>QTSX02007138.1:0-510559 GCA_014839935.2 Entomophthora muscae | reverse complement strand
ATAAATCCCTCTTATCTGGTATAATTAATTTTACTTACCTTTTCTAGTATTCTTAAATGTCTATAATACAATCAAATGTCACATTATTATATATAAACAATAATTTGAGTCCTAATAAAAACAAAATAAATATAAATAAAAACAAATAAAACTGGGGCGCCCATTTATCTGATTAGCTCAGAGGCCAGGGCTTTGGGAAGAAAGGATTCTGAGTGCTTGTAAAAAGCCGCAACCACATCAGGTGGCATCGCAAATTGGCTGACCTCAAGAATATTAAATAGGTCCTCAGTGTCCTGAGGAAGGCCTTGTTTCATCTTATTCTTGATTCACCCAAAGACCTCCTCAATTGGGTTAAGAAATGGGGAATATGAGAGGAGAAAAAGGAGTCTCATTGGGCAGTCTGCAAGGCAGTGGCTGGCAGAATGGCTATTTTTATCAATTGGCGGGAACTTGGACACAACCAGATTTACTTTGTGGAGCCCAACATTATCAAGCACAACAACGTTGGTTGTGCTGCTGTAATTTATTCAAAGGTACTCCTTGACGGCTCGGAAAAAATTGAGAAAGGTCCCGCTGTTATGAGAGCCTTTAATCATCTGATACTGGTCCAACCCGCGAGGACCAAGAAGCGCAACCATTGAATAGGTCTGGGAACAGACAGCTGCACAATGGGCTACGCCATCCTTGGGCCCCTTCTCAACCCACCTATGCCTAGACCTGAGTGAGGAGGAAAACAATGATTCATCAATATAGAAGAACTGGACATTCCCAGTCCCCTTTAGTGCCAGATATGTCTCAGCATAAATGTGTCAATCCTTGATAGTCTTTTCACTGTTCCTATTGTATGAAGAAACTCTGAGCACCTTTCACAAGAAGCCCAAATCAATCATTGTTTTGTATACAAGGGTTTTAGAAACAGAAAGCCTGAACTCTGTGGTAAGCATTGATTGGACAGCAAGTGTGTCCAGGTGGCAATCCCTGGCTACTCATTGCTTAATTGCGTTGATGTGTACAGGCTGCAAGAGTTTTGGTTGCCGCTTAGCCTTGGTGGATTTGGCAATTTGCCCGGTGTTGCCATACTTGGTGTTGATGTCGGCAATGTACCTGGCCGTGACACCAAATTGGGACGCAATATCCTGAACCGCCATTCCCCCGTTTAAGCAGTTGAGGAGAGCTTCACGCTTACTATCTGTCAACCGATGCCGGCCCTTGGCAGGTACCACAGCATCCTGGCTACCAGGCTCAGCACAGAGGATGAGGACCTTTGTGTAAAAGATGGGATCACACTTGGTTGTGCTGGCACCGTCAATGATGGCATACAATACAGGCACAGATGGCTCTTCAGTGGTAGCCAATGGCTCATAGGAGGTATCAAAGACGCGGGGGCAGGAAGTGGCAACTCTTGGGTCAAGAGTGCGGGGCCGGGTGACGACTGGGTACACAGTGAAGGTGTAAGTAACCTCAGTGTTCCTGGTGACCCTGGTGTAAGAGACTTTGGTAGCAGGCCTTGAGAGTGGCTTCTGCCTGGGATTCAAGCTGGTTGATTGGGCCTGGGACGCGGAAGGTGGTTGGCTGGCAATGACACCTTGGGAGGCCTGTGTATTAGCATGACTCCCCTCGAGTTGGGTTCTGGGTCTGTTCTTGGACCCTCTGGGACGCCCTTGTGGACAGGCTGCCCCGCGGGCTGGTGCAGGAGCGGGTTGGGAATGTGATTGACAGTCCATAAAAATAAAATAAATATATATATATATTAGATTAAATATATATTTATTTGGAGTTATTGGTTTAGTTGTGGGTAGTTGTTTTCTCTTGATTTAGCCTTGAATAGTAGCAGAGTTTCTATATCTGTGATTTGAAGTGAATAATATTGTATACTTTCTGGGTTTGGATGATTTTAAAGTTTAATACCTTTTTATGTCTAATTATGGTTAATGAGATTGAATTTTTCATTTGATTTTAGTTGTGGTGGAGCTTCTTGATTTGGGTTGGTGTTTCCTAGTGTGCTTACTGTACATTCAATTTAATTTTCAGTTCCCGCAATTAATATCTGAGTTTACTAGTGGCATTCAAAAGTGATTTGAAATTTGAAATTTGGTTCTTGGATTTGACAATCCCGCAATTTCAAAAAACATAGTAAACTTAATGAAAATGGTTGATGGATTTGAACGCTTCAAATCTGATTCCAGTTAATTCATTACGTCCATAGGAAATATGCAGCTCGACTTGAACTTTGCAAAGTGTCTATGAGTTCCCGCATTTTCAAATATTCAAATAAATACTCACAAAAATCAATTTAATTAAAAAAGGCCATCCCGCAAAAGCGATTCGAAATTTGGACCAAGGATTTGACAATCCCACATTTTTACGTTCAGGTTCTGAATTTACAGTATAGCCTTCAAAATATGGGGAGTTAAAGGAAGTATGGGGATTTGCATGCTAGTTGCATAAATAATCTGTAACTGCAATAACTGGAGATTGTGGGGTTAGACCCAAAAATTATGCCAGTTATCAACAATCACACCACATCATCCAACTAAAAATAGGTGGGTAACCATGCATAATCTGATTATTTGGTTTGGTAATTTGATTTGTTATGAATCAAATTACCAATGCACCAAACTGACCAGCACCCATAAATATTATCTTAAGGAGACTCAGATATTTATATTCAGGTATTTTACATTATCTTCATTAAAGATTTTGTTTATTTTATTTTTAAAATTTTAATAAATTTACCCCTTCTTTTTGTCTTGGGTACTTTTTAGTAAATTGGGCTGGATATTTTCTCTATAGGGCTAGTGGCTTTAGGTTTTATTTTTAAAATAGCCTTTATTTTTTTACTCTGTTTTTAGAGGGCTTGTATATTTTTTATTTATTTTATTTTTTGCTCATCTATGAGGATGACTTATGGATAATACTGTATAGTTATTCAGGAGTTGAACAAAGATGCCTCTTAAAAGAGCTCAGCCAATCCCAGCAAGTGATTTGTAAGCTCTAGAGTAAGCTCTAGACAACATAGCGAAAGTCATTGGATGAGAGTTTAGGCTTCTTGTTCTGGCAAAGCAGGCATAGCTTGATTATAACCGCCAAGAAGAGGGTTATGAGGAGGCAAGTGGCATTGGTAATGTGCGACATTTTGTAGAGAGGTGCCTCCACCTTGGTATAGAGGTAAGGTGCAGCAAAGCCTGCAGCATTACCCGAGGCCACAATCAATGCCGCAGTGGTGGCCGCGCGGGTGGATCCACGCACGCTGTTGCTGGTCCAGGAGATGATGAGAGGCAGAAGCGAGTTCACGCCGCCATTCAAAATGATGACTGCGGTGTATTTTACAGCGATGTTCGAGGTAAACGCCAGGACAACAAAGCCACATATGCCCACCATTGTACAGGCCATAATATGGAAGCCACGCTCAAGCACACGGTCCGAATTCCACGCAACTAAAAGCACCATGGCGAGAGAGAAGATATTTGGTGGGGACGTGAGAAGCATTGTATTGAAGACCGAGAAGCCAAAGCCATTCACAATGGTTGGCATCAGCATTGCCATGGAATATGCAGGGCAGTTGATTCCGGCAAAGAGAATGACAAACATATAAGTCTTATAATCCGTAAACACCCCCACGAACTCACGCATCTCAAAGCGTGAAATGTCCAAATCAACATAGTCCTTCTGAAGGCGATGCTCCAGAAGCATATGCTCACTGGCACTGAGCCATGGCGCATGGTTGGGGGTTGCAGGAAGGATCCACCAAGTGGCTATTCCCATCAGCACCGTTGGCACACCCTCGACAATGAACAGCCACTGCCACCCCTTCATCCCCCACACACCCTGCAATCCTGCAACAGAGTATGCAATGGGGCCGCCTATTACACCCGCCATGTTAGTCGAGGCCATCAGCAAGGCTATTCTGAAGCCCTGCTCCTTGCGCGTATACCAAAAGCTCAAGTAGAAGACGAGTCCTGGGAACAGCCCAGCTTCAGCTACCCCCAGGAAGAACCGGGCCGCCAACATCCCATCAAAGTTCGATACACATGCCATGCACACCGTCACCACTCCCCACGACACCATAATGCGTGATATCCACCTAGGCGGCGACACCTTCTTCATCATCAGGTTCGAAGGGATCTCAAACAGAATGTACCCTATGAAGAAGATTGACATCGTCCAGGAATACTGGTACTGGCTCAGGCCCAAGTCCGCCTCAATCTTGTACAGACGCGCATGCCCAATGCTCACACGATCCAGAAAGCAGAGCGTGTAGATGAAACATGCAAGTGGAAGAATACGCAAGTCCAGCTTCCTAACCAGTGCCCGCTCCTCAGAGCACGATGTTGCTTTATCACTCATATCATACTAGCCTACCAGTTTAGAACTATATACATATGAGCCTACTTCGAGAACAGTTAAGATATGATGCAGAATTTAAGCGGCTTTACCCAGCAACTCCACTACTTATTTTTAACTTCAAGCTTACGTATGCAAATTAAAACGTTAAGCTCCACCCACTCCCGCCATTGCGGCCTAGAAGGAACTTTGGCTCGCTCAAATCCACTCCTGACAAAAGGTCCCGTCAATCAAACATTGTCTTCCAATCTGGGTGAGTTGACCTTTACCCTAGTAAACCCAAGATTCGATATTTAAATCGTCAAACTTAACCCATCTTAAATATCAAAAATCGAATTTAACTTCCCCAAGAGCGAACCCCATTGATTAAACTTAAATAACGTCATAAAAGTGTAAATTTAGATATTGGTCCCAAGATGTTCAATTCCAAAGCATTCAAATATCCTAAAGCTTGGTATACGGCATGACACTTGAATGACGGATACAGATAAGATTCCAGGTCCAACTCAAGGGTTTGATTTTCTCCCAAGAAAATAAAAATATCTTTTTTTGAAACCTTTATTAGACAGCAAAAATTGGGACCAACTGCTCACAAGTTTTCATCAGGTTTAATTTTAAAATCCATTCTGAGTAAGCCCCAGAGAAAATTCCCTTTAATCAACCTCGACTAGAGCAATCTGATTTACCGCTCCAGCAGCACCCTGACCAATCCATAGATCCAGCTTGTTTATCTAAAGTGGTGATGACATCATATGGGCTAGGGCTGCATCGTCCCACCCCCGACAAAGATCTTCTTTTTTCCGGCATTCTGGAAGATCGAATTTAAAAACAGTTTCAAATAGAAAATATATTACCTTCCACATTTTCAGAAACTTCGGACAGAATCCGGGTTTTGTCCGGGGGTAGGACGACGCAGCCCTAAGATGGACTTATCTCATCGGGATTGTAAATAGAATTTATGGCATCAATGCAGATTCAAAAGATTTAAAAAAGTGCAGTAAAAAGTGGACTTAGTGTTACTTAAAAAATTGACACAAAAAGCGAGTCTGTCTGTAATGTCACCTCAAGGGGGCTCAAGCTATAAGGGATTAAATTGAATCGAGTGCCATATTATTTAAATTTAAAGTTAGTGGCCAAGCCAAAAGCTTGATTTGGCACATCCTTACATACAATCCCATATATGCATCTTTGGAAATATGAAGGTTGAATTTGGTGGAGTGTGGCTTAAATTATGTAAAATGAGAACACAAGCCACTCAGACTTTATTGAATGGATGTCTAATCACTTGATTTTTAAATTTTTGTTCAACTATTGCAACCATTGCAAAGTGGCTTATCTACATAGCTTATCCAACTTCATAATGTGGATTAAAATTAGAAAGGAAGCACTAGATTGTTTAACATACGTTTATATGATTGAACATTTAAGCTCTTTGCTGTGGATTGAATTGACAAACAAAAAAGCTTGGCCAAATTAAAGAGATACAGCAGATTATAAAGCTATGACACTAAGCAAAAATAACTCAGATTTAAACATAATGGACTCAGATTTAAGCAAACTTCAAAGCAGGCAAGTTTCAGATAGCAAAAATTTAAGTATTTTTGGTAAACTGGCAAAATGCAAAACAAGAAACAAAAAAATCACTAACAAAAAATATGAAATTATACAGTAGTTTTAAAAGCTATGGCGACAACCAAAATGAACTCAGATTTAAACAAAATCATTTCAGATTTAAACAAAATCCAACTAGCAGGTTAAAATATACACTCCGTTAACAGGGATTTTTGGCGCTAATAGGCAAAATGGGTCAACACAGCAACGTAGTACTCACGCGCAAAGCGAAACCATTCAAAATGAAATCCAAAATACATGGATTCACAAACAAAATGGTGTGAGTTGGCTTTTGGTGTACATATGTTTACTATGTGAATCGGTGACAAAATACACCCACACATGGTGCGTCAAAACTCAGTCCAAAAACAAAACACAATAGGAACTCAAACCACAAACAAAATCACTCACCCAGTTTGTGCAATAGATTGTAATCAAGAATGATACCAAGGCATCCAAAATAAGACACAAGATCTGAAGCATAAATTTTAAAAATATTGTGTTGGGTGCTTATATTTGGCATAAAATCCGGGAAAAGGATGGGAATTTTTTGGGTATTCAAAAATAGGCGTTGTAAACCAGAAACAACTAATTAAGAAATAAAAAATCTATAATTGGGATATTGGGTGGGAAAACCTCTAATTAAATATCCATATTCAGATAAAAACAAAAATTTAAACTAGGGAGTAACTTAATTAAAATTTATTTAGTATTTTATTAAATTTTAAAATGGAAGGAACACAACACCAGAGTACCAATGCACCTGTTGTGCGTTGCAATCGCCCCCACGGGTCAAAGAATAGACTTAGTACAATACAAGTGCCTACTCAAGGAGGAGACAGGAGAGGAGAGTTCCATAGTGACGCTGCACTGACACAGCCGGTTTAAGGAGCACAAGCTGCTAGGGTGTGGAGCATAAACCCTCGGGTCCCAAAGCTGACCCAGAAGCCCACCAAGGTCACCACTACCAAAATGGTTAGAAACAAGGAGGTAGAACTTACTTTGTATGTGTTTGACGCTGTGTACCGGCAAGAGTCAGTCCCATCAGCCGTGCTGGAGAAGGTAAAGCCTGTACTTGATACTAGCTATGAGCCATACATAAGCAATGGCAATCAGGAGGACAACGAGGAGCCCGAGTTCTTTCAAACTGATGAGGGACAACTGGTGCGCAAGAAAGTTGCAGCCTTCTACAACAAGGTGCCTATGCCCTGTGCCTTGCCCAATGCCGATGAGTCAATCTCCACCGCTAAAAAGCCCGCTCAGAAGCGCATCCCCGACACCAAACGCATCATCCTGCTTAATCTAATGTGTGAATCAGGAAATTACAAGACAGCCGCAGCCATTGTCAGGGTGGATCCCAAGTACGCCTCAAAGACCTTCAACAAGTTCCTCAACATGGGTTGAGTCCTTGCCGCAGAGAAATCCTTGCGCGTGTCAACCATGCTCACAAAGGAGCACAAATGGGCAATCCGCCAGTGGATAACCCAAGATTGCCATCTTGAACTGGCAAATATACAGGCCATGGTCAAGTCCGCTTTTGGGGTTGAGGCCTCAATTTCCTTCTATTATCATTTGGTCAAGGAAATGCAATTTTCCTGGAAAAAACTCGGGGTATCCCCATACAGTCAGAACAGCCCAGCCAATATTGAGACCCAGAGAAAATACGCAGAGGCGTATACTGCCCTAAAAGCCAAGGAGACAGTCAAATTTTACTACATTGACAAATCAGCATTTGCCTTGTCAATGCGCAATGAGTATGGGTATGTCCCCAGAGGCTCCAATGACGGGATGGCTCAGCGTGCTGCAGTCCGCGCCACAGCCTATTTGATGGTGGCTCTCCTTGGTCCAAAGGGGGTTGAGCTCTACCAAATGATATTGGGATCTCACAATAGCCAGACCTTTCTATCATTCCTCCGATTGGTCCAGGAGCACTTGAGGCGCACAAGCCCAGGCTTCACCAACGTAATTGTGCTGAACAATGTTGGTCTCCACAAGGTGGCGGATATTCTTGAAGAATTTCCATCAATTGACACGAGCATTGCAGTGGGCCCCCAGCAATTGGCCACGGCAAATATGCGCCTTCTCTTCCTCCCTGCCTATTCATCCTTCCTAAATCCCATCAAGGAAGTCTTTGGGTGGCTCAAGCAAGTTGTCAAGCAAGGAACCCCAACTGGGACAGAGGACCTTTTTGATTTGCTGCAGGCCGGGATCCATACTCTCCCAGCTGAGACTGTAGCCAAATTCTATGGCCACGCTGATTTGTTTATCCCCGCGTGCCTTGCAAACCAGCCAATCAATTAAAGGCTTAGCTTGTCTGACTTTTTTATATTCTCTAATTTACTATTCAAGATTTATTAAATATCATTTTATATTTAGATGTTTCTAAGCCCGCAATCACATTCAGCACGACCATCAATGAAGGTTAGTAATTTATTTATTTATAATCATTTTTATTATTGCATCCAAGGGTATACCAAACGCTTGATAATGGATTAAGCGAACACATCAATATCATTTTTGGCAAATGAATATAAAAAGAAAACTAAAAAAAATAAATGTAAATCATACAAATTAGAAGTAGATTTTATTAACATATATTATATGCTTTTATTAAAACCTTCCCTGGAATTTATTTTGTAAGTAATGTTTGCTAAAATATTATTTTATAAAATTATTAATTATAATAAAAATAATCTAAAGGGTAAATATATTTATTGGTATAGAGAATATTTTAGGAGCACCTATAATGGGTTTGGCGGTATGTACCCACCCCACAATGGAGGTGGCGCACAACCTCCACCGCCACACTGTGGATGGTGGATACACCCTGGTTAAAATACTCCCGCCTGCTGGTGAAAGGGAGGATGGGAGATGTGAGTGAAGCAGCAGCTTCTCAGGCGGGGCCAACAAACCCGTAGATTTTAGCCAGGACCAGGGCGTCCTGGATAACATGGTCAACTGAGTCATATCCGTGGGGGACCTTCTTCCTGTTGAGAGCAGATCAGGCCTTGTCAATCCCCAGAAGGACCCCATCCAGGTCCTCCACGCTGGCGCTCATTCCGAAGTAAAACAGGAACCCCAGGTAAACCACCAAGTGAAGCCTTTGCCCCACAAAGGCTTCCGTGAACTCACACATCTTATTGTAGACCGTGCTGATCTTCTTCTTGTGCTTGGTTTTTCCAAAGGTAAGATCCATAGCTTCTGGGACCCCTGTCTCGTTGGCACTCCAGGCCAGCCTGAAGTCTGCCAGGAGGATTTTAGTCTTCTTCACGGCTGTTGCATCTGCAACAGCCAGTTTTTCTACCACACACCCAAAGTTCTCCAGCAAGTAGGACAGGGTGTGCTCCACCAGGAAGCAGAAGCAAACAGCCGCATGGGCCCGGCCCATCTCCGGTATATTCTTGAATGGGAGCGTCGCCAGGACGTCCCAAACAAGCTCAATGAAGTTTACACAGTAAACTCTACTGAGGGACACCGGGTCCAGGCGGACCAGTTGAGCATCTGTGTAGGCAGTAACTGCCCACTCAGATGCCCCCTCTTCATGTGTTAGCCCAGCCAATGCCTCCCTGGACATTGGGAATACACCGTGAATCCTATCTTTGAGCTCCCGCAAGACAGGGGGGGACAGGAAAAGCTGCTTTGCCACGTGAGTGGCAAAATTTGAGTAGAAGGTGGGGGGACAAAAGGAACCAGGACCCGGCGGAGTTCACCACCAACATCTTCTAAAAAAAGGTAATTATTTATGAATTTTTATTAAATTTATTTTCTTAGGTTACCTTCTTGGGTTTCTTCTTTGCCGGCAGCTTTGGCAGGCTTTGCCATCCTTGGCGCAAGCAGCTGTGCGGGCGTCTCAGCGGCCTCCTTGCGGGCCCTCTTGGCAGGTTTGAGATGTGCATACATCTCAGGGTTGTCCGTCCAGACAGACGGCGCAGAAAGGGCGTAGGACTTGAATTGTAAGCCATCCACAACTGTCTTCTGGATGTTGAGTAGGCGCTCTATTGTCTTCTCAGGTGTGTCCGGTATTTTGGTCATGAGTGACTTGGTGGACACCTTTTTGATTTTGTCCCCTTCAAGGACAGCAGACTTCACCTTTTCCTTGACCTTGCGGTCAATTTCTTTGATTTTGGCAATTGCCAAGTCAAGGTCTTTTAGAAGTTTTTCCAATTTGCTCATTGATTTTTTACTAACCTTTTCATATGTTTTTATAGCTTTCACCCCAATAAACTATATGTTATTTTGATACAATTGCCTCTTTGTTTATTCCTTTTTATTTTCCCATTTACTACATTATCCCATCTTTTTACCCATTTCGTATATGTTTTACATACATCTCAATATGTGTTGTTTGCTTTGTGTGGCATTGTTTCCCTGGTTACCATATTATTTTTGGCCCTTGACACAGCCCCTTGTGAAAACATTAACAACAATTTGGTGATCAGCTAAAATTGAATTAGAAAATTATAGTGTTAACTGTTTTTAGATAAAGTTGTTACTGATCCAAATTCAAAACCTTAATGATAAACTTTAAGCCAATCAGGAGCCAAGTGATAAAGTGATTGTTGTGACATAAAGGGTCATTCAATAATTCTTTGATGCATGTGCGCTAATGAATATGATTGGCTGGATGTTTTGCCATTGTACGCCATTGCTGCTGTGGCAAGTTGTTGATGGACTAGTGTTAACTCAGCGGCTGATTGGGCACTAGTCCATCAGCAACTCGCCACAGCGGCAATGGCGTACAATGGCAAAAACATTCAGCCAATCATATTTATTAGCGCACATGCATCAAAGAATTATTGAATGACCCTTTATGTCACAACAATCACTTTATCACTTGGCTCCTGATTGGCTTAAAGTTTATCATTAAGGTTTTGAATTTGGATCAGTAACAACTTTATCTAAAAACAGTTAACACTATAATTTTCTAATTCAATTTTAGTTGATCACCAAATTGTTGTTAATGTTTTCACAAGGGGCTATGGTTTGGTGCTAAAAATAACTGTGTTCTGGATCTAGATACACACCATAGTAAATATATGATTTTATAGAAATAAGCTGAACATAGAGAATAAAACCAACTATTAACAGAGAGAACATGAACAATTGAAATTCAAAATAAAGATAATATAAATATAAAATGTTTGGTGACAGGGGGTTTATTGAGGCGGGGGGAGTGATGCCTAGGAGGCAGAATAACGCGGGAAGGAAGACGTAGAGGCAGTGCTGGCCTGGGGGGTTTGTGATTGGGTGGGTTGGGCTTGCGGGTTAGGGGTGTTGGTGTTGATGGTGGGGGTGGAGGCAGGAGGATTTCGCGTGATGGCCGCCATATACTGCTTGTTGTACTCCTCATTGGTCATTGGCTGGATGGGCTGGTAAGTGGCAGGGCCCAAGGTGGAAGGCGCTTATCCTTACATGATTGGCTGCCCATGTTCACATGGAAAACCATTTGTGCAAACAAGTCAGCCACCATTTGGCAACTAAAGAGAAAATTGTGATCAAGGACCCCAAGATAGAGGTTGTTGAAAGCCTGAGGGCACCGCTCCCGTAATGTGGATCCCATGTTAAAGAAGACAACATCTCCCAGATGGACGTCAGTATGGCTGACAGGGTAGACTGAGGCCTGGTGCCCGCGTCCCTGGATGGCCTCAAGGGCAGTGGAGCTTCCCTTCATCTGGTGGCTCAAGAAAACCTGGTATTTGGAATTCGAGCTATCCCAGGAGTTGAGCAATCCACCGAGGATGTGGCTGTACAAGTACCCATTGACAAAATCAGGTTTTGTCTGATAATAGACAAAACCCTTGGCTGACACAGCCAGAAATGCACCAATAAATGTCCCCTTCTTGACCTTCCTTCCTTTTTGAGTGGCGGCTCTTCCTTGCTCACCAAAGTCATCAAAAGCTAATGATAGCTTGTAGTAGGAGATGAAAATGACATCATCTGACAGACTAGTCAAGCAACGGACCAGGGTTGATTCAATTGCGTTGTCATATGGGGAATCCTCAGCGCCATCCCATTGGTCGCCGACAAAATTTATAAGAACCCTAATTGAAGCCACCTTTCCGTGCATCCAGAGCTGCACCATGCGCTCAGACACCCAAATGCCATGGTGAGCAAGTTGCTTCCGGACCTGGGTCAAGGGAAGCTTGGGGTCCCGCTGGAGGAGGTCAAGCGTTATTGGGTATGCCTCAGTTATCTGGGACTCTTGGGCCTTCATGGGCTTCTTGGCTTTCCCGATCCAATTCCCTCTGTTCATCATGCTGTTGAATTTCCGCATGACAGTAACTCGGGTAAATTGCAATTAGTCAGCAATCTGATCCCAGGACAGACCCTGCAGGTTTAGTGCCACAATTTCCTGAAAAATTTGGGCGGTGATGATTTGTTGCTTGGGGCGCTAGGCGGGGGGAGCTGAAGCCTGATTGGCTGAGGGAGGGGCAGGTTAGGCAATGGCAGGAAGTTGTTCTGAATTGAGGTTGCCATCCTGATTGGTTGGTTGGTGGGCAGCTTGTGCAGGGGTGGGTGTGGGAGTGGGGGCAGCACTAGACGCAAAGTGACTCTCAAACAAGTCAAAGCCATATGGGTCAGGGGAAAGTAACAGGTCAGCTTCCTTGTTACCCGCCTCAAAGGCTTGGGTGTAAATGGGTGCCTCCACGTCTGAGCCTTGCCTCCATTGAAGCTGGCTTGAATGCTGCTGGCTTGGCTGCTGGCACGGTTGAAAATGTTGCTGTTGAAAACCATCTTAAACTAAAACCTAGGATAAAATCACTAAAAGTAGAAATTTTAAAAATTAATGATTTATTTTTATTGTAATCTCAAGTCCATATTTGGAAGGTTCTCAAAACCATTCCATACAAATCTGGAGCCATGAAAATGAATAAAATGCCTCTGTTCCTAAATTGGATAGCTGTTGATTGGCTGTTATACTGTTATTTTTCTATTTTAGGCTGCTCATACTACACATCTTGTGTGAGTTCATTTTGTTTTGTGTTTGTGTAATCTTGCTTCTAGAGTACTCAGATTTTGTTTCATTTTGGTCCTTCTGTTGGTGTCTCATATGAATCCTGATTGGATTATAATATACTCCAGAATAGCATCCATCCATTTCACTTGTTGTGTCAGTTCATTTTGTTTGTGGTTTGAACTACACCGCTTGATGTTTGATATAATTTCGTATAATGGGTGAGTGAAATTTCGTTTTTGGTTTGACATTTCATTTCTTTAACTGACACTATTTAAATTATTTGAATCCTGAATCTCTTGCGGCTTGGATTTTTTTTAAATCTGAAATGATTTTGTTTAAATCTGAGTTCATTTCAGTTGTCGCCATAGCTTTTAAAACTACTGTATCAGACAGCAAACAACATAGTTAAAATTACAAAAAAATGACTTGGCACAATAAGTGGGATGGATTGTGCTGTTCTGGAATATATTATAATCCTATCAGAATTCAAATGAGGTACCAACATAGGGGCTAAAACTAAATGAAAATAGAGCAAACTAGAAGCAAGATTTCATAAACACAAAATAAAACAAAGTCACACAAGATGTGTATTATTGTAGCCTAAAATAGAAAAAAAACATTTTAGCAGCAAATCAGAAGCTATCAATTTTGGAAACAGAGGCATTTTATTGATTTTCAAGGCTCCTTATTTGTATATAATTGTTTCAAGAGCTTTTCAAATCCAGACTTGTGATTAAAATAAAATCAAAGCCTTAAAATTTTAAACTTCTACTTTTAGTGGTTTTTTACTTAGTTTTTTACAATGGTTTTTAACAACAATAACATTTTTGACAGTGCCAGTAAACAAGACAGCAGTCAAGACAGCTTAAATGAAGGTATGTCTCAGTACACAGAGGTCCCTGTCTACACCCAGATATTTGATGTGGGTAATAAGGAAGCTAACCTGTACCTGACCCTCAATTCATATGGGGTTGACTTATTTGAAAGTCACCAAGTGTTAAGCTCTGCTACTGCCCCCTTCCTTGACCCTGCCCATGTCACAGTAGGTTCCATAATGCCGGGTATTGTCCGTCCAAGTAAGAAGGCACAGAAGGCCGGAAAACCTATATTGAAGTTGACCAAGTTAACAGATTTAAACCAAATGGTCAATCAAAAATGGGTCACGGCTGCTCCTGTTTACCAGCTGAAACCAGCTCCCCCTTGTAAACTGACGTTGATAAATCAACGTAATATGAGGGTCACCCAATATAAGCTCATTAATTGGCATGGTTGTCAGAAACTGGTCATGCAAGGGTTCTTTGCAACCTGGTCTAGATACTTGCTTGAAGATGCCAAAGGAATAGGAGATCAAGTCTCAGGTGGTATTGCTTAGTCAATTTTTCTGGTATATATTGAATAATTTTCCCTGTTTAAACTCTAAGAGTTGAGTCCTTCTAAATTTACTCAATAAAAACCAATTATCCCAAGTTCTAATTTTAAAATTTTAAAAATGCATCATGTGCTTGGGTTGTTGCAGTATATCCTGTACAATCTGATTCTGAACAGAATCATTTCAGGAAGATGAGGTCAACATCTGGAACTTTGTTGTTGGTGCCGCAAAATGTTAATTTCATGCCAGCCAATTTTGTAGCTCCTCTCCCCATTCTGGAAAATGAAAATTGTGTCACTTCTCAATGCCCAGAATTCTACGCTGAAGATGCATTGATGCTTTCTTAGGTCATTTATCTTGGTTTACTCTGGTTAGGATTGATTGTTCTACTTAATCCTGGATTTTCAATTGGAAATTTCACAAAAAGATATTTAAAGCCACGTTGGTGGTTAATCATCAATTTTATGTGGATTTGGGTGGTAATTTCCCATCATTTAGAAACGGCTTCATATTATCCAGTGATTTCTGTCACAGCCCAAGGTGCCAACCAACAAGCCAATCAGAATTTCAACCCTATTTTGGGGACAACTGCCCACCAATAGCCAACCTGCTCTCACAGCCAATCAGGCATCAGTGCCTACAACCTAGCAACTAAACACAGAATAATCACTGCCTAGATTCTCCAGAAAGTTGTGGCACTCAACTAGTGTGGCCTGATCTGGAATAAGATTTCTGACTAAATAAAATTTGCCCAGGATACTATCATGCAGGAAATCAATAACCTGATGAACAAGAGAAACCTGATTAGGACAGCCAAGAAGCCCAAAAAGGCCTCAGAGTCCCAGATCAAGGAGGCATACCTAATAATGCTCAATATTTTACAGCAGGACCCCAAGCTTCTCCTGACCCAGGTCTGAAAGCAACTTGTGCACCATGACATTTGGGTGTCTGGGCGCATGGTGCAGCTCTGAATGCACAGGAAAGTGGTGTCAGTCTGGGTATTGACCAATTTTGGCGGCAACCAATGGGATGGCAGTGAGAATTCCCCCATACAACCCTGCCATTGGATCCACTCTGGTCTGATGCCTGACAAGTTTGTCCAATGACATCATGTTTATTGCCTACTACAAGCTGTCAGTTGCATTTGACAAATTTAGTGAGCAAGAAAAAGCTGCCACACAAAAAGGGAGGAAGAAGGTCAAGAAGGGGACGTTTATTGATGCATTTCTGGCTTTTTTAGCCAAGGGTTTTGTTAATTTGGATAAACCCTGATTACACCCATAGCTACAAGTACAGCCAAATCCTTGATGGATTACTTGACTCCTGGCTAGCTCAAATTTAACCTATCAAGTTTTCTTGAGCCACCAGATGGAGGGTAGCTCCACCGCCCTTGAGGCCATCCAAGGATGCAGACACCAGGCCTCTATGTACTCAGCCAGCCACACTGACATTCATCTGGCTGATTTTGTGTTCTTTAATATTGGAGACAAATTCCCGGAGCGCCACCCACAGGCTTTCAACAATCTATATCTTGGGGTCCTTGACCATGATTCTCTCTTTGGTTGCCAGATGATGGCTGAAATTTTTGTGCAGATGGTATTTCATGTGAATATGGGCAACCAATCACAGAAAGAAAAGCACCTCTCACCCCATGTAACAGCCACTTACCAGCTAATCAAGCCAATGACTGATGAGGAATACCATCAGCAGTATATGGCAGCCATCTCACGCAATCCATCTTCCTCTACCCCCTCCACCACCACCCCTCACCTGCCAGCCCCACACATTCAATCCCAGACCTCTCAGGCCAGCATTACCCCAACACATTTCTTTCTGTGCTATTCTGCCTAATAAGCATCACTCTTCCTCTCCCCCATAAACTCCTTGCCGCCAAACATTTTCTATTTATATTATCTTTATATTTGAATTTCAATTTTTTATTCTCTCTTTGTTTATAGTTGGTTTTATTCTTTATGTTAAGCTTATTTCTATAAAATTGTATTTTTACTATGCTGTGTATCTAGATCCAAAACACAGTTATTTTTAGATCTTTACACAGCCCCTTGTGAAAAAATTAACAACAACTTGGTGATCAGCTAAATTTAAATTAAAAAGTTATAAGTCTATTGTGTTCAGAGAAAGTTGTTGCTGATCCAAATTCAAAACATCAATGATAAACTTTAAACCAATAAGGAGCCAAGTGATGAAGTGATTGTTGTGACATAAAGGGGCATTTAATAATTCTTTGATGTATGTGCACTAATTAATATGATTGGCTGGTTGTTTTGCCATTGTGCGCCATTGCTGCTGTGGCAAGTTGTTGATGGACTAGTGCCCAATCAGCTGCTGGGTTAATACTAGTCCACCAACAACTCATCACAACAACAATGGCACAAAATGGCAAAACAATCAGCCAATCAGATTAATTAGTGCACATGCATCAAAGAATTATTGATGTCCCTTTATGTCACAACAATCACTTCCTCAATTGACTCCTGATTGGCTTAAAGTTTATTATTAATGTTTTCAATTCAGATCAGCAACAACTTTATCTAAACACAATTAACCTATAATTTTCTAATTTAAATTTAGCTGATCACCAAATTGTTGTTGTCAAAACAGCAGGCTTGACCTGCCAGCAAGGTTCTAAGTAAACAGGTTTATGACCCGCAACCCAATTATCCAGTCACTTGAAGTCAAACTAGGAAGTTGACTCAAATGTCTAAATCCAACAACATGAACAAAAGCTGATCTCTTACAGTGGATACCTTGTTTTGGTGCTTGACTCATTAACAGGATCAGGACACTCTCTTCACCATCCAATCAAGTGATCAACACAATCATGTTCCTGTTATCCACAATTCACACTAACTATATAATACTTATCTCACAATAAAGAACATTGTTTAGTTTTCTAAATATTTCCCCCTTGTAACTCTTCTAAAAAAGCACAGTTACAACATTGGTAGCACAGGTAGGTTCTCCATCCTACCTTATCTTGCAAAATTACTCCTGTTGTCCTTACTTGCCACAGTCAACAAATCCTTGATAGAATCATGTCTGGTTTCCCACTAGATTGGGCACTGTATACACCCAGTGCCAAAATACCTGACAACTTTGTACTCTATCAGAACACAGTAATTCTGCTCCCTGCCTTCAATGCCTTGTTGGCACAGGGGTTCTTCCAAGCGCCTGCCATTACGCCCTGAGCAACTGATGAAAGCATGGTGCCAGCCTACATAGCCCAAAGACTTCAAAGTACCACCTTGGAACCATTTGCTGGAGCCAATGACAACAACACCACAGCATGAATTCAATCTTCTCAGAGTAAACAGGCACAAATGAAATGCCCACAACACTTCTGGATTGCAGAGATTTACATTTTCCTGACACACAATACTGGCACCTGGTGCAACAAGTGGCATGAGAACCACACCAAGAAAGACTAGAAAACCTTCAAGAAGGACTTCTTAGAAAGGTTTGTGCTGAAGGATACTGTGCTAATGATTATACTCCAAGTGAATAATCTCACCCAGACAGGCCCAGTGAAGGAACTTACCCAAGCACACAACAAACTTCAACTCTGTGCCCCTCATATATGGCCTTTGACACCCCAGCCACCCACCTCATGTACTACAACACACTCAAGTCACACATAATGAGACATGTGAACCTGGACCAGGTGACCAACCTGCAAAGCCTATATTTCAAGGCAGAGAAAGCGGCCCAAACGTCTAATACCCTTCACAAAGCGCAGACTGGGAAAAGAGAGAGACTCAAAGATTCTCACTTGACTGGATGCTCCAATTGCCCGCCTCCTGGAAACAACAACAACTTGAACCATAAAACTTCAGGTTTGAATGAGCATGGAAATAGGAACAACGGGCAGTCAAATTGTACCCATTTATGTATCACTGCCACTCAAGACAATCAAAACAAGGGGAAAGCCCTGGGAGAGCATCAAGCAAGCCAAGCTCTCCCTGCACAATTTCTGACTTTCCCAACAATGAGTATTGCCCCAAGGACATGGACCAGTGCCCAATGATCCAAGTACCCTAGGGAGACCCAGTACTTTACACCATTGCCAGACATCTTGATAAACTGATGTCCTACCCTTTCTGCTTTTACAGTTACACAGGCTCAGCACTCCTGGACTCAGGCGCAGATCAAACCCTAGTCAACAGCAGCTTTTTAGACAAGTTCAAGCTAACCACTAATCTGTTGCGGATTAAAAACATGGTCTTAGCCAATGAACATCACATTGCTGTGACAAAGGAAGCGGCCCTTTTCTCCATTATGCTAGAGAACCTGCACTCCACCATCCAGGGACCTGTCATTGACTTTCCCAAGTTTGATATCATACTGGGGCTGGATTGGCTACAAAGGAATAACCCCCATGTAGAATGGGCAACCTCAGTATTGACCATCAAGCATGAAGGCGTCAATCACCAGATCTACCCTGACTAAGTGGACCAACTCCTGCATAAACATGTCTTTGTGCGCATTACAGAGACCCTTGATGAAAAAGAAAACCTCAAGGCAATTGACTGGGACTCCTGCCAATACAAGATCATACACTTCAAGGACCACCAGGATACCATCACACCTCAGGACCACAAAATTGTAGCCTGCCATCTGGAAATCTTTAAAAAGGCTCTATCATGGTTGCCACTATAAAAACACATACAACACTCCATCCAGTTTAAAGAAGCCGTACCTAAGGCGCAGTCCATCTACTGGGAACCCCAAACAAAGACAACATGTTACGCACCTACCTCAAGGAGGCATTGGAGAAAGGTCTCACCCCCCTCACAGTCTCCTTTTGGCACTGCCATATTCTTTGTGGCAAAGAAAGATGATACCCTTTGATTGTCCACAGATTACTGAGCCCTCAACAAAGTCACCATCAAGAATTGCTACCCACTTCCACTCATTGACAATCTCTTTGATGCCCTGGGCGGCACCACAGTTTTCTCCAAAATTAACCTAAACACAGGTTACAATCAAATCCGCATCAAGGAGGAAGATATACCCAAAACAGCCTTTTTCACTAAGTATGGGTTGTACAAGTGTGTGGTGCTCAATTTTGGGATGACAAATGCACCTTCAATCTTTGTGACGTTCATGAACAAGGTATTTGCTCCCCATTTTGGGAAACATGCCCTAGTGTACCTGGAAAATATCATTGTCTACAGCCCGTTGGTAGAGTAACACCACAAGGACCTGGAAGCAGTCTTTGCTACCCTGGTGAAACACAAACTTATAGCTAAGCCCTCCAAATGCCAATTCTTCCACAAACAGCTGCCCTTCCTGGGACACATAGTCTTAAAGGATGGCATTAAACCTGATGACCAGAAAATCTAGGCTATCTGTAAAATGTCACCTCCAAAGAAAAAGTCAGAGCTTTGCACATTCCTGGGAATGATTATCTACATGCAATGGTTCATCTCCAACTGTGGAGTCCTGACTGCACCCCTGCCTGCCATAACTGGCGCCAAATCCAAATTTTTATGGACCCCCCAATGTGACTTCTGTTTCTGACGTCTAAAGGAAAAACTCACAAACACTCCTATCCTACAGTATCCTAAGCGCAACAGAGAATATCAAATGGAGACTGAAACCTCCAATGTGTCCATCAGGGGAATACTACAAATCAATATCAATGATGGAGATTTCCTACCAGTAGCCTAAAGTTTCACAAACTGACAGACAGAAAATGTTGATACCCCATACATGACAAAGAGCTATTGGCAATCATACACTGTCTTGTCAAGTGGTGCTGCTACCTGGAACAGCAGAAAGAATTTACAGCATTAACCAACCACAAATTGCTCATATATTTTAAAACACAGGCAAACCTCTCCTTCCAACAAGCACAATGGATGGAAATCCTAGAAAGATTCAATATGATCATACAGTACAAACCTGGTACAAAACTTGCCATGGCAGACTCACTTTTGCACCTGTACATTAGAGACACAAGGGGCAAGAATGAGCTTGGCCCAGACTTTTCTCTCCTGGTACTCTAAACAAAAGATGAGGGCTTTCCCCCTGGTACCACTGAAATTACAAAAGAGGCAGTCATCAAGAACAAGCACCTATTTGCAGATGTGTACAGGACCTTACATTGCAAAATGACAGACTGAACCACCATTTCTTACATCCCTACAAATCAGTGAGTGGACACCATCCTACGTTACCACAGAGACCTAGGACATACCAAAAGCCACAACCTCTAAAAATTCCTTAAACACAAAGCATGATGGTCAACCCTATACCAGGATGTCCAGGAAGTTCTAGAGCAATACAAAGCATGTGAAAAATTTGCAAAGAGAAACACCCCACCTAAGTCTATACTGAACATTTGTTCACAACTACCCTTCAAAGTGTAGGCCCTAGATATCATAGAACCCATGTCAAGAAAGCACAACAAAAAAACATCATCACTGCTATCAACTTTGCCAATTGCTGGCCAGTGGCGCAAGCAGTGAGAACTCACACAGGCAATGATGTGCAGAAATTCATAGGAAAAGGAATCATCAGTAATTTTGGAAAGCCAGAACTCCTGATAACTAACAGGGGCAAGGAATTGACCTATGAAGATACCAATGTTTACCTCACCAAGAATGGGGTTCAGCACACAGTGACAACACCTTGTCATCCTAAGGCCAATGGACGAGTGAAGCGGCTGAATGGCAGCCTAGTGCAGGCCCTGGCCAAGCCCACTGCCAGGAGACCTGAGGACTGGTACAAGCAGCTATCAAATGCATTGCTTGTATGCCAGACCTGTGTGAAAAGATCCACCAGGAAAAAGCCCCTTTGAGTTAGTTTATGGCACACAACCCAATATTATCCAAGCACTATCAGGACCCAAGCTGGAAATGCCCAGTGAAGTTCCACCCCGCTTGGATCCTCAAGTCACACAGGACAATAGCAACCAACTAGAAAGAGAAGAAAAACATCTACAGAATATCTTTGTCCCCATCCAAGACAGACATGAAGTTGGTGACAAAGTCTGGGTAATGAATACCAACAAGAGTAAATTAAAGCCAGAAAAAAAGCCCTGCCATCATCCTAAAGGTAAATGAAAACAACACTTACCTTGTGAAGGGGCTTGGAAAGTACAAACAAGATAAATTCCTCTATCACAACCGCCTAAGACCCTGTAAGGCAAGACAAAAACAACACAAGACCATACCCGCCACCAAACAACAGTTGGTGCAATATGGTGCCTGGGATCCCAACAACCTCCCTGACAACCTGCCCCCAGAAGAGGCTGACCTTCAGTCAGGGGGGTGTTGAAAAAGCAGGCTTGACCTGCCAGAAAGGTTTCAAGTAAACAGGTTTGTGATCTGCAACCCAATTATCCAATGACTTGAAGCCAAACTAGGAAGTCAACTTGAATTTCCAAATCCAACAACATGAACAAAAGATGATCCCTTACAGTGGATACCTTGTTTTGGCGCTTGACTCATTACCAGGATCAAGCCACCCCCTTCACCATCCAGTTGTGTGATCAACACAATCATGTTCCTCTTATCCTTGATTCAAAATAGCTATATAATCACTATCTTGCAATAAAGCTTATTATCTAGTTTTCTAAACATTCTTCCCCTTGTAACTCTGCTAAAACAGCACAGTTACAACATTGTTAATATTTTCACAAGGGGCTGTCTAAAGAGCTAAAACAATATTTCAATTATGAAAGCAATGCAAAACACAAAGCAAACAACACATATTGAGATAAGCATAAAACATATACACAATGGGTAAAAAGATGAGGTCATGTAGTAAATGGGAAAACAAACAGGGATAAAGAAAGAGGCAATAGTATCAGAATAACACATATTTTATTGGGGTGAAAGCTATAAACACATATGGTAAGGTTAGTAAAACAAATAAATGAGAGAACTCAAGAAGTTATTGAAGGAACTTGACTCAGCAATTGCTGAAATTAAGGAAATTGACCGCAAGGTCAAAGAAAAGGTGAAGTCTGCTGTCCTAACAAGCAATAAAATCAATAAGGTGTCTGCCAAGGCACTTAGGGCCAAAATGCCTGAAACATTGAAGAAGACAATTGATTGTCTTCTTAAAGCTAAAAAAACTGTAGTCAAGGGTCTCCAGTTTAAGGCGTACATTTTTTCTGCTCTGTCTATCTGGGTTGACAACCCAGAGATGTATGAACATATCAAACTTGCAAAGCGCGCCAGAACAGAGGATACTGAATTGCCGGTGGAACTGCTTGCTCCAAGAATGGCTAAGCCTTCCAAAGCTGCCGGTAAAGAGGACATCAAAGAATGTAATATAAAAAACTAAATAAATATTAATATTCTTATCTTTTTTTAGAAATAATTGATGGCGTAATATGCCAGGTTCTGGTCCCCTTTGTCTCCGCCACATTTTATGCAAACTACACCACTCATGTGGCAAGGCAGTTGGCATTGTTTCTTCCCATTGTGCTCAAGCTGGAGGATCAAATAAACAGTTCATTCCCAATGTTGCAGGACACACTCCTGAGGATTAAACATGGGAAAGGGGCATCAGATTGGGCAGTTACTTCCTACAAGAATGCCCAATTGCTCTGCCTTGACCCAGTGGTCCTTGGTGGAGTTTACTGTGTAAACTCCATTAAGTTTGTTTGGGACGTCTTGGAGACACTCCTATTCAAGAATAAACTGGATATGGGCTGAGACCATGCAGCTGCTTGCTTCTGCTACCCCTTGGAGCATACACTCTCTTACCTGCTAGAGAACTTTGGGCGCGCAGTGGGAAAATAGGCTGTTATAAATGCAATAGCCGTTAAGAAAACTAATATTCTCCTGGCAGACTTTGGGCTAGCCTGGAGTGCCAACAAGACAGGGCTCCCTCTAGCAATAGAGCTCACATTTTCCAAGGCCAAGAACAAAAAGAAAATTAGTGCTGTTTATAATAAACTATGCAAGTTTACTAAAGCCTTTGCTGGGCAAAGGCTTTATCTCTTAGCTTACCTTGGGTATCTCTTCTACTTCAGGATGTGTGCAAACTTAGAGGACCTGGAAGGGCTCCTTTGTGGGATTGAAAAGGCCAGGCTCTCCCTGGATGGAAAGAAGGTCCCCCAGGCTAGGAATTAGCTGACTATGTGATTCAGGACGCCTTGGTCCTGGCTGGTATATACAGATTTGCAGCCCTGCCTGAAAAGCTGCTCCTTAACTCTCACCTTGATATCCTCCCTTTTATAAGCTGCCAAGAATATTTTGACAACAGAGTATTCACTGTGTATGGTGTGGCAGTGGAGGTTGTGCGCCACCTCCATTGCAGGGTGGGTACATACCAAAGAACCCACTACAGGCGCCCTCAATAAATTCTCTGCTATAATAAATCTACATTACAATTTATATTATTTTTAATTATAATTAATTTTTAAACAATTTTTTATTTCAGTGATATATTAATAAAACAAAAATATCTTAAATCATATATTTATACAGTTATAATAATATTTATAAATAAAAAATCAACATATACCTTGATAGCTTTACATTTTACTTTTTTTAATTAACTTTATATATTTATGTGCCAGTAGTGACATGAAAATATATTTATTATACTTTGTTACTAAGTGTTTGGGAAAGCCACCACAGAATACAAAAGAAAAAACAAATTACAATACAAAAATTAAGCATCTGCATCAGTGGTGCTGTTCTATGTGATGGCAGGCTTGGAAGCTTCCAAAGATAAAACAATAATCCATAAATACAAAAAAGTAAATTAAAGAATATAAAAATTGTCAAATTGTTAAGCTTTAGTTTATTGGCTATTTGGCAAGGCATGCAGGAAGAAATGAATCAGTGTGGTCATAGAATTTGGCCACAGTCTCAGCTGGAAGGGTGTGGATCCTGTCCTGCAGAAAATCAAATAGGTCCTTGGTCCCAGTTAGTATCCCCCACTTGACAACTTGCTTGAGCCACCCAAAGACCTCCTTGATAGGGTTTAGGAATGAAGAATAGGCAGGGAGGAATATGAGGCGCAAATTTGATGTGGCAATTGTTGGGGGGCAACTACAATGCCTGTATCAATCATTGAAAATTCTTTGAGAATATCTGCCATCTTGTGGAGTCTGACGTTAACCAGCACAATGACATTGGTGAAGCTTGGGCTTGTGCACCTCAGGTGCTCCTGGACCAATCATAGAAATGATAGGAAGGTCTGGATGTTGTGGGATGCTAATATCATTTGATATAGCTCAATCACCTTTGGATCAAGGAAATCCACCATCAAATAGGCTGTGGCACAGACTGCAGCACGCCAAGCTACCCTGTTATTGTAGCCTTTGGGGACGTAGCCCTATGCATTCTGCATAGACGAGACAAATGCCAATTTGTCAATGTAGTAGAATTTGACTGTCCCCTTGGCTTTAAGGGCAGTGTACGCCTCTGAAAAATTTTTCCAGGTCTCAATATTGGTTGGACTGTTTTGGTTGTAGGGAGATACCCTGAGTTTTTTCCACAGAAACTGCAGACCCTTGACCACATGGTATATAAGAAAATTAAAGCATTGACCCCAAAAGTATACTTGGTAATTGCATGTATATTTTCTAGTTGGAGATGGCAGTCTTGGTTTATCCACTGGTGGATTGCCCATTTGTGCTCCTTGATGAGCATGGTGGAAACACTCAAGGATTTCTCCGCGGTAAGAACTTGGCCAGTATCAATGTACTTGTTGAATACCTTGCTGGCACAATTTGGATCAACCCAACAAGAGCTGCAGCTGTCTTGCAATTACCCAACTCCCACATAAGCCTGAGAAGAATGATGTGCTTTATGTCAGGGATGAGCTTCAGGTGTCCTTAGTGTCACAGTAGGTTCCATCATGCCAGGAATTATCTGCCCAAGCAAGAAGGCTCAAAAAGCTGGGAAACCTTTATCAAAATTGACTGAGTTAACGGATTTAAATCAAACAGTCAATTGGAAACGGGTTACAGCTGCTCTAGTCTGTCAGCTGAAACCGGTTCCTCCTTGCAAATTGACATTGATAAATTGGCATAATTTGAGGGTCACCCAATATGAGCTTGTTAATCAGCATGGTTGTCAGAAACTGGTCACACAAGGTTTCTTTGCAACCTGGACCAGATACTTACTTGACACTGTGGAAGGAATAGGAGGTCAAGACTCAGGTGGTATTGCTTAGTCAATTTCTGATATATATTGAATAATTTTGACTGTTGCAACTCTAAGAGTTGAGTCCTCCCAAAATTTTACTCAATAAAAATCAGTTATCCCCAGTTCTAATTTAATTTTCAAAATGCATCCTGTGGTTGGGTTTTTAAAATATATTCTGTACAATCTGATTCTCAACCAAATTATTTCTGGAAGATGGGGTCCTGCAGTTGGAACTTTGTTGTTGGTGCCGCCCAATGTTAATTTTGCGCCAACCAATTTTGCAGCTCCTCCCCCAATCCTTGAAAATGAAAATTGTGTTGCCTCCCAATGTCCAGAATTTTATTCTGAAGATTTGTTGATGTTGTCTCAGGCCATTTATCTTGGGCTACTTTGGTTAGGATTAATTGTTCTGCTTAATCCTGGTATTACAATTGGAAATTTTAAAAAAAGATATTTGAAGCCACGTTGGTGGTTAATCATTAATTCTATGTGGATTTGGGTGGTAATTCCCCATCACTTAGAAACAGCTTCATACTATCCTGCAATTTCCGTCAGACTTAGAGGGAGTAGTTGAATCTGGATCCTGCTCAGGGACAGGTACACAAGGCATGAGCATCTTGTTTTAGAAGGCTGCAACCTTCTTGAGCACTAAATGCCCTTCTGTAGTCCTATAAAACTTGGACTTGTTGTTGACTTCCTGGTTGCCATCACTGACGTAGGGATTGTAGCTAGTGTCAAGCACAAGCTTAATCTTCTCCAGCATGGCTGACGGGACCAACTCCTGGCAGTAGACGGGGTTGAACACAAACAAAGTAAGCTCAATCTTCTTGTTTTTAACTTTCTTGGTGTTGGTAACCTTGGTGGGCTTCTGAGTCATCCTGGGAACCAAGGGAAATTCTCTGCACCCTTGCACATTATGCTACTTGAACTGGTTGTGACAGTGCAACCTTGCTATTGAACTCTCCTCTCCCTTCTCCTTCCTGAGTAGGCACTTGCATTACACTGACTTGATTTTTTGACCTTCAGGGGCAACTGCAGCGCACAACAGGTGCATTGTTACTCTGTTGTTGTGTTCTTTTCATTTTATAAATTAATAAAATACTAAATAAATTTCTATTAAGTGACTCCCTGGTTTTAATTTTTGCTTTTATCTAAATATGGATATTTAACTAGAGTTTTCCCCACCTAATACCTTGATTATAGATTTTTTTCTTGATTAGTTGTTTTTTGGTTTACAATGCCCATTTTAGAATACCTGAAATAATTTCCTCTCTTTTTTTCCAGATTTAATGCCAAATTTAAACACTCAGCACAAAGTTTTTATAATTTATGTTTCAGATCCCATGCCTTATTTTAGACACCTTAGTATCATTCTTGTTTACAATTTATTTCAAACAACAACTGAGTAGTTTTATTTACATGTTGAGTTACTATTGTGTTTTGTTTTTGTTTAAGTTTTGATTCATCACGGTTGAGTGTATTTTGCCACTAATTTACATAGTAAACATATGTACAACAAAGGTCAACTCAAACCATATTGTCTGTGAATCTATTTATTTTGGTTTTTATTTTGAATATTTTTGTTTGGCGTGTGAGCACTTTGTTGCTGTGTTGACCCATCTTGTCCATTAACACCAAAAAATCCCTGTTAACAGAGTGTGTATTTTACACTGATAGTTGGAATTTGCTTAAATCTGAGTTCATTTTTGTTTAAATCTGAAGTCTTTTTGCTTGTTTCTATAGCTTTTAAGGCTACTGTAGAGTAATTTTAAAACCTGTTAAGATAACCAAAAATCTCAGTCTAAAAACAAAATAAAAGTGGATCTAAATCTACTTTAATTTAATATAAATTCCTTGATTTTATATTTTTTTGGACTGAGTTGCTTTTGTTTTTAGACTGAGATTTTTTTATATCAACAGGTTTAAAAACTACTCTATTAAAGTTGTATTAAGTGCCACAGATAGATTCATAAGATGAACATTTAAACAGACTGCTACATGTGTTACATCTATTTCTATATATTAATTTAATAAAAATTTCAACTGTGATTATAATATTATTATTTTAGATGTTTTAATTTTGTTATTAAAAATAAGTTAGGCTTAAAAAGTGCCAATATTGACAATTTTACTTTGTGTATTTGACTTGGAAAAATTAAAATTTTATTAGTAAAAGCAAAGGAAAATTTGGGTTAAATTGAGATTTTAATTAATCTTGATTTAATTTATGTTGAAATGGCCAGAATTATGTTGTGCTTTCTGGGTTTGCACCCCTAAGAACTTTAAAAATGGTAATTAAGCTAGCACAACTAGTAAATTCATTAGTATAATTCACTTTTTGAGATAACATGATCACTGTCAACATGGGTGCTGTTGCCTCCATAGTAGAGTTATCATAACCAGATCAACATCTGAATATTGAATATCTTAAAAAATTAATGTATACAACTGGAGTTAATATGTACTAATCTATTTAGAGAAGATAAACAATATGTATTTGCAAAACTTCAGAGAATTTCTTATATTTTTTAATAATGTTGAAAACAGAGTAAACTTTAAAAATGAAAAGGGGAACTAGATAATTTGTGATGGCTTTTTCTAGATTGTTTCCTATGATGCCATATACAAAAACAAGTTAGCTCTTGATGGCACATTAGTTGGTGCCACTCCTATTAGATGCTTAAGAGCCTAGTGGATTTTGTAATAATATGTTTTAAAATAGCTTAAACACCCCCTTTACTATATAAAATCACTAGTAAACATGTTATTGTTGAGACCCAAATATTATAATTCCTTCTATGAGAAGGAATAAAACCAGTATTGGAAAAGCAGTTTATTTAAATGGCTGTGTTACAGGGATATATTACTATCAAAGTGACTTTGATTTGGTTTAATTTATTATGTGAGGTCTCAAACTAATATTATATTTTATTCCAAGCTAATAAAGAAAAAGCTTGTATCTACCACAAAAATTATATTGATTATTGGAATCCAGATGTTGTCTTTCTAGATGGTGTCTTTTGTGGTAGTGTATTTTAGAGCATTTACTATGCAACTTTATACTTAAAGGTCTTATTTGTATAATACCATTTTATTTTGATTTATGATAGTGTTTTTGTGTTGCAGGTTTTTGAGATGCTACATTAGAAACTGCTATATAAAAAATAACCATTTAATAATTTTTATAAAGCCTTTTTAATTTTGATATAGAAAATCCAGACTCTATTAATTTTTTTTTGAGATGATGTCTTTCAAGATGGCATTTTTGAGATAGATTATTGCACCTTTGTATTAGCCTGTCCCTCCAAAACACCTGAAAGTCTACCCTGCCCACTAATACAACCTGGGAATAATTCCTGATCAACTTGGATTAATTGCTGACATGATCTTGACTCTATCTGAAATTAATTAGATCCACAGCTCTAGTCAAAGTTAAATTTAGTAAAACTTTCCTGCCCATCCACTTGAAAGACCACGTCTAATCAAAGCCAAGCCCACTAACTGATTGGAAACTTTTCAAACCCCCTGACTTAGAGCTAAAAAACTTATCTATAGACAATTTTTTCTTTAATTTGAATTAGTACCCCAAAATAATGCATCTATTCTGGTAAATTCTCCTTAAAATGGAAAGCAGGGCCTTCCTGACCCTTGCTTGCCAATTTTAAATCATTAAAGTTTGATCTCTAAAAATATTATTAGCATCTTTTGAGGTTTTTTGGCCCTGATAATTATGAATCTGGAGCCCTCAAATCACTCCCAGTCTCCTATTCATCCCTGCTGACCTTGCTGTCTTCTTCCCTAGCCCCTAGAGGAACTGTTAGCAAATTTATCAGGATTTCACCTGTTTTGAGTACAAATTTGGTTACAATACTGAATTTAATATTTATTTACAGTTTAAATGTCTACTTTAAATTCAATTTTACCAAATACAAACACAAAAAGCTTTATCACCTGCTCCTTCTGCTTAACACTATATACTGCAGATACCTGGTGTTGATTCTAATGCTTACCTGGGTTTGAAACCACTGGTTTGCTTGTAGCTAAAAGTTTTTGGTCCTTTCCTTGCCTCCAGTCTTCCCCAAAAATAACTTATTTTGCAGAATTTAGAGGGGAGCTCAAAAGTGTTGACCCCCCTCTTAGAATCTTTAATGTATTATGTGGTTCATATTTTTGTAACTGTGCTGTTTTAGCAGAGTTACATGGGGAAAAATATTTAGAAGATGTATAATAATCTTTATTGTGAGATAGTGGTTATATAGTTCATGTGAATCAAGGATAACAGGAATATGATTGGTGATCACACGGCTGGATGATGAACGGGGTGGCTTGATCCTGGTAATGAGTCAAGCGCCAAAACAAGGTATCCATCATTAAGGATCATCATCTGTTCATGTTGTTGGATTTGTTAATTCAAGTTGACTTTCTAGTCTGGCTTTGAGTGACCAGATAATTGGATTGTGGGTCACAAACCCACTTGGTTGGAACCTTGCTGGCGGGTCAAGCCTACAGTTTTGACAATATTTTAATCCTCCTCTGTTCTACCTCCCAAATCCTTTGGGGTAGTTTCTCCCCTTATATGTATTCCCTGAAAATAACCCCTTACAGCTCCTTTAAGCTTTGTACAACTTTCAAGGAAAAGCAAAAATCTTTGCAGCCAACAGTGAGCACCTGGTATTAAATATGATTCCCAAAGATGAACTTCTTTGGATTCTGGCTCCTAAGGAATTGGCCTTGGAGGAATTTTCTGTGATTCTTCTGGATCCCCCAATTCCAAGTAAGAGGACAAAGTTGCCCCTCCCTTAAGAAGCCCCCACTTCCTTGGATCAATCCCCTGTGTTGTAAATTGCGCAATTAATGCTATTCTGTTATGGCCTTTGAATTGTGATAGTTGCAAAGATTTGGCTGGGTTTGCTTTCAAGTTTGGGAATTCCTTGCCTTCTGCAAATGAGTCTGGTTGAATATTCACCCATTTCAGATTATTGTACCTGTCTGTGATTGATCCTGGTATGACCTCATCTCAACGTGACCCCCTCTGCCACTCTGTCTTCCTAATGAGTGACCACCGTCCCATGTCTACTATTTAAAGTAGAACCATTATTCCTACTAAAACCAAGTTTATCCACATTTGCGTTGGCATTAATATTCTTCAAGCTTTTCCTGTCTTTTCTGCCAAAAGTACTTTTACATCTTGTTTTCCAGGAAATTAAGGTATGTGCCCTTAATTTTGCCCCAAAGGCTAACCAAAGGCTAGCTTCAAACCTCAAATCTTTTGTTATAAAGATTTCTTGCTGTGTCCTCCTGGATGTTATCCCCAGGAGCCAAACACAAAAAATGGTGCTCACTACAGGGGCTGCAAGCCCCTTGGTTACCCTGTGCCACTTGCACATTCTCTGTTCCTTCTACCTTTGTTTCTGAAGTACCTAATCAACCTAAAGTCTCTAGTCCCCCTCTAGAAGAAGACATCACTAGTGCCCCCTCAAATCCTATGGTATTAGTTCTGTCTCCCAGGCCCGCGTGGGCCCCCTTCCAGCTTTTTTTCTCAATTACAAGCAAGCTTGTGCTGCTGCCCACTCCCTTCTCCATTCTGGCACTGTGGCAATGCACACTATCCCTGGCCTCCATCCCAGGTATTCTTCCAAAGACCTGTATTCCTCCCTTTTGGACTTTGGTCTCCCCCTGCGCTGATAGAGTCCATGGATACAATTGGCATGTTGGTTAACCAGTTCATTCAACCTGCCCTAGTTAACCATCAACTTGCCTTGGGATACCAGAATCAACTGCTAGATGCAGTAGCCTCCACCATCTCAAATAACCACGCTCAAAATATGGCCTACCAGGAATGGTCACATAGTCTCTTTGCTTGTATTTCTGACAACCAGCGCAACTTGTTGGCCTCCAAGAAGTACTTGACCTCTTCCCTAAATTCCCTTTGTTCTTTGCTCCCTGGATACATCAAGGATTAACTATAAAAATTAGATGAACATCAAGCAGCGTGGTGTGAGAAAATTGAGGCCTTTCTGCTAAACCATTGTCAGGATTTTGAGACTCTGGTTAATGAACTTGTCAGTTCCAAGAGCATGTCAACTTGCAACTTGAATTGATAAGAGCTCATGTCAATACTTAGGGCCATTATCTACAGCATCAATACGGTCTGGATAAGGCTGCTCTAGGCAACACTCTATACCAGGTGCAAAATTATGTGGATGACAGGGTAGCGTCTAGTGAGGTGACTCCTCCCGCTCCTCCTGTCAAGATCCCATCTGATTTTGAAACCAAGGTATGGGAAGCAATTGCCAAACTCAAGGCTATAACTTGAAGTCAAGCTTCTGTGCAGAATCCCCCTCCAGTAGATCCAATTTCTGACCCTTGTATTGCCTCCCTTACTGATCAGGTGGCTACCTTACAAGGCAAAATTGAGTACTTAAGACAGCGCCTCTCCAACTCTGAGGATTTATCATCTGAATCCAAAGATGAAGAGGAATGGGAAGTTGTTAATACTCCCGCTCATGGCAATCATGGTTGTTGCCCTGGGTTGGAAGGTCAACCCCAGGTCCACTGTGCGTGTGCTCTAGATCAACTTGCCAAAGTGACAAATGATGTAGCTGATAGACAGGACACGTTGGAAAGAGAGGTCCAAAACCTCTCCTGTTTGACTGAGACCCTAAATGGACTATTTGCCCCATTGGTTGCTCAGGCCACTTCTCTGGCTACTTGTGTCAATAGGATTGCTGGCACCTTAGCAGTACAGCAAATTGATATTGACAAGTTTGGGACTGCTGCCGCCACTGCCAGAGATATTAGTGGACAGAACAGCTCTACCTTGGACACTCTAGAGGAAAGCCTTTGACTCCTCTGGGCTAGACAACCTGCCGCTGAGTCCAAGTTTGAAAGCAATCCTCATATTAATGTCCTCAACCCTGGTGAAAACAGTCAGTCTTGTCCTTGTCCATTGATCCAAACTACAAACCAACCTTTAAACAGATATTTGATCCAAAAACCTCTACCATTGTTGCCTTTCTAACCATCTACAAGACTGCAATTTGTAGAGCTACTGAAAAACTCAAGAAGGAACACATCCTTACCTGCCTCCACCCCATATGCCAGGAAGTTGTGGTCCCCAAGCTCCCCTTCATTGTCACTTGGGAGGACATGAAGCGCCTCCTTATTGAGGAATTTAGAGGAGATCTCAGCTTGGAGGTCAAGAAGGATGCCTTTATGAACATTGATTTTAAGCCCAAGGAAACCCTGGCTGAGTTCACAGATTGCTTCTACATTAAGGCCAAAAGTTGATCACCAGTCAACAGCTAACTCCCCAGGAAGCCTACATAGCTTGCTCAAATGCTTTGAAGGTGAAACAGCTTTTATGCCTAGACTTTAAGGCACACAAGGCTTTGCTCACTTCCATGAAGATTATTAAGACTCTCTTACAGGACATGCATTTGACCCATGGAGGAACAGTGGTACGCAAAAATAAGGCCAACAATGCTGGAACTACCTCTTGAACGCCACACATAATGACCCTGGGTGCTGGTGGACAGGCTAAGAGGCAAGGCTGCCATAACTGTGGCCAAATTGAACACCACTCACGCACTTGCACTAATCCTTGAATGGAAGGTTTTGACCTCAAAAAACAGGCAGGAAAAGAGAGGTCAGCTTAGAAACAGAGACACTCTCTGCTGACCAATCTCCCCCGTCTCCCCCTGATCCTCTGTCTGATGAGGAAGCTCCCTCTTCCTCTGGCCCAACTATCCTTCATCTGTTTCACAACCTCTCCAGTGATTCAGAACCTGACAATTCTGATAGTTATGGCTACTCCACCCTGGCTGTTCTGGAAACTATCCCTGTACCCTACAAGCTTTGCTCTGGGAAGACTACCACCACTTCCTGGGTACCTCCAAGTGAAGCTAAGTCCATGGTGGCTTGCCCTTACCTAGCTCAAGCCCATTGACCTCCTGTCTTGGTTGACTCTTCTGAGGAAGCAGCCAAGTTAGCCAAAGCTCTTTTCCACAACGTAACTGTATCTCTTCCATCACAGACTGTGTATAAGGAAATCCCTGCGTTACAGTGTATGCTGGCCAAATAGAAAAAGGAGCTAGAGGCTGCGCAAGATGTGTTGGCAGTCTTGCCTCCCTTTGGGAAAGATACAACCTGCGTGGAGGTATCAATCCAAAAGGTCAAAATTAAGGCCATCTTGGACACAGGTTCCCCTGTCAATGTGGTATCTTCCAAGATAATGAAGAAACTTAAGTTGGCCCCTGACCTCAACTACACACAGTTGTATGGCACCGCTGGTATGGCTTAGACACAGGCCATTGGTGCCTATTCCGCTCTACCCATGAGGTTTGGGAAACTCCTTATTGCTTCCCCCGTTGTAGTCCTTGAGAATAAAAGCTATAACCTCTTGGTTGGTATGCAATTCCTCCAAGAGTATAATGGGATTGTAAACTTACAAGATGGATACCTTTTGCTCTTGAGATATGAGGTTCCTTTGATTTTTGAGGAACCTCCGTGCCTCCCAGGAAAACGTCTTAAAACTTGCGTGCTTGAGTACCCTACAGGTATCTTCTCTCTCAAGTATAGGACCCACTCCTCCAACATGTGTACCCCTCCTCCTTCCTTTCCTGTGGAAGAAGGTGTAACTCTTCTAGCATCAGCAGCTATCACCATCTCCCCAGGCTCTCAAGTGGTGATTGATTCCCAGATTTCTTATGAGCTACCTGAAAAGTCATTATTGGAACTTTACTCACCTGAATCCTTAAGCCGTACAGAGCCCTGCCTGTGTCCTGAGATTTTAGATTGAACCCATAAAGAGCCCGTAAAATTACTGCTTGCCAACCTGATGGCCCTACTCATGCAGGTGACCCAAGGCCAGGTTGTGGGACATGGTTGTATACTAGGAGCAAACAGGTGGCCTCCCTCTACCCTTTTGGAACTTTCAGTGACTTCAACCTACCTGAAGATGATCCCCAGGCTCTCTTGTTTTTCACCGCTGCTGATTTCCCCCAACTGTCTCCTGTTCAGTAAAAAGACGTGTTGGACCTACTCAAACAGTTCAGCAACATCTTTGCCTCTGGATCTACAGATTATGGCCTAGCTAAAGGGGTCATCCATCAGATTGATACTGGGGATGTGCCCCCTTTTTTACCAAACCATACCGCTGTAGTAAGGTGGAGGATGCTCAGATGTCTAAAGAACTCAAACAACTTCTGGACGCTGGGCTACTGGCTCCTTCCCAAAGTCCTTGGGCTTCTCTGTTACTGATCCTCAAGAAGAAGGATGGCGGACATCATATTGTAATGGACTATTGCCGCCTGAACTCTCTCACTAAGAAAGACTCATACCCCTTGCCTAGGATTGACAATGCTCTCCAACAGCTGGGTGGTTCCAAGTTTTTCTCAGCCATGGATCTGGCCTCTGGCTACTGGAAAGTTGACTTATCTCCTGAAGACAGAGAGAAGGCTGCACTTATCACCTCAGAAGGCCTTTTTGAACCCACTCAAATGCTCCAGGGACTCTGCAATGCCCCTGCCACATTTCAACGGGCTATGGACTCCATCCTACGAGACCTAAAGCTCTCTTGTGTCCTTGTATACCTTGATGACATCACCATATTCAGCGCTACCTTTACCAATCACTTGGATCACCTCAAGGCTGTCTTCATCAAGATTCACAAAGCTGGCTTGAAACTCAAACCCTCCAAGTGCTCCTTCTTCAAGGAACGTCTTGAGTTCTTAGGCCATGAGACCACTCAAACTGGAATCCGCCCCACAAATAATAAGGTGGAAGCCATTGATAAGATGCTAACTCCCTCAAATCTTCAAGAGGTTCAAGTATTCCTTGGTATGATGGGCTACTACCGACAGTTCATACCTGACTTTGCTGAACTGAGTGAACCCCTTGTCCAACTGCTTTGCAACATCCCCTTTGAATGGACTGACAGCCAGCAACAGGCATTCAAAGCACTGAAGGCCAAGCTCAAGGAGGCTCCTATCTTAGTCTATCCCAATTATGATAAAGAGTTTATCTTGTATACTGACGCTAGTGGAGTAGCTGTGGGTGCCATCCTTGCCCAACTTGACAATGAAGGCTCGGATTGACCTGTAGACTACTTGTCAAGGATCCTCAAAAAGCACAAGAAAAACTACAGCGTCCCTGAGAAGGAATGTTTGGCAGTGCTGCATGCAGTGAAAAAGTTTTGGAATTAAATTTATGGGACCCACTTCACAATGGTCACAGATTACTCCTCCCTCAAATGGCTGCAACAGTTAAAGGAGCCTGAAGGTTGACTAGCATGTTGGGATCTGCGTCTAAAGGGTACAATTTCACTGTGATGAACCGTCCTGGGGCCCAACATCAGAACACTGATGGCCTATCCAGAATGCCAATCCTAGCTATCCATCCCGCTGACTCTGATTGTCTATACAAGTTAATAGGGTATCCTGACTCTTGGACTACTGAGCCAGAAGACATCCACTTGGCACTACAGACCCTATCCAAGGACACTGTAATTTGTGATAGACAGCTCTTCAAAAAGGTTATTAATGCCTACCTACCCTACGTTTGCCCTAGCATGAGGATAGCCATCATCCTCCAAGCTCACATTGACACTGGCCATGGAGGCATAGCCAAGAATCACGGCTGGTTGTGCAAGAACTTCTACTGAAAGAACATGAGCCTCCTGATCCCTGATGTCCTTGCTTCATGTCACTCCTGTCAACACCAATGCCCTTGCCCATCCCAACACCAGTTTAAACTCATCCCCCAAAAACATGCCTTCCACACGGTGAGTATTGATGCTGTTGGGCCTTTCCCTCAGTCTAGGTCTGGGTGTTGATTCATCTTGGTTGCTGTAGATCACTTTAGCAAGTGTTTTGAAGCCAGAGCAACAAAAGATATAACTTCCAAGACCACAGCTACTTTCTTGCTGCAAGACATCTTTTATCAACATGGCTGCCCTCAAGTTCTGCTTTCTGACAATGGTACCAACTTTAATGCTTGCCTCATCACTTCTATTGTCAAAGCTATGGGAACTCACCACTTGTTCTATGCGCCTTATAACCCCTCCACCAATGGAACTGTCAAATGAGCACACTCCTTCCTGGTGCCCATAATGAGAAAGCTCACACTCTCTGACGCTGCCTATTGGGATATGTTCCTCCCTGCTGCCCTCTTTGCCTACCAACTCAGTAAGCATTGCGTGACTGGTCAATCCCCTTTTGCCATGCTGTATGGGCGTGAAGCCACAATCCCCTCAATCTTGGGACCCCCTTTGATTGAATTTGATATGTCTGCAAATCCTGAAGCCCATGTTAAAGACTTAATCAATTGTATCATTGACATCCAGGCAACAGCTTACACTACTGCCTACAAGGTTAGGGCCCAGGAGCTCTCCCCGTCCAATACTGCTAGAGACTCCCTCCCCAAGTATCAAATAGGTAATCTAGTTCTCTACTACCAGAATAAAACAGGTGGTAGAGCTCATAAGCTGGGTTCCCTCTGGGTTGGTCCCTGTGAGGTCACCTTTAAGAATGGTGTTGAGTATACAATGAGACTGCTGTCTTCTGGAAGTCCTTTTGCCTGTGTTCATTCCAAATTTCTCTGCAAATATCAACTCCCTGTGTCCAATCTTGAGAGGGGAGATGTCGTAAATTGTGCAATTAATGCTATTTTGATATGACCTTTGAATTGTGATAGTTGCAAAGATTTGGCTGGGTTCACTTTCAAATTTTTGGAATTCCTTGCTTTCCATAAATGGGTCTGTGCCAATATCCACCCATTCCAGAACACCATAACTTCCCTTGTCTGATCCTGGTATGACCTCATCCCAACGTGACCCCCCAGCCACTCTGTCTTCCTCATGAGTGATCACTGCCCCATGTCTACTATTTAAAGTAGAACCATTATTCCTAATAAAACCAAGTTTATACACATTTGCGTTGGCATTAATATTCTTCAAGATTTTCCTGTCCTTTCTGCCAAAAATACTTTTAAATCTTGTTTTCCAGGAAATTAAGGTATGTGTCCTTAATTTTGCCCTGAAGGCTGATCCAAGGCTAGCTTTGGACCTCAAATCTTTTGTTATAAAGATTTCCCGCCGTGTCCTCCCAGATGTTGTCCCCTGGAGCCAAACACAACACCCTGTCTACTCTCTGGGGTGCTTCTAATAGGATTTAATGTTGTATTTCTCTGCCTGTCCCCTACCCTATCCCTTTGGATGCCCCTAAAAGCAGACATACCAGTTTTCTACTGAAATGGTGTCCTGGTGATTTGTGCCCCTGGGATGAGAGCCAAACTTAGTTAGTTTAGCCCCTTCTCACACACCAAGTGCTTAATCACATATTGTTTGAAGGTTTCATAAGAGATGTCATGAAAGTGTATAGAACCAATATTATCCTGAAAAAAATTGTCTTTATACCATACTTTTTAGTCAAATTTATTACTCAAGAAGCTGAATGAATATTGGTACAACTACTTGATAAGATTTTAAAGAACCATGCCAACCCTGCATGATAAAGTTTATAGCCACTAATTTTCAATTGATTTGGGGGATAAGCTTAAACTAGCTTTAGCCTCCACACCACAATTCCTTATAAATTATGATTCCTTAAAGAAATAAACCAATAAAAAATATACTCACATACCCCCCAAACTAGGCAAATGTGGTAAAATTGACTCCCTGGTGCTTGACACTATATTAAAGTGAGAATTCAGATTTTTCCCTGATTGACAACTGGAAATCAACACTTTTTTAATTAAAAAATATTGATATTCTGAAAACTTTCAATATAAAAATTAAGCTATACAGCTATGGTATAATAAAGTGACCTCAAAGAGCTCAAAAAATGCAATAAAAACAGTACTCTAATTAATGCAAAATAAGGAGAAATAAGCAATTATTTCTCATTTTACTATGTAATTTACAAACTTCATTATAAAAATATTTTTGATTACCATAAAAATCAAAATTCCAATGAACAAAAATAAACACAAACACAACAATAGAAATTACGCAAAATATGAAGAAATATTAAAACTTATTTGATATAGTTCATATAAGAGTCAAGTTTATACTTCTGGGAAATATAATAAACAAAATAAAGGGGAAGATTATGAAGAGAATGATACTTTATTAGATATGAATATAGGATATTATATAGTATCATGACAAGCCACATGCTGTCCATGTACGTTATGGAGATCATGGGGCTTATCTGAGTAATGTTCCTCTTGAGTCATGAGGCTTAATCAAGTTGTGTTCCATTTAGGATCTGGATTGAGTGATCCCTGTCATAGATGGTTAATTGATAATGGTGCTACCAGTTTATTGACTGGGCAGTGAACCACTTGGTGAGCCACTTGGTGATTTACTCAGGAGTTAATCCCCCAAGAGGGAGTAATCAAAGATGTTGTGACATCTCCCCCTGGGGTGCTGGAAGGCAGAGCCTTGGGAATCTTCTTGAGAGTATCTGGTATACAGGCTTGATATTAATCCAGTTTGGCATTGGGAACAGGGAGTCTTGAATTTTGTTGGGCTGTTCTTGCTTTGCACAGGCGGAGTCAGTTGTGGTTCATACGCTTTAATTTGGTTTGTGTGTCAATCCCTTTGATAAGGTACATATTGTTGGGATTGACCTCCATGACAATGCCTGGTCCACATAATCCCGGGTCCAATTTGTGTTGGTAGTGGTTGACAACCCAAATTTTTCCCCAAATTGGAATCTTTCCTGCTGTAGTGGGATTGCTTCTCTCTTGACTCTTTTTTGTTCCATGTTTTCCTGGTCTTTTCTGGTTGTTGTGCGTTGGGGTCACTTTCATCTGGCACTTTCTTGGGTAGAGGTAATTGTGGACCTGTGAATGTACTAACAAGAGCAGGCTTTCACACATAGACAAGTTCATATGGGCTTTTTCCTGTATTGCGGTTAACTTGTGTTCTGCAGACCATAAGGGCAGTTGGTAGCACGTCAACCCAGGCTTTTGAATTGTTGGCAGACAACTTATTGAGGGCTTCCACTAAAGAGCCATTTAGTTGTTCTAGGCGTCCATTTACTTGTGGGTGATATGGGCTGGCTGTGACATGTTTATTCCATTTTTGGTGAGATAGCTGTTGGTGTCAATAGCTTTGAGTTCAGTGCCTCCATCTGTGATTAAGAGGTCAGGCTTTCCAAACTTTGCTATGATCTCCTTGCCAATGAATTGTCTCACATCATTGCCTTTGTGCTATTTAGTGACTTGCACTACTGGCCATCTGATTGCATAGTTGATAGCTGTTATGATTTACTTCTTGCCTTTGCTTTCACCAGGCATAGGTTCCACAATATCCAACGACCATACCTTAAAGGGTTGTGTGATAGATACAGGTACTACTGACTTGGGTAGAGCTTTGGTTTGTGCGTACTTCTCACAGACCATGCATTATTCCAGTACCTCTCTTATATCATCTAGCATGTTGGGCCACCAGTAGCAAGTCTTGAGATATTCATGCAAGTTTCTGCTACAGGTGTGTCCCAAGTCTCTGTCATAACAGAGGATTGTGTCAATCTTTTGTGTTGACAGGACATAGGGTACAGTGTCACCAGTTGGAAGTATTTAATGAAGGGTACCATATATTTTTTTGAACAGATGTTTGTTCTTGAGGACTTTCTCTTTGATTTCCATTGGCTTTCCAGGTGGGAACCCTTCCTGGAGATTCCTCATGATTAACATGGGCCAGTCAGGGTTGCCATCAGTGCAAAGGATGTGTTTATTGTATAGCCTTGATAGGGCGTCTGCAGTAAGCATCTCTCTTCCTGGCTTGTATTCAACTTGCATGGGTATCTCTGTATGAGACTCATCTATTCTGCTTGTCTTCTTGACAGGTGTTGTTGTGTTTTAAAGTATATCAACAACTTGTGGTTGGTGAGTACTTTGAACGTCTGGGCTCCTTCTAGATAACATTGCCATTTCATAAGGCAGTGTATGATGGCAACAAATTCCTTATTGTGTATAGGATATCTTTTTTTGCCATCCAATAGCTTCCTTGATTCATATGCCACAAGGAGAAAGTCCTTTTGGGCCGTTTGGATACAGAGGACTCCTCCTATGGCATAATCAGATGCATCAGTTTCTAGCTCATAGATACACTCACGGTTTGGGTATTGCAGGATGGGGACAGTAACCATACACTCTTTCAGTTGGCAGAAATGTTGATCTTGTAAAGGTGTCTAGACAAATTTGGTTGTTTTCCCAGTAATGGCTGACAAGGGGGCTGTTAGAGCTCCCCAGTCAGGGATGAACCTGCATACATAGGCTACTATTCCAAGGAAAGTGCAGAGTTTGCTCTTGTTCCTTGGGGCTGGCATCTCTGTTATAGCGCATATTTTGTCTGGATCTGGCTTGATACTGTCCTTGCTAATGATATGGCCAAGGAAGGGGAGTTCATTCAAGAAGAACTCAAATTTGGTTGGTTTGGCAATTAGTTGGTTTTCCTGCAGGGTACAGAGGACTGTAAGGACGTCTTCCCAGTGTTGTAGGTTGGGACTATAAATGATGATGTTGTCCAGGTAGATGATTGCTCTTTTTCCAATGTGCTCCTTGAATACTTCATTAATGAAGGTCACAAAGGTAATGGGAGCGTTCATCATGCCAAAATTGAGGACAACACATTCAAAGGACCCATATTTAGTTTGAAATGCAGTCTTTGGAATATCTTCAGGTTTCACGCAAATTTGGTGATATCCTGCTGTCAAATCAATTTTTTGTGAAGATTTGGAACCCCCCAGGGCATCAAAAAGGTCATCAATCAGAGGAAGGGGATACCTGTTCTTTATTGTGACCTTGTTGAGGGCCCTGTAGTCTGTGACCAGGTGAAGGCATCCATCTTTCTTTGCCACAAAGAAGACAGCAGCACCAAAGGGTGATTTTTAGGGTCTGATGAGGCCTTTCTCAAGTGCTTTGTCAAGGTAAGCTTTCAGAGTGTTGTCTTCTTGTGGTGTGAGGCAGTAGATGAGTTGTGCTTTAGGCATGCTACCTTTTAGATCAATTTTGTGTTGTATATCCCAGTCAGAGGGCAACCCAGGTAGTGTTTCTTGGAATACAGAGGGAAATTCATTGACTAGCTGGTCTCTAATTAGGTTTTGTCTGTGTTGAGTTTCTGTGTTTTTTGAATTGTATGACATCATACGTACATGTGCTCCAATTGATTTTGCTGATGTCAGTTTCTTTCTCTGTTTCCATGATCTTTAAAAAAATGTGGTCTCTCATGAGGTTGTCAATATGTGTCAGGTACACGTGATGGTGGACTTCTCCTAACTGGATAGTGAGGGTGGCACTGTCCCATTTGATGTGAGGCTTTGTCTTTTGCATCCAATCTAATCCAAATATGATATCATATTTGGGGATTGGAATGATGGGGCCGCTAATTGTTGTTTGGACATCTCCAATTTGGGCCGGAAAGGTTTTGTCTTGTGGGTAACTGGTGTGCTGCAGTTGTCTGCCATGATGACTTTCTTGACGTTACTTTGAATAGTAGGTAACTTCATGAGGTCTGCAAAACTCTTGTTGATGAGTGATTAATTAGCTCCAGTGTCAAATAGTGCTGTGCCCTGGTATCTGCAAAAACAGAAAGGATAGGTAAGGAGTTTATTTCCAGTTTGGGCAGCAAACAGTAGAGGATTGCTGGAGGGAACCTGGATCATGGTGATTGAGTCCACGTCCTGTTTTCTGTATGAGTCTTGTGAAGAGGGGGAGAGTGGCTTGCCTAAGCACTCCCCTGAGCTTTTCCCTCCTTGTTGGTATCTTCAGTGCTGGCCTGGTTGGCTTTTGCAGTGAAGTTCCCGTTTTGAGGATGGGTACTGTTGGCTCAGTTGTTTTGCTTATTGGGGCAAGGCTCTCTCTTAGCTGCAGGGGTTTCCTTGCGCTTGTTGGTGGCGTGTAGATTGTCAGACTTCTGAGCTGCACGTTTTCCTTCTAGGAATACATCCTTGAGGTTCTTGCAGCGGGTCATGTCAAACTGACGTCTAATGTGTGTGGGAAGGCCATTGTAGAAGTCCAGGCGTGGTCCAGGTTTGTCAAAGTTGATGGTGTTGGGTGCACAGTCACGTAGTCCTTCATATGCTGCAATGTATTCTTTGATGGTTCCTGTCATTTTGAAGGTTCAAATTTTGGTCATAACTACCACGTCCAAGTCCTTCATGGAGAACTTTTCAAGGAATGCGGCCTTGAACACTTCCCAGTTTTCCTTCTGGTCAGGATGTTGGGCTAGCCAGTCAGTAACAAAGCGTGAAGCAGTCCCTGTGACACAGAGGGCAATTTTTCTGACCCAGAGTCTTTAGGGGTACTCCACTTGTTCAAAATTTCTCTCAGTGCTGTTGATCCAAAGAGAAGTGTTCTCACGGCGTAGTCCTGCAAAGGCGCCAATCTCAGTGGTATGTAAGTGTTGAAACACAATACTGGGCATCTCAGGTTGTGTAGTCCCTGTTAGGATTGGTGTGGTAGGGAACAGTCTGCGGGCTTTGAGAGTGTTGTACAGATTATTGGGTACAAGGACGTTATTGTAGATAACAAGGCCTGGGGGAACATATTGTCTTACTTTGTAATATCTCCAGCCGTTGGGGAGTGACATTTTTTGGGCTCTTTTCTTGGGAGGAATTTTTCTTTTGAGTTGGGTAGGTATAGATAACCTACCTGTGCTACCACTGTCAATTTTAAACTTCTGGGAAGTATATTAAACAAAATAAAGGGGAAGATTAAGAAGAGAATGATACTTTATTAGTTATGAATATAGGATATTATATAGTATCATGACAAGCCACATGCCGTCCATGTGCGTCATGGAGATCATGGGGCTTATCTGAGTAATGTCCCTCTTGAGTCATGAGGCTTAATCAAGTTGTGTTCCATTTAGGATCTGGATTGAGTGATCCCTGTCATAGATGGTTAATTGATAATGGTGCTACCAGTTTATTGACTGGGCAGTGAACCACTTGGTGAGCTGCTTGGTGATTTACTCGGGAGTTAATTCCCCAAGAGGGAGTAATCAAAGATGTTGCAACATAAGCACAACTGTGAATATCATATGTTTTATTAGGAAGTTAACAAAAATTAAGATTTTTCATTCACTTTCAACTATAACTATTCATCTCAAACTTACCATATATACATAAAAAATCATTACTATCTATTTAAATCAAAAAATAGAAAAATTAAAGCTAAAAACTAATTGATCAAATCTAAAAAGCAAAAATTAAAGTTAAAAAAGTTAAAACAATAGAAGCAAGCAAGGTTACTCTTTGCCCTTCTTCCCCTTTTTTCATTTTAGCCCCTTCCAGAAGGGCATTGGAAATAAGCTCAAGCTGCTGCTTAAGATCATAGGCCTTGTATTAATGCTTAGCCACACCCTGGATGGCCTTGGTGAAGAGGGTGGAGCAGTTTGTAGGCTTGGTGGGGGACATAGTTGGCAAGATCTCTGAGCTTGGAGATGGTTTTCTCCTGCTTGTGCTGCAGAAGGGAGAAGAACTTATTAAACTTTGATTGAAGCCCAAAGTTGGCCTTGAGATGCTTGTGATAAGCCTCTAGTGCCAAAGTGGTCTTGAGCTCACCATTCACCGCCGTCCGGTACAAATTCCAACTGGCCTTGGCTCTGGCCTTGCCTTGCCTCTGCGTGACAGCCTTCCCAATCCACTGGGGCTCAAAGTACTCAAGTAAAGGCTTGAATTCCAGATTCTTTGCTATGTAAGGATCCTTTGAGATAACCTTGAACCCCTGCACAGTGTGCTCTGGCTTTAAAAAAGCCAAGGCACTAAATTGTGCCAGCACAAATTTACAGGTGTCCAAATTGTCCCTCCGGCTCAACCTACTAAGCTTGGCATGGGCCTGCACATTGCAAGCAACTGCTTAGCAGAAGTGGAAGTGGCACCCCTGCACTTCCCTGCTAAACAGCTGCTCAAATGCATTAAACTGAGCAGTCTCAAAGTCCATACTGCACATGTGAGCCCCTAGCGCTCTGAGCCTTACCTTTTCCTCTGAGTCCAGGGTGGCCTGGTCCTTGTCAGCGGCAGGAGGGTTTGCACAGGTGTGGGGGAGGGGTCTTCTTGCCATCATTGTTGTTGTTAGGGAGAGGAGGGAAAGTGCTCTGTGGAGTGTTGTGTTTGGCTCTTGGGGACAACATCCAGGAGGACACAGTGGGAAATCTTTATAACAAAAGATTTGAGGTTCAAAGTTAGCCTTGGGTTAGCCTTCAGGGCAAAATTAAGGGCACATACCTTAATTTCCTGGAATACAAGATGAGGAATTCCTTTCGGCAAAAGGAAAGGAAAAGGCTTGAAGAATATTAATGCCAACGCAAATGTGGATAAGCTTGTATTTATTAGGAGAAATGATTCTACTTAAATAGTAGACAAGGGACAGTGATTACTCATTAGATAGACAGAGTGGCCAAGGGGGTCACGTTGGGATGAGGTCATACCAGGATCAGACAAGGGAAGGTATGGTATTCTGGAATGAGTGGATATTGGCACAGACCCATTTATGGAAAGCAATGAGTTTCCAAACTTGAATGCAAAACAAGTCAAATCTTTGCATTTACCATTATTCAAAGGCCATATCAAAATAGCATTAATGGCGCAATTTCCAACATGGAGGATTGAGAACGTGCGGGTGTAAATGGCCTTGGTGGCCCCAGGGAGAAGGAAGAAGGCAAGTGGAATCACCCAGATGTCAATATGGGCATGAATCATCCAGAGCTGTTTGAACTTCCAGGGGAAAGTGGCAAAGGTACCATCAACTAGCCAGGTTGAAGCCCTTTTCAACTCCAGCAGGTTCTGCTGAGTTAGGTAGCAGATTGTCCAGTCTTTGGTAGTGGGCCCATCATCATGAAGAAGGGAGAGCTCCCCACTTGGAAGCTGCTTGAGCTTGTGGGTGAGCGTAAGCTCTGATAAGACATCTGAGGCTTTGGGGGAGAGGGGTTGACGGAAATCTGCTTATTGCTTATGAATTTGACAAAATGCTCCTGGGTTGGTAACAACTTAATATTGTTGGGGTTTAAATGATGCAGGGCCTTTACGGCCAGATCAGATGCCCATAGGTGAGAGGAGGTTGGGATCATCTGGACCAGATACCACTTCAGCATCAAAGTGATTAGATAAAGGGGGCTCACAAGTGTGCTCCCCCTTCTCAGCTGTTACCCACTCCCAGCCCTTGGTGTTAAGCCAGGCCCAACAAGCCTTATTTTCATAGACAAAGTGCTTGCTTTTACTTTAGCATTTTTGGTTATTACAGTTAAAGATGTAATTGTCAACAATGTAGCTAGGGCCGCCCTTTACTGACATAATTGGGAAGTACTGGGGGAAGCGCTTGGGGACTTTGAACTCTCCATCCACACTGAAGATGTTGTGGATGGCCAATGGATCCCAAGCCATGTGACCAGAAGCTTTGAACTTCTTGGAGTACTCCTCAGGCTCATCTTGGGGGTCAGATGAGGGAGGGGGAAGAGGCATCAGGAGGGGGAGGGGAAGGGTTCTTTGAGGCCTGCTTGAATGCCTCCTTTTTCTTACCAGAAGAAGAGGTGGGCTTCTTGGCAGCCTTTGACTTCTTGTTATGTCACTCCTTGGTGGGCTTGGAGTTGACCTCTGAGTGGTAAAAGGAGTGGTTGGTAAGATCACCATCAGATTTATTGGGAAGGAATTTTTGGGGTAAGGTGAAGGGATGTTGAAGATGAGGGTGGAGGGTGGAGGAGTGGTGTCACAAGTGACAAACTCCTATTAACCATGCTCACTGGAAAACCTCAACTACAGGATTCAAACCCTGATACCCTGTGGGCCGCCTGCAGATTCTTGGGCAAGAACCAGAACAATATTTGACTTTGGGAAATCCTTTAAAGCTTGATGAGTTAAAATCACCTGCATTGACACTCCCCATGTTAAAAGTTTCTGTTAACCCAGCCAATCAGCGGGCAGGCCTAGCCATAGAACCTGAAATAACTCAGGCCACCACAGAAGGGAAAACAAAGAAACTTCCTATAGAGCACAGGCTGCCCAGAGATGACCAACCCCACAACCCAACAAGGGAATTCAAGTATTCTCAGTTCAAACCAGCCAATGAATTAACTCCTGTGATGGATGCCACCAAGGACTGAAAAAACCTGGTAGACATTAACACCTGGGACAAAGAAACTTTTAAAAGTTCACCCATGACAGATGGAGATGCTTATACCCTGGACCACCCAGGAAGTTGCCCATTGCCATTCTTAAAATAAAGTGCCATGAACCTTTGGATCAACCAGGTTATTCTATATTTGATATTAGCTCTATTTCATTTACAGTCTACCTCATGCAATTCTGCACCTCACACCCATCAACCCCAAGAAACTGTGGACCAGCTGCCTGATCTTTATTATCCACCAGGAGCTCCTACGGCCCAGTACATTTCACCAAGTACCCCCAACCCAGCGTATTTGGAGTTCACTCTAGAGGAAATCCTAATCTACAACTCTGAGGCAAGAACTAGAGAGACCAAGAATGTTTACAGGGTAGTCCACAAAATCACTATACCTCCCCTGCTATTCCGCAACAAGTACAACCACCTGCCCGCGTATTTGGTCCCAATGACTCTGCCTCTCACCCTGCAGCCCAACTGCCCGCAATAATCTGTTGCTGCCAATGAATCCACTTCCACTCATATATTTGGAGTAATGTACATCACTCTTACCGGCTTGATAGATTCTATGATACCTGCCAGTGGACCTTGGGCTCTCCTGGGCAAATTGTTATCTTATATTGTAAAGTTGGCCCCAATCTTGTGGTGGGCCCTCCCTGCTGGGCCCGTGGTCTGTCTGCCTGCCAGTTCCCAGGAACCCCCCACAGGCTGGATCCCTGATAAGTGGGAGGAGATGGAGTTGGAGACTTTGCCTTTGCAGGCTTCTTGACACGCTTGGGGGTGGTGCTGATTCCTTGGAGCCCTTGGAGGCTTGGCACTTGGCACTTGGTAGGCTTGTTGGATTTAGATGATATTGGCTAAAGGAAAGTTTGGTTTTGTAAATAAAACAGTATGAAAGATATAAACCACAAAGAGGTAAAGTAAAGCAAAGCAAAAGGTAAGTAAAAAGTACGCAAATAAAGTTTTATTTATCAAGAAAAAACATAACAAAGTAAATAGAAGCAAAATAGAAACTCAAAGTATAGATATAAAGGGTAAAGCATAGAAAAATAGTGAATTTATGAGGAAGCATCAAAGATGTTAGGTTCAGCATAACATCTTAGGGCTAAATCAGTGAAAAAGTATAATTTAAAATAAAATAAATAAAAATTATATGAAAGCAGCAGGAAGAGTAGTAGATTATAATTGCAAGAAAAAAATTATTATGTGGAATTTTTTTATTGGGGGTTAAACATTCAAAACTTAGTAAAGTGTCAAGTTTGGCACTGTCAATCAGCTGGAAAGACCCTAATTCTCACTGTCAAGTATTCCAGAGTTGAACAGAAAAATCAAAATTACTATGTTTTTTACATATGAAACTTGCTTAAATTAAAAATGGTTCAAAAGTTAACCAAAACCAAGGCAGTTTCATATGCTCAGAAATAAAAAAATACAACAAAAAATAAAAATAAATGGGCATGAAAGTGTTTATTAGTGATTAAGGTATGCTGTGAGGAGCTGGGAGTGAATTATTTACCACAGTGTTGGTTAAAACGTTAAGAAGCTCTCTGTACTAATCCCCAAGATAAAATGTCAAATGGATGAGTGTCAAGTGGCGCTAATAGTGTGTCACTTATTAATTTAGGCTTAAATATGAGCCTTTGATTTGTTAGATGTCAAACTAATTATGTGGCAAGTGGATAGAGTCAAACAAAGGAGTTGAGTTTCTGCTTTTTATAAAATATATATTAAATCTATTAATAAATTGGGCTTAATTTATGTGGCATCACTTAATCCACAAACCCAGAAATGAAATAATGTAAAACAAGTGGGGTACTTGATTAATGTCTATGCCACTAGATCTGGTATAGTGGTGATTGGGAGCCTAATTGACAACCATGGACACTAATAATAAAAATATAATAGTAAATACCAAATTTTATATAGGTGATATGTGTTTTATTAATAAAATATGGATTTGGCTTAAAAAGTGTTGAACTGGCCACTTTTTGTTTTAGAGTGTCAAATACAAGTTTTTTCATTTCTATTAGTAAATTCACTTATAAATTGCCCCTTAAAATGTGTATTTTAGCTAACCAACTTATTAAACAGAGTCAAATTCAAGTAAATTTAAGCTTGGTTTTTGGGTTTGAACCCCTAAATTACTAGTAAAAATTAGCTTAAAATCAGTTAAGCCAAAAATACTAATATATTCACATATGTGGCACTCAACTTCCTGGTACTTGAACTTACCACAATTGCCCAAAACTATGCATTACAATCAGTCACTTCTTGGCTGAGAATCTCCCCATAGAAATACCCCCAAAAAGTCCCTGGCAGCTGGTAAGCTTCCATACTCATTAAGAAGTCTATGAAGAACCAAGAGCAGGGGAAGGGTTGACCAATTACCCTATATACCTTTAAATTATAGCTCATAGCACCCAGGAGATGCCAATAGATCTGGCTCATAATAAGGATTATGTACATTCTCTAAAATAATTGACTGCTATGATAATAGTTTCAAGTTATTTCTTATAAATATATTTCTACCTTGATATAAACAGCTATATCACACAATCCAATTATAATACTACTGCCCTTTCCCCCCATTAGGGACTGTTAGAATATAAGTGTAGTTGTGCACTCTTAAAATTTTAAGCAATAAACTTAATGTTGCTTTCTTTTTTATCAATAATATTTTCAACTATATTCTCTCTGTTTATGGCTTAAATAAGCTATAATCTCAGCTGTAGCCCATAGTTGATGGCATTCATTTAGAGCTATCTGACCCTTTAATATTTTTGGGGGTTTGTTATTTTTATTAGGAACAGCTTAGCTACAAAAGCACCCCTACTTTTTGAGCGGTTGTTAGGCTCTGTTTAATATCTGTGTACCCCTTGATAAGGGTTTATGGCATTTACAGGGGTGATAGAGTTTTACTGGCCAGGTGAGCTACTAGGGGCAGGGGCCAGCCAGCTTTTACTAAGAGAACTGATGGGCATCTGGCATTACCAAGGGTAATCTTAATGCTAGGGGCAAAGAGTGCCTCCTCCTCCCAGGATCAGATTCAGCCCTAGTCAATAAATATAATGGGGATTTTTTCTTGGGCTCTTCAGGTTGAGCCCCAAAAAGATTGTTCTTTAAATCCCAGAGGTTAATGCCAACAAGTTTTCTAACCTTGATGAGCTTGGCTGTAGCCGCAACTACTAAGGATCTTATTAATAGCAGCTTTAAAAGCTTCAGGCTCAGTCCTTCTTAAACTAGTGCTTATGTATCTTAGCCTTGAGAAGCATAATTTAACCTCCCATGTAGCTCAAGTTTTAAAGATAATTTATAATAGAGATACTAGATCCAGTGAATAGAAAAATCACAGTAAACTCACTTAGAAGGCATTAGGCTGTCACAGTTGCCCCAGAACAATTATTGGGCTCTAAAAAGGAAACCTGATTTTATGCAGAGGTGAGAGGCTTATCCCTAGGGACAAGGGTTTAAGTAGAGGTTGTGACCATATACCAGTCAGTTTGGTGATGACTTGATACAATCATTATAGCATTAAAAATCTATAGTTTGTATCTAATAATGACATAGATAGGTCTTAGGAATTTTTCAAATAAGAGCTCTAAGACCTCCCAGTATCTTTATGATAAAGGTCAATGATCCCTGGGATTGATTAGGCCAAACTAATCAGGGATTAGAGCAAGACCAACAATATTAGGCTTGAAGGCTAGGTGCCTTGTAAACCAGTTAATTACCCCAAAAGTTTGGTTGAGGGCAGGGATATGAATTAACAGGAAGCTAACTGTAGGGACCAGAAAATTTTGATGGTATTAATATATGGCTTAGAGCTACTGGTATCATGCCCCAAATATGGTTAAAAGGCTGTTCATCATACAGCTTTAATAAGTCAGACCTGATAAAATAGACATAATCTAATCTTCATGGATTATCAGCTGGCTCCTGGTAGGAGCTTTGAAAGGCTTGGATCATAAAATGGTAGGTAATATTAGCAGAGAAAGTGGGAAATACTTCAAGCTGTAGTAAAGATGTCCAGGTAATGAATCAAGGTGATACTGGGCAAAGATAAACCATGTTCTTTTAGGATCAAGAACAAACAGTTCCTTTAAAATTAGGATCAGGATATCATGATAGAGTTACAACCTTGGTTAGGTGGAGATCCAGGTAGGGTTTCACAATGGGAGGGGTTTTCAGCCAAATGTACCCAGCAGGGTACCTCATTGAAAACAAATATACCAAATAAAATAATCTTTCAACAATTGTTGATTTCCAAATTTCTTTTCAAGTTTCTTTATGCCTAGCTCATTTGCTTTCAAGGAGGCTAATCTTGGTATCTCAAGGGTAGAAATAGTGCTCTACAAAAAGAGAATCCAAAATTGCATCAGGGAGCTCCTGGGGTGACCCAGGAGGGGTAAAACTATTTTTTGGTGGATTTTTGGCAGAAGTAAAAGCTGTTTTTGAGTATTTGCACCAATCACTTCTCAAAGGGTAGAACTCCCACCTTGGGGTCAATTTTTTGCTTGGGATTCATATTGCTTGTTGCTTGGATCTGATGAGCCCTTCTTTCAGATTAAACTTGGCGCTGGGGGGATTGAAGGATCAAACCTGGGAGAAGCTAAAGGCATGCCAGAGCTCTTAACCCTGAGGGATGGCAATAACAAGTTGAGCCAGAAAGTTGTGGAGCTGAGCCAAATCTTGTTAAAGCTTTGCAGAAGAAGTCATCAACCAACCAGAGTCTTCTGGGAAACAATCACCTAAGCAGAGCTAGGAAGTCCTGGATCAATATAGGGTAGAGCCAAACTTGGGTAGCAGCCAAGCCTTTAAAATTCAATGGTTACTGGAGACAAGCTATTGGTCAGATTTAGCTGATAGCTGGTCTAGCCTTGGATCAGGGGAAATTATTTCTACATATATTAAACACAGAAAATAACAAGCCTTAAGTTTTGTGACATCTAATACCTGCTGGTACTGGCACTTGCATAACAGCAGCTCAAAAGTTTGCAGAGGTGTGCTATATCCTTAACCAGCCAGAAACCAGCGGGAAAATTATTGATTCCAGCCAACTTGACTCACTTGATATTTCAATAAAAGTAATATGAACCTCCCCACCTCAGACAACAGATCTCATCTCTTATAGCTCACATCTATAGGGTAACCCCTTACACCAAGGTCAATATCCAGGCAGTACCTTGGCCAGGCTAAGCATCTCAATTTAACCCCCAGTTACCAAGATATACTTCAGGTATCTTCCTCAACTTAATATTGTGGTTACCCTAAATTCTCATTAAGCCCTCCCCATCTCTAAGATTTAGGCCAAGCTTACCTTGCATAATTCTTCCTAAATGTTTCAATAAAGCGTCACTTGGACTATTCCCCCCACAATACCTAGAAAACCTTGGCATACGTCAGCAGCTTTGGCAGGAGGATCATCAGGCAGGGGCACACACTTGCAGAATGTCTTGGGGTAGGAGGATCTAGGAGAAATTGGCCGTTTGTAACTATTGGCAACCCCTTTATTCAATCCCATACAGGTAGGGAAGGGGCCTACCCCCTGGCATCTGCTACCAACACCTTATATAGGAAAATTACTCTATCCCCCAGCATCAGTCACAAGCAACCTCTTCTAGGAAATCCCAGCACGCTGTAGAGCTTTGGCCATGCTGGAAGAAAAGGGGGCACCCCCCATTTCAGGGTACAGCCCCCAATACTACCCCACCTAGCAATAGGTGCCTTCTTCTAGCCCACCAAATAGTGCTCCATCTTGTACCTAGCAACTTTTGCATCCAGACTCCCAATGGAAGCTGGATCACAACCCAACTCAAGCCTAGCGCCTCAGCAGTATTTTATTTAGAAGCTGGCCCTAAGCAGTAATTTCTCTGGTTCTCTGGTGCCTGCAATCAATCCTGTGGGTGCCTTAACGCTTGATGTAAACTGTAGCAACGCTCTGGCACCAGGAAAAATTAATGCTGGTGCTGTTGCGCATATTTTAACTACTTCTGATGTTGGGGCGGGTATCTTAAATGTTGCTGGTGTTGGGGCGCTTTATCCTTGGGGATGGCGGCAATGTCATGGGTCACTAAGCATGCATCTATCTATGGCATCAACGGCCTTGATTTACAGGGGAGTGACTGGTTTGTTAACATTGTTTTTCATCAATTTCCCAATAAGATAGGGGCTCAAAATTCCTGGTAAACAATCCTTCACAATCCCAATGGCAGCCAGAGATATGATAAAGTTGCTGGTACTGGATATAGGGAGGTAGTGTGATGATCCCTGGTGATTATATCAAATATCCCTTCAGCCATCTGAGTTATTCTCTTTGTTCCTTCAATACATCTGATCCACATGGCTAGATTAATAAAGGCTGGGGTTGGGGTCAGGTAAATAATTGTTGGGATTGATTGCTGCCCATCTGGTGATTGGGTTACATGTTTGTTAATTAACCAAGAAAAAGCTTCATCTGGGATAGGGAATGGTCCAGCTTACCAAGCTACCTTGGCCTCCATTGGTGCATGTTTTGAGGGACCGTATATCCATGGATGTGGGCAGGTTTAGCTCTGTTGGGATCTGAGCTTGGGGTTTGCCAAAGTTTCTGCATGGTGGTACTCCTGAAACTTTTTTTCTGGGGATCCAGAGCTTAACAATATGACATAGTTTGTGTCCAGTGGTTTTCAAAGCTATGGCGTATAGAGATATCATCCCATATGTAAGTGAAATCTACTCAGATGAAATCAAGACCAGTTGGGATGGAAACTTGAGACAAGTGAACCTGGATCTATTCTCAATTGATATAAATTTATTGGGGTCAGTTTTGCTTACTGGCGTAGCTTTGAACCCTGCTGGACCAGAAGCTATACCAAGATGTCGGTTCCTCAGAGAAAAGTTTCAGAGGTAGGGTGGTTATCAAAGTTTATTTTGGTTGCTATGATATCTGCATTTTATATTTTATCTTGAATGAAATTATTTGATACTTTGGTTGCCTATCAATTTAGCCATGGGCACTGGTACATTAAAAGAGGGGTTATAGATATGGCTATCTGAGTGATTTTGACCTAGGCATCAGGTGAATCCCATGACCTATTTGGTCCAGGTATACTTGAGTTTACCGGCTCAGATGGGCCAGATTCACCCTTGGATTAATGTTTATATATTTTTTCTGGTTGGTATGGTCACTCCATCTTTTACTGCAATGTTCTATCTCATGTAGCTACTTGATCTGAATATCTCCTAGTTTTAGAGAGATTGACATACCACTTGGATGACTATATATAGCTATTATGTTGCCAATAAAGCATTGATACCAATACTATATATTCTCTCCTTCTGCATTTGGATATGTTGAAACAGAAGGCACAACCTTCCAACAAGGTTCCAAGTAAGCAGGTTTGTGACCCGCAACCCAACTATCCAATGACTTGAAGCCAAACCAGGAAGATGACTCAAATTTCCAAATCCAACAACATGAAAAAATCTGATCTCTTAAAGTGGATACCTCGTTTTTGGTGCTTGACTCATTAACAGGATCAGGCCACCCCTTCATCATTCAATCAAGTGATTAACGTAATCATGTTCCTGTTATCCAAAATTCACACTAACTATATAATGCTTATCTCACAATAAAAGAGATTATCTAGTTTCCAAATATTTTCCCTTTGTAACTCTTCTAAAACAGCACAGTTACAACATTGGTAGCAGAAGTTGAGTTTCTATCCTACTTTAACCTTCATAATTCTGCCTGTTGCCTGTACTTACCGCGGTCAACAAATATTTGATAGAATCATGTCTAGCCTCCCACTAGACTGGGCGCCATACACGCCTGGTACCAAAACACACAATGTTTTTGTCCTGTACCAGAATATGGTGATCTCACTCTCTGCCTTTAACGCCTTGTTGGAGCAAGGGTTCTTTCAGGCACCTACCACTGTTTCTTGAGCCATAGACAAAAGCATTATGCCAGCCTACATAGCCCAAAAACTTCAAAGTGCTGGCATGGAACTATTTTCTGGAGCCAATGACAACAATGCCAAAGCATGAATTCAATCTGCTCAGAGTAAACTGGAACAAATGGAATGCCTCTTTGTCTCTGGATTGCAGAGATCTCTATATGACTTACACACAACGCGGGCACCTGGTGCAACAAGTGGCACAAGGAACACACTGAGAAGGACTGGGACACCTTCAAGCAGGACTTCTTGTCAAGGTTTGTGCTGAAGGACACCACACTCATGATTATACGCCAAGTAAAGAACCTCACCCAAACAAACACAGTTAAGGAGCTCACATAAGCATAAAAAGAACTCCACCTATGTGCCCCCTCAGATATGGCTTTTAAACCCCCAGCTACCCAGCTCATGTACTACAATGCACCCAAGTCACATGTAATGAGGCACATCAACCTGATCAAGTGACCAATCTTCAGAGCCTTTTCTGTGAGGCAGAGAAAGCAGAGCAAACGTCCAATGCCCTTCACAAGGCATAGACTGGGAAAAGAGAACAACCCAAGGACTCTCACCCAGCTGGAAGTTCCAACTGCCCTCTGCCTAGGAACAATAATAATAGCAATAACTCAACCCATAAACCCTCTGGCTTGAATGGCCACAGCAATGGAAACAATGGACAGTCAAATTGTACCCACTTTCAAGTCACCATCACACAAGACAATCAGGACAAGGGAAAAGCCCAGGGAGAGCACTAAGCAAGCCAAGCTCTCTCCACACAGCTCCCAACTTGCCCAGCAATGAGTACCAAATCAAAGATGTAGATCAATGTCCAATGATCCAGGTGCCCTCAGAGGGCCTAGTACTCTACACCATTACCAGACATCCCAATAAACTTATGTCCTATCCTTTCTGCTTTTTTAGTTACAATGGCTCAGCACTCCTGAACTTGGGCGCAGATTGAACCCTCTTTAACAGCAACTTTGTGGACAAGTTCCGGTTAACCACTAATCCTTTGCAGATTAAGAACATGGTTTTAGCTGATAAATATCAAATTGCCGTGACACAGGAGACTGCCCCTTTCTCTATTGTGCTGGAGAATATACACTCCACCATTCAGGGACCCATCATTGACTTCCCTAAATTTGACATTGTACTTGGAGTGGACTGGCTGCAAAGAAAAATCCCCAAGTAGACTGGGTGACCTTGGTATTGACCATCAAGCATGAAGGAGCCAATCACCTGATCTACCCTGAACCAGTGGACTAGCTCCTATGTGACCACGTCTTTGTGCACATTACAGAAGCCCTTAGTTAAAAGGGAACCTCAAGGTAATTGACTGGGGCTCCTGCCAGTATGAGATCATACATTTCAAAGACCACCAGGACACCACTACGCCTCAAGATTGCAAAATTGTGACCCACCATCCAGAAATCTTCAAAGATGCTCTACCAGGGTTGCCACCAGAGAAACATATCCAACACTCCATCCAACTCAAAGGAGCTGTACCAAAGGCGCGGTCCTATATACCAACTTACCCCAAACAAGGACAACACCCTATGTGCTTACCTCAAGGAGGCATTGGAGAAAGGACTTATCCGCCCCTCACAGTCTCCTTTTGGTGCTGCCGTATTCTTTGTAGCAAAGAAAGATGGTACTCTACACCTGGTCACGGACTATGGAGCCCTAAAAAAGTTACTATCAAGAATTGTTACTCACTACCACTCATTGACAACCTCTTTGATGCCTTGGGCGGCGCCACAGTCTTCTCCAAGATTAATCTAACCGCAGGCTACAATCAGATCCACATCAAGGAAGAAGATATACCCAAAACAGCCTTCTGTACTAAGTACAGCTCATACAAGTGTGTGGTACTCAATTTTGGTATGAAAAACGCCCCCTCAACCTTGGTGACCTTCATGAACAAGGTGTTTGCCCCCCCACATTGGCAAACATGCCCTGGTATAGCTAGACAACATCATTTTTACAGCCCATCAGTAGAACAGCATCATAAGAATCTGGAGGCAGTCTTTGCCACCTCAGCGCAACATAAGCTGCTAGCCAAACCTTCCAAGTGCCAGTTCTTCCTCAAACAACTACCCTTCTTGGGACACATAGTTTCAAAAGACGGCATTAAACCTGACAGTCAGAAAATCCAGGCCATTTGAGAAAATGCAACTGCACAAAGATAAGTCAGAACTCCGCACCTTCCTGGGAATGGTTGCCTATGTACAACAATTCACACCCAACTTCAGCGTCCTGACTGCCCCCTTATCTGCCATAACTGGCGCCAAATCCAAGTTTGTATGGACCCCCAACGTGACCTCTGTTTTAGGAGCCTCAAAGAAAAGCTCACAACAGCTCCTATCCTGAAATACCCCAAACAAGACAGGGAATACCAGATGGAAACTGACGCCTCAGATGCATCCATTGGGGGAGTACTATGAATTAAGAATAGTGATGGTCTCTTCCTTTCTGTAGCCTACAAGTTGCGCAAACTGACAGATGGCGAGTGTCAATACCCTATCCACAACAAAGAACTGTTGACTATTGTGCACTGCCTAGTCAAATGGCACTGTTACCTGGAACGCCAGGAAGAATTCACAGTATTAACCAATCACAAGTCACTCATCTATTTCAAGACTCAAGCAAATCTGTCACGCCGCCAAGCGCGGTGGATGGAAATATTGGAGAGGTTTAACATGCTCATCCAATATAAGCCCGGGGCCAAACTTGCCATGGCAGACGCCCTGTCCTGCCTGTATGTCTGTGCTTCAAGAGGAGAGAATGGTCTTGACCCAGACTGGCCTCTCTTAGTGCTACATACAAAAGACAAAGGATCCCCTGCAGGCACAACTGACATCACCAAAGAAACGGTCATCAAGAATGAACATCTCTTTGCTGATGTATACGGGACTCTCCACAGAAAGATGACAGATGGCACAACCATTCCCTACATTCCCACACATCAGCAAGTCAACACCATTCTTTGCTACCACAGAGATCTTGGACATACTAAAAGCCAAAATCTATACAAGTTCCTAAAGCATAAGGCCTGGTGGCCAACCTTATACCGCGACATCCAAGAAGTATTAGAACAGTGCAAGGTTTGCAAAAAGTTTGCTAAGAGCAAAACCCCACCTAAGTCTATACTCCCCATTTGGACCCAATTACCGTTCAAAATATGGGCTCTTGACATTGTGGGCCCCATGCCAGGAAAGCACAACAACAAAAAATACATCATCACAGCCATTGACTTTGCGACAAGGTGGCCAGTAGCCCAAGCAGTGAAGGCACACACCGGCAACAATATATGACAATTTATTGGCAAATAAATAATCAGCAGGTTCAGAAAGCCAGAACTCCTGATAACCAATGGAGGAAAAAAATTGACCTTTGAAGACACCAATGTGTACCTCACCAAGAATGGGGTCAAACACACCGTCACAACACCATACCATCCACAGGCCAATGGACGTGTAGAGCGGCTTAATGGTAGCCTCGTGCAAGCCTTGGACAAGCTCACTGCCTGGAGACCTGAAGACTGATATAAGCAGCTACTGACTGCATTACTTGTGTGTCAAACCCAAGTGAACAGATCCACCAGAAAAAGCCTGTTTAAACTGGTATACAGCACACAGTCAAATATCATTCAAGCATTGACAGGACCTAAGTTGGAAATTCCAAGTCAAGTCCTCCCTTGCTCAGATCCTCAAGTATTAAAGGCCAACAACAAGCAAGCAGCCAAAGAAAAGGAACACCTAAAAAAGACATTTGTTCCCATCTGCAACAGACATGAAGTTGGGGACAAAGTTTGGGTCATAAATGTTGACAAGAGAAAACTACAACCCAAGAAAGTAGGGCCAGCAATCATTCTGAAGGTAAACAACAATAACACTTACCTTGTGCAAGGGCTTGGGAAACGCAAGCAAGACAAGACCTTACACCACAACTGCCTACAACCCTGCAAAGCAAGACAGAAACAATGAGAAACCGCCCTGCCTGCCACCAAACAGCAATTGATTCAATACAGCGCCTGGGCTCCTGACAACCTCCCTGATGACCTGCCCCCAGAGGAGGCTGACCTTCAGCCGGGGGGTGTCAAAACCGCAGGCTTGACCCGCCAGCAAGGTTCCAATCAAGTGGGTTTGTGACCCATAATCCAATTATCTGGTCACTCAAAGCCAGACTAGAAAGTCAACTTGAATTAACAAATCCAACAACATGAACAAATGATGATCCTTCACGGTGGATACCTCAATTTGGCGCTTGACTCATTACCAGGATCAAGCCACCCCCTTCTTCCATCCAACCGTGTGATCACCAATCTTGTTCCTACTATCCTTGATTCATAATGACTATATAATCACTATCTCTCAATAAAGATTATTATCTAGTTTCTAAATATTTTTCCCCGTGTAACTCTGCTAAACAGCACAGTTACAACATGTCCTTTCTATTGGACTGTTGTCTTCCCCAATTCCAAATACTGAATCCTCATTGGTTCAGTTGCAACAGATAAGCTCAAGCTAGCCACTAATCCTTTGCGGATTAAAAACATGGTTTTAGCTGATGAACATCACATTGCTGTGACACGGGAAACTTCCCCCTTTTTCTTATTCTAGAGAACCTACATTCTACCCTTCAAGGTCCCGTTATTGACTTTCCCAAGTTTGACATTGTACTGGGATTGGACTGGCTGCAAAAGAACAACCCACATGTAGACTGGATGACCTCTGTACTGACCATCAAACGTGAAGGGGTCAACCACCAGATCTACCCTGACTCAGTAGACCAACTCCTGTGCAAACATGTCTTTGTATGTATCACAGAGACCTTGGACAAACAGGAGAGCCTCAAGGCAATTGACTGGGACTCCTGCCAGTACAAAATTATCCATTTCAAAGATCACCAGGACACCACCACACCTCAGGATTGTGAAATTGTAGCTCAACACCCAGAAATCTTCAAGGAGGCTCTACCTGGGTTGCCACCAGAGAAACACATCCAACACTCTATCCAACTCAAAGGAGCAGTACCTAAGGCGTGACCCATTTATTGCCTCACCCCAAACAAGGACAACACCCTGTGTTCCTACCTCAAAGAGGCATTGGAGAAAGGACTTATCTACCCCTCACAGTCCCCTTTTGGTGCTGCTGTATTCTTTGTAGCAAAGAAAGATGGTACCCTGCGCTTAGTCACAGACTACCAAGCCCTAACCAAAGTTAACATCAAGAATTATTACCCACTACCACTCATTGACAACCTCTCTGACGCCTTGGGTGGCACTACGGTCTTCTCCAAGATTGATCTGACTGCAGGCTATAACCAGATTTGTATCAAGGAAGAAGGCATTCCCAAAACAGCCTTCTGCACTAAATACGGCTTGTACAGATATGTGGTACTCAACTTTGGTATGACAAATGCCCTGCCAACCTTTGTAACCTTCATGAACAAGGTGTTTGCTCCCCACATTGGCAAGCATGCCCTGGTATACCTAGATGACATCATTGTCTACATCTCCTCAGTGGAACAGCACCACAAGGACCTAGAGGAAGTCTTTGCCACCCTAGCGCAACATAAGCTGCTAGCCAAGCCTTCCAAGTGCCAGTTCTTCCTCAAACAACTACCCTTCTTGGGACACATAGTTTCAAAAGACAGCATCAAACCTGACAGCCAGAAAATCCAGGATATCTGCAAAATGCCACTGCCAAAGGACAATTCAGAACCCTGCACATTCCTGGGGACGCTTGCCTATTTACGGCAATTCATACCCAACTGTGGCATCCTAACTGCACCTCTGTCTGCCATTACTGGCGCCAAATCCAAGTTTGTGTGGACCCCTAACAAGACCTTTGTTTCAGACGCCTTAAAGAGAACCTCACAATGGCACCCATCCTTTAGTACCCCAAACGTGATGGGGAATATCAAATGGAGACAGACACTTCTGACACATCTATTGGTGGAGTACTGCAAATCAAAAACAATGATGGTGATTTCCTACCCGTGGACTATGAATCACACAAGTTGACAGACAGCAAGTGCAGGTATCCCATACATGACAAAGAGCTGTTGGCAATTGTGCACTGTCTAGTCAAATGACATTGCTATCTAGAACGGCAAGAGGAGTTCACAGCCTTGACAGACCACAAATAACTCATCTACTTCAAAACCCAAGCAAACCTATCCCGCCAACAACCACGCTGGATGGAGCTTCTGGAGAGATTCAACATGCTCATACAATATAAGCCTGGCCCAGAGCTTCCCATGACTGATGCGCTGTCACGCCTATACGTCAGAGCCACAAGAGGCGAGAATGGACTTGACCCAGACTAGCCTCTCCTGGTGCTTCAAACAAAGGATGAAGGGTTTCCCCCTGGTACTACAGATATAATAAAAGAAACCGTCATTAAGAACAAACACCTATTTGCTAATGTATATGGAATCTTACACCAAAAATGTCTGATGGGACAACCATCCCGTACATTCTCATTCATCAGCAAGTTGATACAATCTTGCGCTACCACAGAGACCTGGGCCACACAAAAAGTTGTAACCTTTACAAATCCCTTAAATACAAAGCCTGGTGGCTGACCTTATACCAAGACGTTCAGGAGGTTTTGGACCAGTGTGAAGTATGTGAGAAATTTACAAAGAGTGAGACCCCGCCTAAATTAGTATTGCCCATTTGTACGCAGCTGCCATTCAAAGTGTGGGCCCTGGATATTGTGGGACCCATGCCTGGAAAACATAATGACAAGAAGTATATCATTACACAATCAACTTTGCCACATGATGGTCAGTGGCACAAGCAGTTAAACACATACGGGCTATGACCTATGACGCTTCATAGAAAAAGAAATCATCAGCAAGTTCAGAAAGCCAGAACTCCTGATAACCAACGGAGGCAAAGAATTGACCTCTGAAGATACCAATGTGTACCTCGCCAAAAACAGGATCAAACACACCGTCACAACACCTTACCATCCTCAGGCCAATGAACGCGTGGAGCAGCTGAATGGCAGCCTCGTGCAAGCCTTGGCCAAGCTCACTGCCAGGAGACCTGAGGAATGGCACAAGCAGCTATTGACTGCATTACTTGTGTGTCAAACCCAAGTGAACAGATCCAACGGCAAAAGCCCCTTTGAGCTAGTTTATGGAATGCAACCCAATATCATCCAGGCGCTATCAGGGCCTAAGCTAGAGATGCCAGATAAGGTTCCACCCCGCTCAGATTCCCAGGTCATACAGGCCAATAGCGACCAATTGGAAAAGGAAGAAAAGTGTCTACAAAAGACCTTCACCCCCATCAAAGACAGACACGAGGTTGGCAACAAAGTCTGGGTCATGAATACCAACAAGAGTAAACTACAACCAGAAAAAGTTGGCCCTGCCATCATCCTAAAGGTAAACAACAACAACACTTACCTCGTGCAAGGGCTCAGAAAACGCAAATAGGACAAAGTCCTCCACCATGATTGCCTCAGACCCTGCAAGGCAAGACAAAAGCAACGAGAGACCATGTTACCCACCACCAAACAGCAGTTAGTCCAGTATGGTGCCCGGGCTCCTGACAACCTCCCTGATAACCTGCCCCCAGAGGAGGCCGACCCTCAGCCGGGGGGAGGGGGTGTCGCAACAGCAGGCTCGACCCGCCAGCAAGGTTTCAAGTAAGCAGGTTTGTGACCCGCAACCCAATTATCCATTCACCCGAAGCCAAGTTAGGAAGACAACTCAAATTACCAAATACAATAACATAAACAGAAACTGATCCCCTTTGGTAGATGTCTCGTTTTGGCGCTTGACTGATTACAAGGATCAAGCCACCCCCTTTACCATCCAACCATGTGATCAACACAATCATATTCCTGTTATCCTTGATTCACAATAACTATATAATCACTATCTCTCAATAAAGATTATTATCTAGTTCTAAATGTTTTCCCCCCTTGTAACTCTGCTAAAACAGCACAGTTATAGCATCCCCTTCCTGCAACAAAGCCCAATGATCTGGCAGGGTCCTTGGGAAACTAACTGGTGAGGAGTTTTGATCCTGATTGGCTTTGTTGGGTTTACAATGGGTTTGCTGGCAGCTGCAGTTAAACATGATTCAGTTGCTAGATTGCGGTGTACACTACCTGCCTCCCTCTTGACTATATGGCCTTGTTGAGATAGATGTAAGTCAGGCATACCATTTAATATATCCCAGTAGCTTTAAGCGGATGAACTATATTGAGACTGGTATATTGGAACTAAAGTGAGTATTTATACTCTTGGCTTTTGGTGGTGATGGCTAGTTTTGAAATGGGGGTATGTATACTAATACTAATAGAGCGGGGTCTGATAAATCATATGCAGCTGTACATCTATAAAGAGCTTGGATCATCAAACGTTATATTGAAATAAAAGGGTATAGAACCCCATAAGGATGATATTATTCATGGATAGAAAGGACTTTAGGGGCGTCCGCCTTGATACCAAAGTCAGAACTGATCCCGATGAAGGCTTCAAACTTGGTGTCTGATCTGATCTCGGGACCTACCTTGAAGTTCTTTTTGAACTGGTCAAAGTCGTATACCAGATATTTGTCATCTTCAAGGTACTTGTTGATATCGATCATATACGGGACGCTGTTCTCTGCAATGAGCTTGCAGAGGACATGATCGCTTTCCGGAGTGCATTCGGGAACTTCGCTGGCCAAGTAGATCACATGGGAGACGATTGGTAGGAAGCCTTGGATATCCGACCACTTGATTGTCTCGTCAACTGCAATAGCGAGATATGGCTTAGGGTCCTTAGAAGAGGCATCAGCTTGATCGTTCCAGGGCTTCATGAGCTCAGACATTTTTGCAAAAAACTTGGTCATCTTGGCAGGGTCAGTGATTTTTATGCTGATTCCGTCCAGGGGGGCATACCCAGCAGAGCTCTCGCTCGGCTTCATGTTGTTCCTGAATATCTCCAGAGCATGGTAGTCCTGATAGTCCCCAAAGAACTTGATATTCTGCTCAAGATCCAGAACTACTTTCTTATCCTTACAAGCCTCGCGCTCAGGCATTGAAAGGTGACACAAGCTTGAAGCACAGACATCCTCCAGAAGGCGATCAGTTTTGGAACTGGTGATTTTGAGATGGACAACTTGGACATGAGTTGAATTGCATATCTGCATCAACTGAGTCTCTTGAGGCCCGCGGGCAGTAGCAGCGGCTAGCAGAGTTAGTGGTACAAAGAACTTCATTGAACCCTGCAAGTCTGAACTGCTCCCTTTTAAGCCACTAGTATCAGATCTTGGGCATAAACTGCTTTCATACTTTATTTAAAATCTAGATATGATTTTATGTCGATCTGATAGCCTTTCTTGGTGCCACGTGGGTAAAATTATACTACTGGTTAGGGTTGCCATGGCAAAGGCTCTGGGACACTGGTATAAAGATTTATTTAAATATGTTTAAATATACAATCAATACGTCTTAAGCTGTAGCAGCTCAAAGCTGGAAGCATGCCTACGGCTGATCCATGCCTGGTATTTTAACTTGGATTTCAACTTTGGACTACTCTTCAAGTTTAACTGCCATACGTTAATCTTGCCTCAGCTGCTCGGGGGTTTGTATGACATGAACTTCCATAATTATTTAAATTTAAAGCCAGAAGGTAACCCGACAGCTTCGAGGAGGCAATTACAACTATGGAAGGCTATACAAGAGCTTGGAATTTTGTTATCCTATCGGGTGTGGCTTTGCATGTCTCATAGCCACTGAATATATGGCTCATCGCCTGGTTCAGGAAGGGTCGGATTGTGAAGGAAGCACAGCAGTCAAATCAAGATACCAGTATAAAAACTAACCAATAGACAAGCAAATAAAGTTACAAAAGACTGACTCAATTGAAGTTGTATGAGGATTAAACCAAATGAGTACTAAACTTTATCATCTTGGCTGCTCTAGTAGCTGAGAAACAGAGTAAAGTGTTGGATTTGGGTTTGAGAAAGAAGCTAAAGGTAAGGCTTGATTTTATCCAAAGCTATATAAATTTGTTTATAAATTAAATTTTAAATTAAACCAGATGAAAAGTCAATATAACTAAATACATACGAATTTGCACCCAAAAACCTTGATCACCAGATGAGGGCTTGTCATTGGGGTTGCGGCGGAATTCGGGCTGCTTTATAAATGCGAAAGAAATCTGGGCCTGATTCCAGTGGAGTCGAGTGGCATCCGATTTCGCTGAGATCGAGCTTGAATAAAGCTGTGGCAGAAAATCTGCTTTGGATTTAATTCCATCCGTGAATGGGAACCTTTATAAATTATTTTTGTAAGGGGTTTCGATTTGAAAAGTAAAATTTAAATGAAATTATAAATGCTTTTAATTTATTAAAATAAATCAAATTGGTTGGTTAAACATTAATTTTGTGCCACAGCATATCTGATTAATCCCTCTTGGGAAATCATTTCTCCGAAAAAGGACTCACTATTGAATAGTAGGTGGTACTATTGCCACCCCCTATGTTGTATGAGGATCAGATGTTTTAAATCCTATAAGGAACACCACTCGGACAAGCCCCATGACGTACATGGACCTTGTATGGCTTGGCATGATACCATATATCTTATAACATAAACTATCTTCCCCTTTATATTGTTTACTTCCAAGAAGTATATACTTGATACTTGCTATATACCCAGGTTTCAGCCCGTGGATTTCCCGCCAGATACCAAGTGGGTGCCACTGATTTCCAGTGAGATGAGAGCCTTCCCAATCCTTTCTGGAAAAATTTGATTCTCTATTTTAGGGGGAATCCATAGCCCCAGAAAGGATCTGATTAGCGTTGTGGACTCCAGTTAAGGCCAGAATTTGGATGGCGAAACCCTACTTGCCATCGACACTCTAAAACATTATCCCGTAAAAGTACACTTCTACTCCTGTGATTTACCGAGCCAATCAAATTTCGATAATAAATTCCAACTGGGATGTGTTTGGTTTTAAAAAAATGGCAAGGATAAGCTACACACAACAATGGTTTATACACTATTTTATCATAATAAAGGCAAATACCCTCAACTTCATCAGGTAATAGAATAACCAAAACCTTGTTCTATCTAAAGCTAGCTATTAAAAGAAATGAGCTCTTATAATTTTATATCTCATCTGTTAATATTAATCAAGCTGTGTTTCACAAAAGCCAAATCATATGTTGAGTTAAAAGTTAAACGGCAAAATCTTGTCACAAGCTAATATAGCTTTAAATCTTTCAGTTGGAAATAATTCTCTCTCGACTATATTGCTCCAGTACAGTTGTAAGTTTGGTTATAATAATCCAAACCGAATCTGTTGAACTTAGCCTGGAATATAATTTAGCTGGGTATTTCTGTTTTTCAAGTTTGCAAAGCTGTTAACTTTTAATATTCGATGGCCAATTGTTTGCCATAATCTTGCAGCATAGCGAATTGCCCACCAACACAATTCCGAGATCTTTAAACTCTAACACCTGATATATCATTTTTAAAGAAGAACAATCTGCTAAACACATCTTCTGAAAACCATCAAAGGTATCTCAGCTAAAGGCCATGTTCACATATCTCTTATTATTTTCTTAAAACTTCCCAATAGCATCCCGTATATTTTAAATAAGCCATCTTCACATAAAAGCAAACATTTGTCAGATTGCACCTCAATCTGATCCAAACGCTCTCTTCCATAGCTAAACTTTGTTTTCATGTTTGCCAGTGCTTCTATATTCTTTTTGGGAAATCGCATGGTTACCCTTACTTTCTCAAACTTTCACATAGTTTTAAGGAGGGGTTTAAAGGATATTGAAGTGCTGGAGGTTCAGATCATATTCCACTACCATTATTTCCAGGTCCCAACTTCCATCATTATGGCATTATTTCATATATTTTCAATATAACTGCAGGTTGAAAATACTTGGAGTGATGTCACACTTTTATGATTCAGTTCCTGGAAATAACAGCACAGGAACTGGAACAGATATCGAACAGGCACATACTGTATAGCAGGCTGTAAAAAGCAATCCAACTATTCATGATATCCATGATCTGTTTTTTAGACAGTCTGCTTGGATCTGGCCCCAATATCTTTGCTTGAAGCATGCTTTTAATGTACCTGATGGTAAAATATCTTTATCAGCATACTTTTATATATATCTGTATGGCATAGTTTGAATGGATAGGCAGTGGGGACACTAGCTTTCAAAGCTGTAGGGATGAATGAAAAAACTCTGCCTTAAAAAAACTAGCTCAGTCAAAAATTAAAGAAGTTTAAACCTTTATGGGTTAGCAGTAGTTTTGGAACTGTTATAGCTATTGTTTCTTGACAAAGTGGATTCTGTTCCAGGCTGATCTTTGTTTATCCCCACGGCTTTGAAAGCTGCCGTAGCAAGCCGTCAAGAGCGATCTACCATTCCTGCTGCTTATGGTTCACTCTTTTTAGAACTCTGCCCATGAGCGGGGTTCTGATTCCAAGGGTTTATTGGTTGATTCTATTTTAACTTTTGTATGATCATTGAAATCAATAGTTTATCAACAGCATCTAATTAGTTGATGTCTGGTTTCTTACTTGATTAACCTTTTCTGGAATTAAAAACTATCTGGTATTTTTTATTTGGACTACTTGGAACAGTTTTTAGTTTTCAATCATTAATATATCTGTTCCAAAAATAAAGTAGGTGCTGTCGCAACATCTTCAATTACTCCCTCTTGGGGAATTAACACCCCAAATAAATCACTGAATGACTCACCGAACGATTCACTGACTAGCCAGTAAGTTGGTGGCACTCCTATCAGTTGACCATCTATTACGGGGATCAAACATCCAGATCCTAAAAGGAACACAACTTGAACAAGCCTCGTGACTTAAGAGGAACATTACTCAGATAAGCCCCATGACCTCCATTACGTACATGGACAGCATGTGGCTTGCCATGATACTATATATTATTCTATATTCATATCCAATAAAGTATCATTCTTGTCTTAATCTTCCCCTTTATTTCGTTTATTATACTTCCCAGAAGTATAAACTCGACAGTGGTAGCACAGGTAGGTTATCCATACCTACCCAACTCAAAGGAAAAATTCCTCCCAAGAAAAGAACACAAGCAATGTCGCTCCCTAACGGTTGGAGAGATTACGAAGTAGGACAAGACGTCCCCCCAGGCCTTGTCATCTACAGTAACGTCCTTGTACCCATCAACCATTACAACGCTCTCAAAGCCCGCAGACTGTTCCCTACCACACCAATCCCAACAGGGACTACACAACCTGAGATACCCAATATCGTGTTTCAACGCTTATGTACCGCTGAAATTGGCGCCTTCGCAGGACTACGCTGTGAAAACGCCTCTCTTTGGATCAACAGCACCAAGAGTAAGTTTGAACAAGTAGAGTACCCCCAAAAACTCTGGGCCAGCAAGATTGCTCTTTGTGTCACAGGAACAGCATCCCGTTTTGTAAGCGGATTGATAGCTCAACACCCTGACCAGAAGGAAAACTGGGAACTATTCAAAAGTGCATTCCTTGAAAAGTTCTCCATCAAAGATTCCGATGTAGTAATCATGACAGAACTTCAAACCTTCAAAATGACAGGGACAATCGAGGAGTACATTGCTGCATATGAAGACCTACATGACCGTGCACCCAACACCATCAATTTTGATGAACCTGGACCACACTTGGACTTCTACAATGGCCTTCCCACACATATTAGACATCAGTTTGACATGACCTGCTGCAAGAACCTCAAAGATGTATTCCTAGAGGGAAAATGTGCAGCTCAAAAAATCTGACAACCTACATGCAACTAACAAGCGCAAGGAGAGCCCTTCAGCCAAGAAGGATCTTTGACCCAATAAGCAGAACCACTGAGCCAACAACACCCATCCTCAAACTGGGAATTGTACGGCCCAAGCCAACCAGGCAAGCACCAAAGATACCAACAAGGAGGGGAAAAGCTCAGGGGAGTGCTTAGGCGAGCCGCCCTCCCCTAACTCACAAGACTCGTACAGGGACCAGGACGTGGACTCAATTACCATGATCCAAGTACCCTCCAGCAATCCTCTGCTGTTTGCTGCCCAAACTGGAAACAAACTCCTCACTTATCCTTTCCGCTTTTGCAGATACCAGGGCACAGCACTATTTGACACTGGAGCAGATCAATCCCTTGTTAACAAAAAAATTGCCAATCTTATGAAATCACCAACAGTTTGAAGCTGTGTTAGAAGAGTCATCATGGCAGACAACAGAAGCACACCAGTCACCAAAGAAACAAAACCTTTCCGCGTCCAGATTGGAGATGTACAAACAACAATTAGCGGCCCTATCATACCAATCCCCAATTATGACACAATACTAGGTCTAGATTGGATGAGGAAAACCAAACCCCACATTGATTGGGACAGTGCCACTCTCACTATCCAGCGCGGCAAAGTACACCATCACATCTACCCGACTCCCCTTGACACTCTCATGCGCAGCCATGTATTTGTAAAGATAATGGAAACAGAAGAAGAGACCAACCCCAGCAAGATCAATTGGAATACCTGTAGATATAAAATCATTCACTTGAAGAATACAGAATCTCAACGTGAACAGGACTATATCTGTGATCAGCTCGTCAAAGAGTTTCCTTCTGTTTTCCAGGAAACATTACCGGGATTGTCACCCGACCATGGCATACAACATGAAATTGACCTTAAAGGAAGCGTACCCAAGGCACGCCCAATCTATCGCCTAATACCCCAAGAAGACAACACCCTAAAGGCCTATCTTGACAAAGCTCTCAACAAAGGCCTCATCAGACCCTCAAAATTACCTTTTGGTGTCGCTGTCTTCTTTGTGACAAAGAAAGACGGAGGCCTCCGCCTGGTCACCAACTACAGAGCGCTCAATGAGGTCACAATTAAGAGCAGGTATCCCCTGCCCCTGATTGACAACCTTTTTGATGCTCTGGGGGTCCCAAATCTTCACAAAAATTGATCTGATAGCAGGTTACCACCAAATTTGAGTGAAACCTGAAGACATCCCAAAGACGGCATTCAGAACCAAATACAGATCCTTCAAATGTGTTGTCCTTAACTTCAGCATGACAAACGCTCCCAGTACCTTTGTAATCTTCATGAATGAAGTATTCAAGGAACACATTTGGAAAAGAGCAATCATCTACCTAGAAAAAATCATCATCTATAGTCCCAACCTACAACAACACTGGGAAGACGTCCGCGCAGTCCTCCATACCCTGCAGGAAAACCAACTAATTGCCAAACCATCCAAATGCAAGTTCTTCTCAACTAAACTCCCCTTCCTCAGTCATATCATTAGCAAGGATGGTATCAAACCTGATCCAGACAAGATATGCGCTATAACAGAAATGCCAGCCCCAAAAAACAAGAGCGAGCTCTGCACTTTTCTTGGAATGGTAGTCTATGTACACAGGTTCATCCCTGACTGGGGCGCCCTAACAGCCCACTTGTCAGCCATCACTGGGAAAACAACCAAATTTGTCTGGACACCTTTACGAGATCAACATTTTGCCAGCTAAAAGAGCGCATGGTTACTGCCCCCATCTTGCAATATCCAAACCAAAAGAGGGTATCTATGAGCTAGAAACCGACACCTCTGATTATGCCATAGGAGGAGTCCTCTGTATCCAAACGGCACAGAAAGACTTCCTCTCTATAGCATATGAGTCAAGGAAACTATCTGACAGCAAAAAAGATATCCAATACATGACAAGAAACTGGTAGCTATTAAGCACTACCTCATGAAGTGGCAATATTATCTGGAAGGAGCACAAATGTTCAAAGTGCTAACCAACCACAAGTCATTGATATTCTTTAAAACACAACAACACCTGTCAATAAGACAAGCCAAATGGATGAGTCTCATACAGAGATACCCCATGCAAATTGAATAAAAGCCAGGCAGAGAGATGCTTACTGCAGATGCCCTGTCAAGGCTATACAGTAAAGATGTCCTATGCATTGATGGGGACCCTGATTAGCCCATGTTAATTATGGGGAACCTCCAAGAAGGATTCCCACCTGAAAACATATGGACATCCAAGAGAAAGTCCTCAAGAACAAACATCTGTTCAAAAACATATATGGTACTCTAAACCAAATACTTCCAAGTGGTGACACTGTACCCTATGTTCTGTCAACTCAAAAGATTGACACCATCCTCAGATACCACAGAGACCTGGGACACACCCATAGCAGGAACTTACACAAGTACCTCAAAACATGCTACTGGTGGCCCAACATGCTGGATGACATCAAAGAGGTACTGGAGCAATGTGAAGTCTGTGAAAAGTACGCCCAAACCAAAGCTCCACCCAAGTCAGTAGTACCCGTATCCATCACACAAGCTTTAAAGGTATGGTTGCTGGATATTGTGAGACCAATACGGGTGAGAACAAGGGCAAAAAGTACATCATCACAGCTATCAACTATGCAACCAGATGGCCCATGACACAAGCCACAAAAAAATAAGGGCAATGATGTGAGATGATTTATTGGAAAGTAAATCATAGGCAAATTCAGAAAACCTGACCTCCTGATCACAGATGTAGGCACCAAACTTAAATTCATCAACACCAACTTCTACCTTGCCAAAAACAGGATAAAACACATCACAACCAGCCCATATCACCCTCAAGCAAATGGACAAGTAGAACAACTAAACGGCGCGCTTGTAGAAGCCCTCAGTAAGTTATCTGCTAACAATCCAAAGGCCTGGGTTGACATGCTCCTAACAGCACTCATGGTCTGTAGAACACGGGTTAACCGCAATACAGGAAAAAGCCTCTATGAGCTTGTCTATGGACAAAAGCCCGCTCTTGTTAGTACATCTGCAGGACCACAATTACCTTTGCCCAAAAGGTGCCAGATGACAGGGACCCTGACGTATTACAAGCCAGAAAAGACCAAGAGGAAATGGAACATCAAAGGGTTGAAAGGGAAGCAATCCCATTGCAACAATAGAGATTCCAAGTTGGGGACAAAATCTGGGTTATAAACCACAACCAACACAAACTGGACCCAGGGTTGTGTGGACCAGGCATTGTTATGGAAGTCAAGCCCAATAACACTTACCTCATCAAAGGAATTGGAGCTCGGACTGAACTGAAACATATGCACCATGACCGCCTCCGCCTGTGTAAAGCAAGAACAGCTCAAAGAAACTCCAGACTCCCTGTTTCTAATGCCAAACTGGATCAATACCAAGCTTGTGTCCCCGACACTCTTAAGAAAATCCCCAAGGCTCCACCTTCCAGTACCCCAGGGGGAGATGTCGCAACATCTTTGATTACTCACTCTCAGGAATTAACGCCCTGAATAAATCACTGAATGACTCACCAAATAGTTCACTGACTAGTCAGTAAGTTGGTGGCACTCCTATTAGTTGACCATCTATTGCGGGGATCAAACATCCAGATCCTAAAAGGAACACAACTTGAACAAGCCCCGTGACTTAAAAGGAACATTACTCAGATAAGCCTCATGACCTTCATGACGTACATGGACAGTATGTGGCTTCCCATGATACTATATATTATCTTATATCCATATCCAATAAAGTATCATTCTCTTCTTAAATCTTCCCCTTATTCTGTTTATTATACTTCCCAGAAGTATAAACTCAACACTTGGTTCCATAGCATATCTACCAATCCCATAGCAGCTAGGAGATAGTGATGTATCTTTTTAATAATTCAGATAGACATAGCTTAAGCTCACTAACTTTAGTTATGGTTAAAGAAAGTGACAACCAGGCACCCTAAAGAGGAAAAGCAAGAAATAAACCAGAGAATAATATCTTTATCAAGATATGGATTTAGCTTTAAGCTAAAGATCCTGCGGCTTGGTCCTGCCAAGGCAGAATGTTCAAGGATGAGTGGGGGGAGGCAGTGTGGCAAATTGCTGAGTGGCTGAGCTATCTTATCAGTAAAGGGGAGGAGGGGGATCACCAGATAGAAGTTGGGAGGTTTGGTATCTGCACCCCCAAACAGGGGTATACTTAAAATCTACTACATCAAAACCAATATTTTACCCCTATGCTGCAACCAGAATGGTCACCTCAATCACCAGCATGTGTCAGAAATCCATGGACCGTGCTATTTTATCATTCACCAGATGATCTCCTAAGCTTTCTAACATTAGGAAAGTACAGAGAACCTGTGACTTTGGTGTAACATGTGGTTGGAAATATTAGTTGTCATCAGAAGTAACAAGTCTAGCAGGGCCCAAAGGGTTTGAGATGGTTCTTCCTACTTCTGGATATAGGTCCATAAGTTGTTGTCTGTATATTTTACTATAGGAAGTAATACTGTATGGTGACAGTAAGTTCTTTTGCTCTCCACACAATGAGAATCAAATTAGGGAAAGGATTCAGAATATTGACTCTTTATTAGACAACTGATATTGAGGTTGGCCCAGCTGCCCATGTTTATCTGAGTTAGCTCACAACTCTAAGAAGAGACTGAAGTAGCTTTAGGGCGTCACAGCAGGGGCCAACATTGGGTGTGTGTGGTTTGTGAAGGAAGCTTGCTTGACAACTTCCACAGCTCAGTATTCTTTCTAACGCTGTACAACTATATCTCAATCTTAGCAGAGTAGCTGTCTACCTGGGCCATGTTCCCAATCTAGCTAGCCTGACTGGCTACTAGTTGGTGGAGGTGATTATTCCTCAATCAGAGCTACTCTAATACAATAGGCTCAGAGCCTTTCATCTTAGATTGTTTGGCCTAGCAGCCCAGTTCATGGCAGACTCTTCTAGACATAATGCAGATAACGGTCCATATGATGGCCCTCTTGTTCTAGGATATAACTAAAGTTTTAGATTAGTAGTTATTATGAGATGTATATTGAAGTGGTTGTTGAGGTAGACTGATTATTTTCATAATACCTGCCTGTTATTTTTAATAATTAGGAACATGGAATTTGTTAATGTCAAGATATGGTTTGATCCTTGTTGTATTTGCGGTTATGGTGTGGTAGTTGCTTATTCTGCTTAACTCAAATCACAACTATTTAATTATCAAAGACTAAGTTAAGATGGTTTATTCAACTTAGTGCGTATAATAAATGTAGTAATTGTAAATATAGATCCTTTATTTATTTATTTATTTATTTATCAAGAAAGAGAATTATATAGTTGTTTAGAGATTAATAGGAGCCACTGAGCACCAGGATCCTCTGCCTCACAGCCAGATCCCTCTGCAGACTTTGCCCACTATTAACCTAATGATTGAATAATCATTAGTTCAATATGTCTCTGTCGTGAATAACAGCATTCACCATGTTTCAATTTTGCCTTTGGTGGGCCATTTTGAAGACGAATCTCTTGCTTTTGCTTTTGACTCTCAAAATGAACTGGTTTCTACATCAGGAAATATGCTTGTTTGGTTTCCTGACTCTGCACAACTCACTTGCCCCACTCATGCTTGTGGCAAGTGATCCTACTGTCCTGGTAGTGTTTTGTGGTATTCCTAACCACTATATAATCCATTTCCTATTTTACCAATGAAATTAAGTTCTATTCACATTTTTTTCTTTGTGTCTTCTGTACTTCCGCGCCTCTCTCTAGCCACACCTAGCAGAGATTATTCATCCAGGGCCGCAAGGTAAACGCAATTGCCTTCCCTGTCATCTAACCAAGACTTAGTACAAATCTAATCCTAAGGTTAGGATTTCCTGTTGTGTGTCTGTGCCGCGCCTCAGAACACAACAAAAATGGTGCTCACTACAGGGGCTGTAAGCCCCTTGGTTATCCCTTTTGCATCTACATTTTCAGGTCCCTTGCCTCCGCCTATTTGGGAGTCAACCTCGCCTGAAATTACCAGCCCTACTATTGAGGAAGACATTTCCAACCCGCCTATTGTCCCTTCTGTACTGAACCTTGGGAATGGTCCCCGCCTAGTTGCTTACCCTATGGGTACCCCCAACTTGGAACAAGTCATGGCAGTAGCCCTTGGGATAACCCAGGACGGGGCCATCCCTTGCCTTCAGCTACAGTTTAGCCATGCCAAATACTATGAGTTAATTGTGGCCCCTCAGTTTCCACAACATCTCCTCTCAGCAGCTGGCTCTGCTGATCACCTGCTGTCATCCTTTGTACAGACTGCCTTGGCCCACCACCAGATGGTGTTGGAACTCCGCGTTCAAGAGATCTTGTCTCTTCAAGAAGCTGTTACCCATCATTGGGACCAGTTCACCGCCTATCAACAATGGATTCATTCCCTGTTCTCCCTGGTATCTGACAATCAGCGTGATTTGGTCACCTCTCAAACACGTTTAGTCAATTCCATCAAAAAAATGCGCCAGTCCATCCCTGAGTACGTTAGGGAGCGGCTACATGAGTTTCACCAGTTAGAATAACATTGGCAAACTCAAGTAGACTCCACCCTAAACACTTACCTTACCAACTTTGAACACCTAGTGCAACAGCTCAACACATTTAGTGTCTATTCCTTTGAGCAATTGCAACAGGTAGCTGACCTTGCCGCCCAAGGTCTAAATGAACTCAGTGCAGAATTTGATCAAGAAAGAGCTACCACTGCTGCTGCTATAGCCAAACTTCAGAGTCAGGTGAATGAACTGTCTACTCCCAAACCTGATGCCCCGCCTTCTCCTCCTGCTGATGACCTGATGGACAGAGAGCAGAGGATCTGGGAGGCCATCCAAGAATTACGCGCTTCCACTTGTAGCCAAGGACGTCCTACTGAAATGCCTCAACCTGACCCCTAGGTTCTTGCACTGACTTCTCAGGTTGCTGAACTACAGCAAGAAGTTGCTGCTTTACGTGAGGTAGTGACAGCCGCTGCTAGTCCACTTGGGGTTAACAAGGAAGATGGATGTTGTCCTGGTTTGGCAGGGGCTCCTCAAATCCACTGTGCCAGGGAGTTGATTGCCCTAGCTAATGAGGTGGACCATTTGAAACAAGACCAGACTGAATTGGACAGAGACATACAGGAGATGAGTGAGCTGATTGATTTGGTAAACAAAAGATTTGTCCCCTGCCTATCAGTGGGGCCATCCCTTACTTTGCGGCTGGCTGAGCTCTCCACTGTTGTCACTACCCAAGGACAACGCCTAGATGTTACTTAACAACAGACCACTCTAGCCAACAATATGGGTGCCAGAACTACCAAGACTCTGATGACCCTTGAAGAAAGTGTTTGACAGCTATGGGCTAGACAACCTCCCTCCAAATCTGAAGCTGAGTTCTCCCCGTGCATAAATATACTTGATAGTAGCAATGGTGGTCTGGCTCCCAAGGCACACTTCAAGCCTACTTTTAAGCAAGTCTTTGATCCCAAAACCTCAACTATTGCAGCTTTCTTAACTATTTATGAGACTGCTAAGAGACAAGCATCAGGTGAGGTTAAAAAGGAACACATTCTAACCTGTCTACACCTAACTTGTCAAGAAGTAGTTGTGCCAGAGCTGCCCACCATTGAGACCTGGGAAGAAATAAAACAGCTCCTGATTGACAAGTTTGGTGGTGATCTTAGCCTGGAGGTGAAAAAGGATGCCTTCATGCACATATCTTTCAAGCCCAAAGAGACATAAGCTGAATTTTCAGACAGATGTTACATGGAGGGACAACAATTAATAACAAGCAGACAATTGACAGCGCATGAAGCGTATATGGCCTGCGCCCAGGCTCTCAAGGTGAATCAACTCCTGTGTCTTCATTTCAAGGCCCACAAGGCTATGCTGTCCTCCATGAAAAGTATAAAAACACTGCTACAAGATATGCATCTTACCCATTCTGGGGCAGTTGTTTGGGAGAGTTGTGCCGCTTCCAACTCTGGCTCTTCTTCTTGCGGCCCTTGTATCCTCACTATGAACTCACAAAATCCTCCTTGACGTCAGGGTTGCCACAACTGCGGTCAGATAGGCCACCACTCTTGCGTCTGCACCAATCCGCGGGTTGAAGGAGCTGATCCCAAGGATCATTCAGGAAAAGAACAGTCAACCTAGAGGCAGAGACGCTCTCGGTTGACAATTCTTCTCAGTCTCTTTCTACACCTCTGCCTGCTACTGACTCTGAGCCTGCTGATGATGAAGCTCCTCCTATCCTCCTTCTGTTCCATGACATTTCTGATGATTCTGATGTGGATGAATCTGATGTTGAAGACCCTGATGCATACAGGTATTCTGTTCTTGCTGTCCCTGAGACTATTTCATTTCCGTACAAGCTACAATCTGGGAAGACTACAACTACCTCCAAGCCCTTGTCTGAGGCCAAAGCGGTTGTCTCCTGCCCCTATCTTACTCAGGAAAAACGGTCCCCTGTATTAGTGGAATCATCAGAGGAAGCCGCTTAAGTTGCAGACGCTGTTTTCAAGAATGTATCTGTCTCACTCCCTCTCCAAACTGTATATAAGGAGTTTCTGGGACTACAATGCATGATTGAGAAATGGGACAAGGAACTAGCTGAGGCGCAGGATATCTTGGCTGTTCTGCCACACTTTGGACACACCACCACCCGAGTAAAGATATCTATCCAAAAGGTCAAGATCAAAGCCATCCTGGACACTGGTTCTCCGGTCAACGTTATTTCTTATAAACTGATGAAGAAGCTTAAGCTGGCCCCTGATCTCAACTACCATCAATCCTATGGCACTGCTGGTCTCTCCATGACTTGCGCCATTGGCGCGTACTTTGCCTTGTCAATGCAATTTGGTAAACTCCTGTTGGCTGCACCGGCTGTTGTTCTAGAAAAATGAGAGCTATGACCTTTTGGTTTGTACCCAGTTCCTTTGGGAGTATAATGGGATCATCAACCTAAAGGATGGTTATCTTTCTATCCTAGGGTACAAAGTCCCTCTGATCTTTGAGGAGCCAATCAAAGTTCCTGGTAAACGTTTGAAGACATGTACCCTAGAGTACCCCACTGGGGTTTTCACCCTAAAATACCGAACCCATTCCACCAACATGAAGTGTCCTCCCATGGCTTGTCCGGCAACTGAGGGAATCCCTCTCATGGCCACGTCTGCTATCACCATCCCTCCAGGCTCTCAGGCTATCATAGACTCCCAGATATCATATGAACTACCTGAACAGACTTTCTTAGAGCTGTACTCCCCTCCTTTGCTGGGGCATAACAAGCCTTACCTTTGTCCTGGAATTCTGGACGTTTCCCACAAGGATCCTGTTCAATTACTAGTTGCCAACCTTACCACACTTCCTATGACTGTATCCAGAGGACAGGTTGTTGGGTACAGAAAGTTGTTAAATGCTCCTGACGTCTTGTCTCTTCACCCTTTTGGAACGTTTCAAGACTTTAACCTACCTGAAGACAAGCCTCAAGTCCTATCTCTGTTCACTGCCCAAGACTTCCCTCAGTTGTCCCTGGTTCAACAGAAAGAGGTGCTTGATTTACTAGACCAATTCTCAGACATCTTTGCTAAAGATAGCACTGATTATGGGCTGGCCAAAGGTGTGATTCATTAGATTGACACAGGAGATGCTCCCCCCTTTTGTGTCAAGCCATACCGCCACAGCCAAGTGGAAGATGCGCAGGTTTCTAAGGAGCTCAAACAACTGCTGGACGCTGGACTGCTAGCTCCCTCTTAAAGTCACTGGGATTCTCCTCTGCTCATCTTAAAGAAAAAGGATGGGGGCCACTGGATTGTGATGGACTATTGGAGGTTGAATTCTCTAACCAAGAAAGATTCCTATCCCTTACCGCATATTGATGACGCTCTTCAACGCCTTGGAGGTTCTAAGTTTTTCTCTGCCATGGATTTGGCGTCTGGTTACTGGCAAGTTGACCTCTCTCCTGAAGACTGTCAGAAGGCTGCGCTCATCACATCAGAAGGATTGTTTGAGCCTACCTGAATACCGCAAGGGCTCTGTAATGCCCCGGCAACTTTCCAGAGGGCCATGGATTCCATCCTGCGTGACTTGAAGTTGTCGTGTGTCTTAGTATATCTAGATGATATAACAGTCTTCAGCGCAACTTTCAATGATCACCTAGCCCATCTTAAAGAGGTGTTCATAAAGATCCAAGAAGCTGGCCTCAAAATAAAACCCTTTAAGTATGCTTTCTTCAAAGAGCGCCTTGAATTCCTGGGCCATGAAGTAACCCAAACAGGAATTTGTCCAATGACCAAGAAGGTTGAAGCCATTGAAAATTGCTTCTGCCCACCAACCTCTGAGAAGTACAAGTCTTTCTGGGCATAATGGGTTACTATAGACAATTCATCCTGATTTTGCTGACACTAGCAAACCTCTGGTCCAACTGTTGCGTAATTTTCCTTTTAAATGGACCGCCAGCCAACAGCAGGCCTTTGAGACTCTAAAGCAGAAACTCAAAGAAGCGCCCATTTTAGTGTACCCCAATTACAATAAGGAATTCATCTTGTACACTGATGCTAGTGACCTTGCTATTGGGGCTATCTTGGCTCAGATCAACAATGAAGGTGTGGATCACCCTGTAGCCTATACTTCCCGTGTGCTAAATAAGCATGAAAAGAATTATAGTGTTACAGAGAAGGAGTGCCTTGCTGTGCTGCATGCAGTCAAACAATTCCACCACTAGGTGTATGGTACCCATTTCACTGTTGTCACTGACCACGCTTTGCTCAAATGGTTACAACAACTTAAGGAGCCTGAAGGATGCTTAGCCAGATGGGACCTCCACCTACAAGGTTATGACTTCACTGTGCTCCATTGCCCCAGGATTCAACATCAGAACGCTGATGGGTTGTCCCGAATGCCCATCCTTGCCCTACATCCTGCTGAGGCAGACCGCCTGTACAAGCTAATTGGCTACCCTTCTTACTGGGAAAGTGAGAAAGAAGAGGTTTGACTTGCCCTGTCCAAATTGTCTGAAGACACTCTCATACGCAACAACCAACTCTTCAATAAGATGCGGGGTCAATACCTGCCATATGTGCGCCCCAGTCTTTGCCTCTCCTTGGTGTCACAAGCCCATAACAAGACTGGACATGGAGGCATTGCCAAGACCTTTGACTGGTTTCAGAAGAATTACTTCTGGGAGAATCTTTGCCTGTTGATCCCAGATGTCATAGCTAGTTGCCATGACTGCCAACTTCAGAGGCCCCAAGCTGCTTCTCACAAGTTCAAATCAGTTCCCCCTCAACATGCCTTTCACACTGTCAACATTGATGCTGTAGGCCCTCTCCCCCGCTCACGTTCCGGATGCCGCTTTATCCTGATTGCCGTCAACCACTTCAGCAAGTGGGTAGAAGCTCGCCCTACTAAAGACATCACTGCTAAGACTACTGCTGCCTTCCTACTGCAGGATGTTTTCTACTGCCATGGCTGTCCTCAAGTGCTGTTGTCAGATAGTGGAACCAACTTTAATGCCAAACTTGTAACCTCTGTTGTTGAAGCTCTAGGAACTCACCAGTCCTTCTCTGCCCCCTATAATCCTTCCACTAATGGGGCAGTTGAGCGTGTCAACTCAACACTGGTTTCTATCATGAGGAAGCTCACCTACTCTAACGCTGCCAATTGGGATCTATACTTACCTGCTGCACTCTTTGCCTATTGTCTGAGCAGGCATTGGATCACAGGGTACTCCCCCTTTGCCATGTTGTATGGGCGTGAAGCCACCACTCTGACGCTCTTGGGGGTTCCCCTACTCTCCTCTGATAAGGCCATGAACCCTGACAATCACATCAAAGTCTTAGTCAACCGCATCATTGATATACAGGCCACTGCCTACACTTCTGCATATAAGACTAAGATTCTTGAGCTCTCTCCTGACAACGCTGGGCGCTCCCCCTTGCCTGAGTTTGATGTTGGTGACCATGTCCTATACTACCAACACCATGTGGGTGGGCGCGCGCACAAGCTGGACTCACTGTAGATTGGTCCTTTAGAGGTGACTTTCAAACAAGAGTCTGAGTACACTGTAAAGCTCCTCTCCAGTGGCCGCCCTTTTGCTCGCGTACACGCCAAGTTCCTCTGCAAGTATCACCCCCCTAAGGCCAATCTAGAGGGGGGCAATACCATGAATAACGACATTCACCATGTTTCAATTTCGCCTTTGGTGGGCCATTTCAAAGACAAATCTCTTGCTTTTGCTTTTGACTCTCAAAATGAACTGGCTTCTGCTTCAGGAAATATGATTGTTTGGTTTCCTGACTCTGCAGCAACTCACTTGCCCCACTCATGCTTGTGGCAAGTGATCCTACCGTCCTGGTAGTGTTTTGTGGTATTCCTAACCACTATATAATCTATTTCCTATTTTACCAATAAAATTAAGTTCTATTCACATTTTTTGTCTTTGTGTCTTCCGTACTTCCGCGCCTCTCTCTAGCCACGCCTAGAAGAGATTATTCATCCAGGGCCGCAAGGTAAACACAATTGCCTTCCCTGTCATCTAACCAAGACTTAGTACAAATTCAATCCTAAGGTTAGGATTTCCCGTTGTGTGTCTGTGCCGCGCCTCAGAACACGACAGTCTTGGAAGGACAACTTAGTTGATTGGTAGGAACACCTTTCATCCAGTGCAAGAGTACTACCGCTCTCTCATTCACCTAGCTTATAGGATCAATGTCTGTTATAGTGAAGGCCAGTTTAACCAATCACTTCACAATATTTTCCCCTATTAAACTAGACGTTACTGCAAAAGGTACACAACCTCTTTCAGCATGATGAATTGCCCAAAAAGGATCAGAAAGCTAGCTATCTGATATGCTAATGTGCCCAAACAGAGAATCAGTAAAGCCCAAAGGGGAATATATGATATCCCTGTTAACAACATCCCTCACAACTTGCCTGTACTTGCATCAGAAGAAGCTGAATTCATCAATATATTAGGTGGTAAAATAGATGCTCATTCCATAGCTCTTCTAGCACAATTTCTTATAGACCAAATACTACATCTAGCAGTTCTGTAGCAATAAACTCTGGCATGTCTACTTCCTTGCAGCTGTCAACTATTGCCAAAAAGAGGAACTGTACTGGCAAGAACAAGACTCCTACACATGTGTACACTACTAGATCTGATGAACCTGTACCCAGCTTATCTGATCTTCTTCAAGAATTGAACAAGGACAAAGTGAACCCAGCTCCCGTGGCAATACAAGAAGACAGTCATGGTTCCTTAATCAAAATGGTTGCCTTTATTTGTTGGGAGAAAATCCCTACCTTGCGCTTCCGTGGGCCAGTAGTCATGTGGTCAACACTGATGCTGGCCTTGGATAATCCCTATGTGATATCTACCAAAAAACTTGAAATAGGGAATACAGTGCACTGGTGTATCCCTAGAGTAAAACTACTATGGTATGCCCAACTGTGCCTCCAGTATTTCTCCTATGATAGAGTTTTCTTGACAGACGCTCAGGTATCTTGTGCTCTCAAACTCCTTGAGCTAGTGTTTACTGTGTGGGCCAATCCTCGTTCTGAGAAAGTCCTGTGCCCTTGTGGCATGGTTCAGATAGCCATGAGTATTGGTTACAACAAGCTATGGGTGCTACCTTAGAAATCCTCAGTTACGGCAGGGCAGGAAGTTGCCAGTCAACAACGTTGGTTGGAAATCTGGTGCTTAGCGGCTCAAAAGTTGTCTATCACCAGAGACTACACCATATGCCTGTGTACATTGAGTGGATCCTTGGGGTCATGCACTCTGTTGGAGGTAAGACACCAGAGGAATATGTGCAACACAAGAGCCTTCTGTGGGAGTGCATTCTACTTGGACGTGTGTTTCCTTATTCTATTGGCATAAATTGCGTAAACTTCCTTCCCATAGAAAAATCCCATTTTCTTCCATTTGCTTTCTGCTGGTTGCCCAATGTCTGGCTTATTTACGCAGCAATGGAAAAAGTCCTCATCCAGTTGCACCTGGGCTTAAAGGTAATAGCATCTTAATAAAGTACTTTTGTGTAAAACATCCTATTGTTTTCCTTTCTATAAGCTTTATCTCATTCTTGATGTGAATAGGGTGAAAACTCAGGGATTTTTTTATACTAGTCTTTTTTCCAAGTTGCTACCCTTAATGGGGTTTAATCTTGATAACCAGGAGCCTTGTACATGTATTACACATGTACTTGGGTAATTGATTGTCCAGTTTCCAGGTCCTTCAAGGTGTAGCTGTCTACACCTACCTTCTGGACTACCTTCACAGGTACTTTCCATAGCAACGCAAGCTTACTTTTGCAACCATATCCTCAATTGCTGTAGAAATACACTTTGCCGCCTATCTTGTATACTGGAAGGGCTGGTTGATGATGTTCTGCTCAATCAATGTCCTTGATTTTGGCAGCCAGATTGGTCAAATACGTTTCTGATTGTAGCTTAATAAGAGTCTGGGATAACCTTCTGAGGTATGTGTCTGGAGATATAGCTTCACTGGTATTCACTAAGCTATATAAATGTGACAGCAGGATAGATTGCTGGCAGTATAGCAAATGAAAAGGGCTTTTTCCAGTTGCTCTGTGGAGGCCAATGGTATAAGCAAAGACCACAGCTGGAAGATAAGTATCCCATTCCAATTTGGGCTGGTGGCTTAGCTTTTGCAGGATTTGGACTAGGCTTCCATTTGTTTGTTCCACCATACCATTAGTTTGAGATGGTAGGGTTTTGACAGAGTACCACAGATAACCATGATCTTGTTTAGCCTAGGTATCATGTAGCTTGTAAAGTTTGTTTTGTTATCTGTCAGAAGTGTGTTGAGGGCCTGGATGTACAGGCATTCTGGCTACCGCCAACCTACCTAACATCCAGCCATTGCCCAATTTAGTCCCTTTCCAATATACCGCTTGACATACTGAGAATGGTAAACAAGCAATATCACCTGACTGTCCAAGTATCCAGTAGCTCAAACCCATCTAGCATATGACCAACCCCTAGGTTCAATCCAACTAAATCCCTGCCACAGTCAAGTCTATATAAGCCTAAAGTATTATCCAATAAAACTTACTTCTCTTCTTTCTTAAATTCTATATTTGAAGCTTCCCCAAAAGGTGCTCCTTATCACTGGTAGCAGCTACAGTTTTTTTACCACACCCATGAGAGAGAAAATGACTGGCCAAAACCTGCCCACATTTGCTCACGTACTCAACCAGGCCACATCCCAGGAGACCTGGAAAACATACTTTCACGCCCACAACATTGATGAAGATATACCTTGTGGATGCACCGTATTTGAAGGTCTGGTTGTGCCCAAATCATGTGCCAAGATTATTCAATACAGTCACTCTCTCCAACCACAAACAAACACACAACCACTAACCACAGGTGAAGTGACCAATACCAAATACATTGGTATTGACAAGTTCTTTGGTAAAAACAAGAAAAACATCATCAACTGGCTAGACCACTCAGCTGCTAAATCCGCGCCAGCCACATCCCCCACAAAAAATGGGTCCAGGAAGCCAGCAAGCAACTGTACAAGGCTGCAGCTAACTGGTTTGCCACCTGGGTTGGCTCACAAACTGACAACCAGCTTGACAACTGGGAAGAGTTCAAAGCGGACATCACCCACAATTTCTACGTCACCAAATCCCTTCAAGACATTGCAATACAGCTCAGCAATCTTCCTCAGAAGACCACTATCACAGCTTACACCAACAAATTTGAGGAAATACATTGCAAGATCCAAAACCCAGCACAAGCTGACAACTTACACACCAGAGCATCATTCATCAACAGAATGAAACCCTCTGTCACTGCCCTCATCTGCCCAGAGGCAAATACCTCCATGTCTGCGCTCATTGCAGAAGCCAAAAAGTGCAGAAAAACATGCAAACATGGAATACGCTGCATGCAACAGCAACCACTCCTCAAACAGCAATGGCAGAGAAAACACTAATGGTCATAAACGCCAAAATACCAACCATAACAATGGCAACTCCAATCACAACAATGGCAATCACAGCCAAAGCGCAAACTGCTCCCATCCCAAGAAAGAGGACACCGCCAAAGTTAACAATGCTGAAGTAGCAACCCACTACAAATCTGACCCCACATTCTGACCTCAAAGGTCTCAAAACAGAGGAACATGGAAAAGAGGAGGAGGAACAGGCTTAAGTGCCCCTGTCTCCCCCCAACTTGACAAGAAATTGTACCAAGGCATAAACTTTGCTACTCTCATTCCCTGTGTCCCGCAATCCTCCATTTTTATGAACTTAAAAATTAAAGATCACTCACAACTTCTTGTCTACCCATGCAATTACAAATCACATACACATAAAATTTTATTTGACTCTGGTGCACAACACACTATGGTTAGCAAACCATTTATAACTAAGTACAAAATGCCAGTTGTCAAATCCAACTTCAAATACGCCAGAATGGCAGATAAATCAAAGGTTCTACTTGAAGGCAAAACAAATCCCTTCAGAATTGACCTCCAAGGTATACAAACGTCCATCAAAGGACTTGTCATGAACAACATAAACTACAACATTGTAGCAGGCATGGACTGGTTCACCCGAGTGAACCCCAGTGTATGTTGGGAAACAAAAACCATGACCATCAAATGCAACTGAGTCAATTTTAATATCCTCAAAGAACCCAATGACCTCATCCTAAGAGACACAGTATTTGTCCAGGTCATAAAACAAGATGACTCAGAACATATAACCAAAGATAGTACCCTCCACATAATGAGGTACACTGAGTTCAACAACATACAAACACAAAAGATCCAATGCCCAGAACTTGTGGCACTCCTAAATGAATACACTCACATGTTCAAAGAGGAACTCACCAAGCTACCCCCTGAACGGGAGGTCAAGCATGGCATTGACCTATGCAAAGCCATGCCCAAACCTGCACCCCTCTACAGACTCTCTCCCATGGAGACACAAACCTTCAAAACACACATTGAGGACAACTTAGCTAAAGGCTTCATCCGCCTGTCTGAATCCCCATGGAGGGCAGCAGTATTCTTTGTAAAGAAAAAAGAAGGCACTCTACATCTAGTAACTGACTATAGAGCACTAAATGCAAGCACAGTAAAGAATGAATACCCTCTTCCACTCATAGAGGACCTATTTGCAAGACTCTCAGGTGCCAAATTTTTCTCCAAAATTGACCTCACCTCAGGTTACAACCAAGTTGAAGTAAAGGAAAAGGAAATACCAAACACTGTGTTCTGTACACAATTTGGATCCTTTGAATGTAGAGTAATGAACTTTGGGATGACCAACGCTCTTGCAACGTTTGTCACCATGATGAACCAAGAACTAAACAGTCTCTCAAATACATTATGCTACCTCAACAATATCATCATATTCTCAAAAACCAAAGCGGAACACCTCACACATGTCTGCAAGACACTCAATTGACTCACAAAGCACAAACTTTACACAAAACCAAGTAAGTGCCAATTTATGGAAAAGGAACTCCTGTTTTTGGGCCACTTTGTCTCTGACAGTGGCATCAAAGCAGATCCAGACAAAATTAAAGCCATAAATAACATGCAACACCCCACCTCCGTTAAACAATTTAGATGCTTTCTTGGTATGGTAGCTTACCTAAGGAAATACATAAAAGACTGCGGAAAACTAACCACACCAATCAATGACTTAACCAAAGGTAATGACAAAAAGAAATTCATATGGACTCCAGAATGTGACAAGAATTTTCATTTATTAAAACAAGCTCTGATTAAAGCACCAATCTTGCAATACCCTAACAATAACAGGTGCTATGAGCTTGAGTCAGATGCCAGTGACACTGCCATTGGCGCAGTCCTGCACATCTGCCAGCCAGGGCAGCAAGACTTCCTGCCAGTATGTTGCAAAAGCCTAAAACTAACTAATACTGAGCAGAGATACCCAATAAACAATAAGGAATTGCTAGCAATATATCACTCTTGCAAGAAATGGAGATTTATCTGGAAGGACATTTAAATGTCCGAGTACTAACTGACCATAAATCCTTAATCTATTTCAAAACTCAGAACACACTCACACGGCGGCAAGCCAAATGGTTGTCCTCTCTGGAACAGCTTAACCTGGACATCCATTACAAAAAGGGGGCAGAGATGGTCAAAGTTGATGCTCTTTCTAGACTATGTCAGCCTAGAGAGCATCACCCTAACCACCTGGACCCTGAATGGCCAAACCTGTACAACACTGAGTATAAAACCAAAGGGAAAGGCCCAACACACCAACTGACCCACAATACATTAGTAAGAAACAAAAAGTACTTCCATGTATCAAATGGCACAGTATACCAAATTATTAATGACAAAAATATCCTGTACATCCCACTTGCACAAAGAGTTGGCACCATACTAAGACATCACTGCCTGCTAGGCCATACAAAGGCTAACAACCTATACCTCACACTAAAAGAGATAGTATAGTGGCCCAATCTCAAACAGGACATAGTTGATGTTCTGAAAAAGTACACAGTGTGCAAGAAATACACCAGTACAAAGGCTCCTCAGCCAACGGTCAACCCAGTACCAGACCCTGAATCATTTAAGGTTTGGGGGCTAGATGTAGTGGGACCCTTCCCAGAAACAAAGAAAAACCAACATTTCTTAATTGTAGCTATCAACTTTGCCGCACGCTGGCCCATCTGCTGGGCAACAAAGGACCACAAAGTAGAAACCATCAACTGTTTCATTAACAAAGCAATCATAGCCAACTATGGCACTCCAGACTACATCATAACTGATGGAGCAACAGAGTTATCAGGTCACATAGTTAATGAAAAATTGAAACCCAAAAACATTAAACACTCCACAACCTCTCCATACAGGCCACAGGCCAACAGTAGAGTAGAACACCTAAACGGCAGCCTTATCAGGACCCTAGAGAAAATAATGGATGGCAAAGCCAAAAACACATGGCCACTATACGTAAAACATGCATTATTAGTATCCTGAGTCTGCACCAACCAAGAGACAGGCTATTCACTGTTTGAGCTAACCTACGGGTACAAACAGGAAATAATCACCCACAACAAACAGCCTTACATAAAGATCCCCCCAGGGAAACCTCCTACAGTAGAGAAAGCACCAAACCTACAAAACATCTACCTCAAAGCAAAAATAGCTGAAATGAAGAGGCTCAACACACAAAAGGTAACCTCCACAGAGGAACCACTTCCCATCAACTCCCCTGTCTGGATTCTAGCTGGCAACAGAAAGAAAATAGACTCAGTACACAGGGGACCAGGAAGAGTCATCAAATACAGACTAGAGCACAGCACGTATCTAGTAAAATTCCAAAGTGCCAAAAACCCAATTATCAAGAAATACCACAGAACCTGTCTCTGCCTCAGTAAAGGAGAGCACTAGACTAGACTGGTCCCAACTAGCAAACAGCTCCAGGAGCATTAGGCGGCAGCTGTTAAGACAAAGCCCCCTCCTGATGCACTAGAGTAACTCCACTAAGGGGGGTGTCAAGGATCTGGATGTACAGGCATTCTGGCTACTGCCAACCTACTTAACATCCAGCCATCACCTGATTTGGTGCCCTCCAATTTACCATTTGACATACTGAGAATGATAACCAAGCAATATCACCTGACCGTCCAAATATCCAGTGGCTCAAACCCATCTAACACATGACCAACCTCTAGGTTCAATCCAACTAAATACCCGCCACAGTCAAGTCTATATAAGCCTAAAGTATTATCCAATAAAACTTAATTCTCTTCTTTCTTTAATTCCATATTTGAAGCTTCCCCAAAAGGCTCTCCTTATCAAGTGTTTGCAGGCAGCCATGCTTATAGAGGATATTCTCTAAAATGAACTTGGCTGTTGTCAGCGCCAACTGATTTGAGATTGCCTTTGCTTCCATTCATTTGGTAATTTGACCCACTGCTACAATCACAAACTTGTTTTTGACAGTGTTCAGTAAAAGGGGCCCAACTACGTCTATTGCAACAGTATGAAAGGCAAACCTGGGTTGGATTGGGCAATGCTTGTAGCACAAGACTTTTGGTTGCTCTATATTGCAATCATGGCAGGCAGGAAGTGTTTCTGCTACATCTGAATGCATCCCTTCCCAGTAGAAGTGCTGTTGCAGAAAATTCAGTGTCTTCTGAATGCCTTCATAACTTACAGGTTTATGGGCTGATACAATTGTGTCTGTACATAGTGAAGGTCTAATGTAGGGTAACCATTTGGCCTTGTGGAGTTTAAACAGCTGCTTATTATTGACCTTAGTATCCACAACAAATTTTTTCAGAATTTTCTGAATCTCGGTGGATCCTCCCATCACAAAGACTGGTCCAGGAGTACCTTGTCATAAAGTTTGTCTGCTGCTGGTGAGATCAATGCTATGGTTGGAAGACAAGATAAGAAATCTGCATTCTGATGGGATGCTCCTGCACAATGCACAATCTCATAGTCAAAGGCTTGGAGTTTGATAGCTAATGTGCTAGGCAGCTTTCAGAATCCTTCAGAGTTTTAAGCCACTTAAGGGACACATGGTCAGTCACCATAGTGAAATGAACGCCATGTAGATAAACTATAAACTGTTTATAGGTATATAACTGCCAGGCATTCTTGTTAAGTGACTGTGTAGTTGTGCTTGTGGCAATTCAGGGTTCTTGAACAGTAGTCCAATGGATGTTCCTGGTCTTTATCATTCATCTGAGATAAAACTGTGCCTATTGCAGTGAGGCTAGCATCTATATAGACCACAAAGAGCTGGTCAAAATCAGGGTAAGCAAGGACAGAATTGGTGACCAGCATGGCTTTTAAGTTGTCAAAAGTTTGTTGACAACTTGGAGTCCATGCAAATTTAACCTCATTTTTCAAGAGATGGAAGAGAGGGCCTTCCAAACCAGCAGATTTAGGAATGAAACATCTATAGTATCCTATCATACCCAAGAATACCTGGATGTCCCTTTTTCTCTTTGGTTGCTGCATATGGGTGATTGCCTTTACTTTTGAAGGTACATGTTGAAGCCTATCCTTACTTATTATATAGCCCAGGAATTCCAGATGCTCTTTAAAGAAATTGCATTTCCTAGGCTTCAGTTTAAGGTTAGCTGCAATCAACTGTTAGAAGACAGACTCAAGGTATTCCATGTGTTGACTGAAGGTTCTTGAGAAGACATTGATGTCATCTAAATAAACCAGGACAGAGGAAAACTTCAGATTGCACAACTGAGTCCGTTGCGCATTGGAAAGTGGACAGAGCATTAGCCAAGCCTTGTGACATGCATGTAGGCTGGAAGAGGCCTTGCTCTGTAATAATTAGGCATTTTTTCTGGTTGGCCTCTGGGAGATCTATCTTCCAGTAGCCACTGATCAAGTACATTGCGCTGAAATATTGGGCGCCACCCAGCTTATCCAGGGTACCGTCTATACGTTGTTGTGGGTAGGAATACTTTTTTGTAACAGAATTCAATTTGCAGTAATTCATTACCACCTAGTTAGATCTGTCTTTCTTCTTTACTATTAGGAGGAGAGAGGACCATGGGCTTTTGCTAGGACTAGAAGTCCAGCCAACAGGAGCTTCTGTAGTTCCTTGTTAACAATCACTTGATTAGCTTGACTTCTCCAAATTAAATGTGAGCATACAGTAGTTTTAAAACCTATTGCAACAAGCAAAAATACCTCAGATTTAAACAAAATGATTTCAGATTTGAAAAAATTCAACTATCAGGTTAAAATATACACTATGTTAACAGGGATTTTTGGCGTTAATGGGCAAAATGGGTCAACACAGCAAAGAAGTGCTCACTTGCAAAGCAAAACTATTCAAAATTCAATCCAAAATACATTGATTCACAAACAAAATGGTGTGGGTTGACTTTTGGTGTACATATGTTTACTATGTGAATTGGTGACAAAATACACCCAAGCACGGTGAATCAAAACTCAATCCAAAAACAAAACACAGTAGCAACTCACTATGTAAACAAAATCACTCAATCATTGTGTGCAATGGATTGTAATCAAGAATGATACAAAGTTATCTTAAATAAGACAAAAGATCTGAAACATAAAATTTTAAAATATTGTGCTGGGTGCTTAATTTGGCGTAAAATATGGGATATGGGTGAAAATTATTTCAGGTGTTCTAAAATGGGTGTTGTAAAACCAAAAACAATTAATTAAGAAATAAAAAATCTATAATTGGGATATGAGGGGAAAATATTAATTAAATATCCATATTCAGATAAAAGCAAAATTAAAATTAGGGAGTAACTTAGTTGAAATTTATTTAATTATTTTATTAAATTCTCAAAATGGAAGGAACACAACAACATAGTACCAATGGACCCGTTATGCGCTGAAGTTGCAGTCACCCCCACAGGTCAAAGAACAGAGTTAGTACAACGCAAGTGCCTACTCAGGAAGGAGATGAGAGAGGAGAGTTCAATAGTGACACTGCACTGACATAGCCGGTTCAAGGAGAACAAGCTGCTAGGGTGCAGAGCATCAACCCTTGGGTCCCTAAGCTGACATGGAAGCCCACCAAGGTTACCACAACAAAAACAGTTAGAAACAAGGAGTTAGAACTTACTTTATATGTGTTTGACGTTGTGTACCGGCAAGAGTCAGTCCCGTCAGACATTCTGGAGAAAGTGAAGCCTGTACTTGACACTATCTATGAGCCCTAAATCAGTGATGACAACCAGGAAGAGAACAAGGAGCCTGAGTTCTACAGAACTGACAAAGGACACCAGGTGTTAAAAAAGATTGCAGCCTTCTATACCAAGGTACCTATGCCCTATGTTGTGCCCAATACCAACAAGTCAATCCCTGCTGCCAAAAAGCCTGCCCAGAAGCGCATCCCTGATATCAAACACATCATCCTGCTCAAGCTAATGTGGGAATCAGGCAATTACAAGGCGGCCACAGCCCTTGTTGGGGTAGATCCCAAGTGCGCCAGCAAGACCTTCAACAAGTTCATTGATACTGGCCGAGTCCTAGCTGCAGAGAAATCCTTGCATGTTTCCACTATGCTCAACAAGGAGCACAAATGGGCAATCCACCAGTGGATAACCCAAGATTGCCATCTTGAACTGGCAAATATACTGGCAATGGTCAAGTCTACTTTTGGGGTTGAGGCTTCAAATTTCTTTTACTATCATCTGGTGAAGGGAATGCGCTTTTCCTGAAAAAACTTGGGGTATCCTCCTACAATAGAAACAGTCCTTCCAACATTGGTGTCTGGAAAAAAATACACAGAGGTGTACACTGCCCTCAAAGCCAAGGGGACGTTCAAATTCTATTACATTGACATATCAGCATTTGACTTGTCAATGTGCAATGGGTATGGATATGTCCCCAAAGGCTCAAATGGCGGGATGGCTTGGCGTGCTGCAGTCTGCCCACAGCCTATTTGATGGTGGTTTTCCTCGGTCCAAAGGGGGTCAAGCTGTACCAAATGATATTAGGATCTCACAATAGCCAGACCTTCCTATCATTTCTCCAATTAATCCAGGAGCACCTGAGGCACACAAGCCCGGGCTTCACCAACATAATTGCGCTGGACAACGTTGGTCTCCATAAGGTGGCTGATATTCTTGAGGAACTCCCAATGATTGACACTAGCATTGCAGTGGGCCCCCAGCAATTGGCCATGGTAAATTCACGCCTTCTCTTCCTCCCTGCTTATTTGCCCTTCCTAAATCCCATTGAGGAAGTCTTTGGGTGGTTCAAGAGAGTTGTCAAGCAAGGAACCCCAACTGGGACTAAGGACCTATTTGATTTGCTGCAGGCTGGGATCCACACCCTCCCAGCTAAGACCATGGCCAAATTCTATGGTCACACTGATTGTTCATCCCCACGCGCCTTGCCAAACAGCCAATCAATTAAAGGCTTAGCCTGTCCAACTTTTTTATATTCTCTAATTTACTATTTAAGATTTATTAATAATAATTTTATATTCAGAAGCTTCTAAGCCCACAATCACATTCAGCGGGAACATCAATGGAGGTTAGTAGTTTATTTATTTTATATTAATTTTTATTGTGTCGTCTAAGGGTATCCCAAACGCTTAATACTGGATTAAGTGAATATATTTATATTACTCTTATCAAATAAATATAAAAATAAAATAAAAAAATTAAATATAAAATGCACAATATAAGTAAATTTTATTAAAGTAAATATATTTATGCTTATATGATGACCTTCTCTGGTATTTATTTTGCAAAACTTGTTTGCTAAAATAAGAATTAGAAAAATTTATGATTTTAAAAGGTAAAATTTAAAAGTGTAGCTTATATTGAGGAAGGAGATTTTTATTGAGTGCACATGTAGTGGGTTCAGCAATATGTACCCACCCTGTGATGGAGGTGGCACACAACCTCCACTGCCACACTGTATACAGTGAATACACCCTTATTAAAGTATTCTTGACAGCTAGTAAAAGGGAGGATAGCAAGGTGGGAATGTAGCAGCAGCTTTTCTGGCGGGGCTGCAAACCTGTAGATACCATCCAGGACCAGGGCGTCCCAGATGACATGATCCACCAAGTTGTACCTGAGGGGACCTTTTTCCCATCCAGGGAGAGCCTGGCCTTGTCAATTCCTAGGAGGACCCCGTCAAGGTCCTCTATGGACGCGCTCATCCCAAAGTAAAAGAGATACCCCAGGTAAACCACCAGATGAAGCCTTTGCCCAGCAAAGGCTTCAGTAAATTTGCACAATTTATTAAACACAGCACTAATCTTATTCTTGTGCTTTATCTTAGCAAATAGAGCTCCATTGCTGGAGGGACCCCCGTCTTGTCCGCACTCCAGGCCAGTCCAAAGTCTGTCAGGAGGATCTTGGTCTTCTTTACGGCTGTTGCGTCTGCAACAGCCAATTTACCCACTGCACGCCCAAAGTCCTCCAACAGGTAAGACAGGGTGTGCTCCACTGGGAAGCAGAAGCAAGCAGCTGCATGTTTTTGGCCCATCTCTGGTACATTCTTGAATGGGAGCATTGCCAGGACGTCCCAAACAAGCTCAATGGAGTTTACACAGTAAAATCCACTGAGGACCACCGGATCCAGGCAGACCAGTTGGGCATCCTTGTAGGCAGTAACTGCCCACTTGGATGCCCCCTCAGTATGTAAAAGCCCAGCCAATGCCTCCCTGGACATTGAGAAGGTACTGTGAATTCTATCCTTGAGCTCCTGCAAGACAGGGGGGGACAAAAATAGCTGCCTTGCCACATGATTGGCGTAATTGACATAGAAGGTGGGGGGAGAAAGGGGACCAGGACCTGGCAGAGTTCACTGGCTACGTTTTCTAAAAAAAAGGTAAGTATTTAGAAATTTTTATTAATTTTATTTTTTTATGTTACCTTCACAGGTTTCCTCCTTGCCTGCGGCTTTGCCAGGCCTTGCTATTTTTGGCGCAAGCAATTGCACCGGCAATTTGGTGTCCTTGGTTCTTGCGCACTTTGCAGGTTTGAGGCGGGCATACATCTCAGGGTCATTGACCCAGACAGACGACACAGAGAGGGCAAAGGACTTGAATTGGAGGCCTTCCACCACAGGTTTCTGGACATTTAATATGCGTTTGATGGTTGTTTTGGATGTGTCTGAATCTTGGCCATGAGTGCCTTGGCAGACACCTTTTCAATTTTATCCCCTGTAAGGACAGTGGCCTTCACTTTGGCCTTGACCTTTCAGTCAATATCTTTAATTTTAGCAAGTGCTGAGTCAAGGTCTTTGAGTTGTCTTTCAAGTTCTCTCATATGATTTTTTACTAGCCTTTCCATATGTTTTTATAGCTTTACCCCAATGAAATCTGTGTTATTATGATATTATTGTCTCTTTGTTTATCCTTGTTTTTTTTCCATTTACTACAATATCCCATCTTTTACCCACTGTATATATGTTTTACGCTTAACTCAATGTGTTGTTTGCTTTGTGTTGGCGTTATTCCCTTAATTGTCATATTATTTTTGGCACTCTGCACTGCCCCTTTTGAAAGTATTAACAACAATTTGGTGATCAGCTAGATTTGAATTAGAAAATTATAGGTTAATTATGCTTAGATAAAGTTGTTACTGATCCAAATTCAAAACCTAAATGATAAACTTTAAGCCAATCAGGAGCCGAGTGATAAAGTGATTGTTGTGACATAAAGGGTAATTCAATAATTCTTCTATGTTTGTGTGCTAATTAATATGATTGGCTGGATCTTTTGCCATTTTGCGCTATTGCTGCTGTGGCAAGTTGTTGGTGGACTAGTGCCAAATCAGCTGCTGGGTTAGCACTAGTCCACCAACAACTTGCCACAATGGCAATGGTGCACAATGGCAAAAGACCCAGCCAATCATATTAATTAGCGCACACACACCAAAGAATTATTGAATGACCCTTTATGTCACAACAATCACTTTATCACTTGACTCCTGATTGGCTTAAAGTTTATCATTAAGGTTTTGAATTTGGATCAGTAACAACTTTATCTAAAAACAGTTAACACTATAATTTTCTAATTCAAATTTAGCTGATCACCAAATTGTTGTTAATATTTTACAAGGGGCAATGCAAAGTGCCAAAAATAACTGTGTTCTGGATCTAGATACACAGAATAGTAAATATATGTTTTTATAGAAATAAACTGAGCATAAAGAATAAAACCAACTATAAACAAAGAGAACAACAAACATTTGAAATTCAAAATAAAGATAATATAAATAGAAAATTTTTGGCAACAGGGGGTTTATTGGTGTTGCAACCAAGTTTCCAGACTTGTCTGCTAACGTATCTTACAATACACAGGGGGTGCTCAATGAGTTGCCCCTTGATGTATCTAACACCATGACTCAATCTGATGCCAATATAAAATTGAGGGCACTTCATTCTAATTAGGAGCGCTACCAATTTGACCTGCTGATCTCTGTACAAGTTATTCCTTGGCATCAAACCTTACATGGGTCTTCCCACTATGCCACCCCCTTGTGGCCTTGTGGCTTTCCCCATACGGTATATTAATCATAATATTCTACAATAAACAATACCTTATTCTATTAATTCTTGTCTTTTCTATTGGACTTTTGTCTTCCCCAATTCCAAATAATGAACTCTCATTGGTTCAGTTGCAACATTGGGGGCAGGAAAGAGTAATGCTTAGTAGGCAGAATAGCACAGGAAGGAAGGTGTAGAGGTGGTGCTGGCCTGGGGGGTCTGGGATTGGGTAGGTTGGGCTTGCAGGTGAGGGGTGTTGGTGGCGGGGGTGGAGGCAGAAGGATTTTGCATGATGGCTACCATATAAAGCTTGCCTTATTCCTCATCAGTCATTGGCTGGATGGGCTGGTAGGTGGCTGTGGCACAGGGTGGGAGGCGCTTATCCTTGTGTGATTGATTGCCCATGTTCACATGGAAAACCATTTGCGCAAACAAGTCAGCCATCATCTGGCGGCCAAAGAGAAAATTGTGGTCAAGGACCCCAAGATAGAGGTTGTTGAAAGCCTGAGGGCGGTGCTCCTGTAATGTGGATCTCATGTTGAAGAAGACAACATCACCCAGATGGATGTCTGTATGGCTGGAAGGGTAGACAGAGGCCTGGTGCCTGTGTTACTTGATGGCCTCAAGGGTGGTGAAGCTACCCTCAGTCTGGTGGCTCAAGAAAACCCAGTGATTGGAATTCAAGCCATCCCAGGAGTTGAGTAATCCACCAAGGATATGGCTGTACCCGTAGCCATTGATGAAATCAGGGATTGTCTGATAATAGAAAGAACCCTTAGCTGAAACAGCCAGAAACGCGCTGTTGTGTTCTGAGGCGCGGCACAGACACACAATGGGGAATCCTAACCTTAGGATTGAATTTGTACTAAGTCTCAGTTAGATGACAGGGAAGGCAATTGCGTTTACCTTGCAGCCCTGGATGAATAATCTCTACTAAGCATGGATAGAGAGAGGCGCAGAAGTACAGAAGACACAAAGACAAAAATGTGAATATAACTTAATTTTATTGGTGAATATGGAAATGGAATATATAGTGGTTGAGAATACCACAAAACACTACCGACGGTAGGATCACTCTCCACAAGCATGAGTGGGGCAAGTGAGTTGCGCAGAGTCAGGAAACCAAACAAGCATATTTCCTGATATAGAAACCAGTTCATTTTGAGAGTCAAAAGCAAAAGCAAGAGATTTGTCTTTGAAATGGCCCACCAAAGGCAAAATCAAAACATGGTGAATAGCAGCATTCACAACATTACCCTCCCTTAGATTGGCCTTAAGGGGGTGATACTTGCAGAGGAACTTGGCGTGTACACAAGCAAAAGGGCGACCACTAGAGAGAAGCTTTACAGTGTACTCAGATCCTTGTTTGAAAGTCACCCTAAAGGACCAATCCACAGGGAATCCAGTTTGTGCGCGCGCTCACCCACACAGTGTTGATAGTATAGGACATGGTCACCAACAGCAAACTCAGGCAAGGGGGAGCGCCCAGCGTTGTCAGGAGAGAGCTCAAGCATCTTAGTCTTATATGCGGAAGTGTAAGCAGTGGCCTGTATATCAATGATGCGGTTGACTAAGTCTTTGATGTGGTTGTCAGGGTTCATGGCCTTATCAGAGGAGAGTAGGGGAACCCCCAAGAGCGTCAGAGTGGTGGCTTTACGCCCATACAACATGGCAAAGGGGGAGTACCCTGTGACCCAATGTTGGCTCAGAAAATAGGCAAAGAGTGCAGCAGGTAAGTAAGGATCCCAATTTTCAGCGTTAGAGTAGGTGAGCTTCCTCATGATAGAAACCAGTGTTGAGTTGACACGCTCAACTGCCCCATTAGTGGAAGGATTATAGGGGGCAGAGAAGGACTGGTGAGTTCCTAGAGCTTCAACAACAGAGGTTACAAGTTTGGCATTAAAGTTGGTTCCACTATCTGACAACAGCACTTGAGGAGAGCCATGGCGGTAGAAAACATCCTGCAGCAGGAAGGCAGCGGTAGTCTTAGCAGTGATGTCTTTAGTAGGGCAAGCTTCTACCCACTTGCTGAAGTGATCAACGGCAATCAGGATAAATCAGCATCTGGAGCTTGAGCAGGGGAGAGGACCTACAGCATCAATGCTGACAGTGTGAAAGGCATGTTGAGGGGGGACCAATTTGAACTTGTGAGAAGCAGCTTGGGGCCTCTGAAGTTGGCATTCATGGCAACTAGCTATGACATCTGGGATCAACAGGCAAAGATTCTCCCAGTAGTAATTCTTCTGAAGCCAGTCAAAGTCTTGGAAATGCCTCCATGTCCAGTCTTGTTATGGGCTTGTGACACCAAGGAGAGGCAAAGACTGGGGCGCACATATGGCAGGTATTGACCCTGCACCTTCTTGAAGAGTTGGTTGTCGCGTATGAGGGTGTCTTCAGACAATTTGGACAGGGCAAGTCAAACCTCTTCTGTCTCACTTTCCCAGGAAGAAGGGTAGCCAATTAGCTCATACAGGCGGTCTGCCTCAGCAGGATGCAGGGCAAGGATGGGCATTTGGGACAACCCATCAGCGTTATGATGTTAAATCCTGGGGCAATGAAGCACAGTGAAGTCATAACCTTGCAGACATAGGGCCCATCTAGCTAAGCGCCCTTCTGGCTCCTTAAGTTGTTGTAACCATTTAAGCAAAGTGTGGTCAGTGACAACTGTGAAATGGGTACCATACACCTAGTGGTGGAATTGTTTGACTGCATGCAGCACAGTAAGGCACTCCTTCTCTGTAACACTAAATTCTTTTCATGCTTATTCAGCACACGGGAAGTATAGGCTACAGGGTGGTCCACACCTTCATTGTTGAGCTGAGCCAAGATAGCCCCAATAGCAAGGTCACTAGCATCAGTGTACAAGATGAATTCCTTATTGTAATTGGGGTACACTAAAATGGGTGCTTCTTTGAGTTTCTGCTTTAGATTCTTGAAGGCTTGCTGTTGGCTGGCGGTCCATTTGAAAGGGACATTACGCAATAGTTGGACCAGAGGTTTGCTAGTATCAGCAAAATCAGGAATGAATTGTCTATAGTAACCCATCATGCCCAGAAAGACTTGTACTTCTCAGAGGTTGGTGGGCAGAAGCATTTTTTCAATGGCTTCAACCTTCTTGGTCATTGGAAAATTCCCGTTTGGGTTACTTCATGGCCCAGGAACTCAAGGCGCTCTTTAAAGAAAGCACACTTAGAGGGCTTTAACTCAAGGCCAGCTTCTTGGATCTTAATGAACACCTCTTTAAGATGGGCTAGGTGATCTGTGAAAGTTGTGCTGAAGACTGTTATATCATCTAGGTAGACTAAGACACACAACAACTTCAAATCACGCAGGATGGAATCCATGGCCCTCTGAAAAGTTGCTAGGGGCATTACAGAGCCCTTGCGGCATGCAGGTAGGTTCAAACAATCCTTCTGATGTGATGAGCGCAGCCTTCTGATGGTCTTCAGGAGAGAGGTCAACTTTCCAGTTGCCAGACGCCAAGTCCATGGAAGAGAAAAACTTAGAACCTCCAAGGCGTTGAAGAGCGTCATCAATGCGTGGTAAGAGATAGTAATCTTTCTTGGTTAGAGAATTCAACCTTCAATAGTCCATCACAATCCGGTGGCCTCCATCCTTTTTCTTTAAGATGAGCAGAGGGGAAGCCCGAGGACTTTGAGAGGGAGATAGCAGTCCAGCATCCAGCAGTTGTTTGAGCTCCTTAGAAACCTGCACATCTTCCACTTGACTACGGTGGTATGGCTTGGCACAAAAGAGGGGAGCATCTTCTGTGTCAATCTGATGAATCACACCTTTGATTAGCCCATAATCAGTACTATATTTAGCAAAGATGTCTGAGAATTGATCTAGTAAATCAAGCACCTCTTTCTGTTGGACTGGGGACAACTGAGGGAAATCTTGGGCAGTGAACAGAGATAGGACTTAAGGCTTGTCTTTGGGCAGGTTAAAGTCTTGAAATGTTCCAAAAGGGTGAAGAGACAAGACGTCAGGAGCATTTAACAACTTTACGTAACCAACAACCTGTCCTCTGGATACTGTCATAGGAAGTGCAGTAAGGTTGGCAACTAGTAATTGAACAGGATTCTTGTGGGAAACATCCAGAATTCCAGGACAAAGGTAAGGCTTGTTCTGCCCCAGCAAGGGAGGGGAGTACAGCTCTAAGAAAGTCTGCTCAGGTAGTTCATATGATATCTGGGAGTCTAGGATAGCCTGAGAGCCTGGGGGGATGGTAATAGCAGACGTGGCCATGAGAGGGATTCCCTCAGTTGCAGGACAAGCCATGGGAGGACACTTCATGTTGGTGGAATGGGTTTGGTATTTTAGGGTGAAAAATCCAGTGGGGTACTCCAGGGTACATGTCTTCAAACGTTTACCAGGAACTTTGATTGGCTCCTCAAAGATCAGAGGGACTTTGTACCCTAGGATAGAAAGATAACCATCCTTTAGGTTGATGATCCCATTATATTCCTGAAGGAGCTGGGTACAAACCAAAAGGTCATAGCTCTCATTTTTCTAGAACAACAGCCAGCGCAGCCAACAGGAGTTTACCAAATTGCATTGGTAAGGCAGAGTACACACCAATGGCGCGAGTCATGAAGAGACCAGCGGTGCCATAGGATTGATGGTAGTTGAGATTAGGGGCCAGCTTAAGCTTCTTCATCAGTTTATAAGAAATAACGTTGACCGGAGAACCAGTGTCCAGGATGGCTTTGATCTTGACCTTTTGGATAGATATCTTTACTCGGGTGGTGGTGTGTCCAAAGTGTGGCAGAACAGCCAAGATATCCTGCGCCTCAGCTAGTTCCTTGTCCCATTTCTCAATCATGAATTGTAGTCCCAGAAACTTCTTATATACGGTCTGGAGAGGGATTGAGACAGATACATTCTTGAAAATGACGTCTGCAACTTCAGCGGCTTCCTCTGATGATTCCACTAAAACAGGAGACCGTTTTGCCTGAGTAAGGTAGGGGCGGGAGACAAATGCTTTGGCATCAGACAAGGGCTTGGAGGTAGTTGTAGTATTTCCAGATTGTAGCTTGTAGGGAACTGCAATAGTCTCAGGGACGGCAAGAACAGAATACCTGTATGCATCAGGGTCTTCAACATCAGATTCATCCACATCAGAATCATCAGAAATGCCATGGAACAGGAGGAGGATAGGAGGAGCTTCATCATCAGCAGGCTCAGAGTCAGTAGCAGGCAGATGTGTAGGAGGAGACTGGGAAGAATTGTCAACCAAGAGCGTCTCCGCCTCTAGGTTGACTGTTCTTTTCCTGACTGATTGTTGGGATCAGCTCCTTCAATCCACAGATTAGTGCAGACGCAAGAGTGGTGGCCTATCTGACTGCAGTTGTGGCAACCCTGACGTTGAGGAGGATTTTGGGAGTTCATAGTGAGGATACAAGGGCCACAAGAAGAGGAGCCAGAGTTGGAAGCGGCACAAGTTTCCCAAACGACTGCCACAGAATGGGTAAGATGCATATCTTGGAGCAGTGTCTTTATACTTTTCATGGAGGACAGCATAGCCTTGTGGGCCTTGAAATGAAGGCATAGGAGTTGATTCACTTTGAGGGCCTGGGCGCAGGCCATATACGCTTCATGCGCCGTCAATTGTCTGCTTGTTATTAATTGTTGTCCCTCCATGTAAAATCTGTCTGCAAATTCAGCTAATGTCTCTTTGGGCTTGAAGAATATGTGCATGAAAGCATCCTTTTTCACCTCCAGGCTAAGATCACCACCAAACTTGTCAATCAGGAGCTGTTTTATGTCTTCCCAGGTCTCAATGGTGGGCAGTTCTGGTACAGCTACCTCTTGACAGGTCGGGTGTAGGCAAGTTAGAATATGTTCTTTCTTAACTTCATCTGATGCTTGTCTCATGGCAGTCTTGTAAATAGTTAAGAAAGCTGCAATAGTTGAGGTTTTGGGATCAAAGACTTGTTTAAAAGTAGGCTTGAAGTGTGCCTTGGGAGCCGGACCACCATTGCTGCTATCAAGTATATTTATGCGCAGGGAGAAATCAGCTTCAGATTTGGAGGGGGTTGTCTAGCCCACATCTGTCAAACACTTTCTTCAAGGGTCGTCAGAGTCTTGGTAGTTCTGGCACCCATAGTGTTGGCTAGAGTGGTCTGTTGTTAAGTAACATCTAGGCGTTGTCCTTGGGTAGTGACAACAGTGGAGAGCTCAGCCAGCCGCAAAGTAAGGGATGGCCCCACTGATAGGCAAGGGGCAAATCTGTTGTTTACCAAATCAATCAACTCACTCATCTATTGTACGTCTCTGTCCATCTCAGTCTGGTCTCGTTTCAAATGGTCCACCTCATTAGATAGGGCAATCAACTCTCTGGCACAGTGGATTTGAGGAGCCCCCTCCAAACCAGGACAACAGCCATCCTCCTTGTTAACCCCGAGTGGGCTAGCAGCAGCCGTCACTACCTCATGTAAAGCAGCAACTTCTTGCTGTAGTTCAGCAACCTGAGCAGTCAGCGCAAGAACCTGGGGATCAGGTTGAGGCATTTCAGTAGGACGTCCTTGGCTACAAGTGAAAGCGCATAATTCCTGGATGGCTTCCCAGATTTTCTGCTCTTTGTCCACCAGATCATCAGCAGGAGGAGAAGGCGGGACATCAGGTTTGGAAGTGGACAGCTCATTCACCTGACTCTGAAGCTTGGCAATAGCTCGGCAGTGGTAGCTCTCTCTTGATCAAATTCCGCATTGAGTTCATTTAGACCTTGGGCGGCAAGGTCAGCTAACTGTTGCAATTGCTCAAAGGAATAGACACTAAATGCATTGAGCTGTTGCACTAGGCGCTCAAAGTTGGAGAGATAAGCGTTTAGGGTGGAGTCTACTTGAGTTTGCCAGGGTTGTTCTAACTGGTGAAACTCATGTAATTGCTCCCTAAGTACTCAGGGATGGACTGGCGCATTTGCTCAATGGAATTGACTAGACGTGTTTGAGAGGTGACCAAATCACGCTGATTATCAGATATCAGGGAGAACAGGGAATTGATCCACTGTTGGTAGGCAGCAAACTGGTCCCAATGATGGGTAACAGCTGCTTGTAGAGACAAGATTTCTTGGACATGGAGTCTCAACACCATCTGGTGGTGGGCCAAGGCAGGCTTTACAAAGCATGACAGCAGGTGATCAGCGGAGCCAGCCGCTGAGAGGAGATGTTGTGGAAACTGAGGGGTCACAATTAACTCATAGTATTTGGCACGGCTAAACTGTAGTTGAAGGCAAGGGATGGCCCCGTCCCGAGCTATCCCAAGGGCTACCACCATGACTTGTTCTAAGTCAGGGGTACCCATGGGGTAGGCAACTAAGCAGGGACCATTCCCAAGGTTCAACACAGTAGGGACAATAGGCAGGTTGGCGATGTCTTCCTCAATAGGAGGGCTGGTAATTTCAGGCAAGGTCAACTCCCAAATAGGCGGAGACAAGGGACCTGCAAACGTAGATGCAAAAGGGATAACAGAGAGGCTTACAGCCCCTGTAGTGAGCACCATTTTTGTTGTGTTTTGAGGCACAGCACAGACACACAACAGGAAATCCTAACCTTAGGATTGAATTTGTACTAAGTCTCAGTTAGATGACAGGGAAGGCAATTGTGTTTACCTTGCGGCCCTGGATAAATAATCTCTACTAGGCGTGACTAGAGAGAGGCGCAGAAGTACAGAAGACACAAAGACAAAAATGTGAATAGAACTTAATTTTATTGATGAATATGGAAATGGAATACATAGTGGTTGAGAATACCACAAAACACTACCAGGACGGTAGGATCACTTGCCACAAGCATGAGTGGGGCAAGTGAGTTGCGCAGAGTCAGGAAACCAAACAATTATATTTCCTGAAGCGGAAGCCAGTTTATTTTGAGAGTCAAAAGTAAAAGCAAGAATTCGTCTTTGAAATGGCCCACCAAAGGCAAAATCAAAACATGGTGAATGCCATTATTCACAACACGCGCCAAAGAAAGTCCCCTTCTTGACCTGCTTCCTTCCTTTTTGAGTGGTGGCTCTTCCTTGCTTGCCAAAATCATCAAAAACTATTGATAGCTTGTAGTGGGAGACAAATATGACGCCATCTGATAGTCTTGTCAAGCATCAGACCAGGGTTGATTTAATGACAGGATCATATGGGAATTCCTCAGTGCCATCCCATTGGTTACTGGCAACATTTGTAAGAACCCGGATTGACACAACCTTTCCATACATCCAGAGCTGCATCATGGGCTCAGACACCCAAATGCCATGATGCGCAAGTTGCTTCCAGACCTGGGTTAAGGGAAGCTTGGGGTCCTGCTGAAGGAGGTCAAGCATGATTGGATAGGCCTCAACTATTTGGGACTTGGGGGCCTTCATTGGCTTCTTGGATGTCCCAATCAGATTCCCCTTGTTCATTAGGTTGTTGAACTCCCGCATGACAATAGCCCAGGTGAATTTCAATTGGCTGGCTATCTGATCCCAGGTCAGACCCTGTAGGTTCAGTGCCACAATTTTTTGAAGAATTTGGGCTGTAATTAATCTGCCTTTGGGGTACTGGGCTAGGGGAGATGAAGCTGCAATTGGCTTCAGGGGGACAGGTTGGTTTGTGGTGGGAAGTTGTTCCAAATCAAGGTTGCCATCCTGATTAGTTGGTTGGCAGGCAGCTTGTGTGGGAGTGGGTATGGGAGCAGGGGCAGAGCTAGACACTAAGTGACTGTTGAAAAAGTCCAAGCCATAGGGGTTGGTGGTCAGGTACAGGTCAGCTTTCTTGTTACCCGCCTCAAAGGCTTGGATATAAACAGGTGCCTCCACTTTCTGAGCCTTGACTCTGTTGAAGCTGGCTTGGCTGCTGGCGCTGTTAAAAATGTTATTGCTGTTAAAAACCATCTTAAAATAAAACCAAGGATAAAATCACTAAAAGTAGAAGTTTAAAGTTTTATGAATTATTTTTATTGTAATATTGAGTCCATATTTGGAAGGTTCTCAAAACCATTATACACAAATAAGGAGCCATTAAAATGAATAAAATGTCTCTGTTCCTAAATTAGATAGTTGTTGATTGGCTATTAAACTGTTATTTTTCCATTTAGGCTGCTCATACTACACATCTTGTGTGACTCCATTTTGTTTTGTGCTTGTGGAATCTTGCTTCTATATTGCTCAAATTTTGTTTCATTTTAGTCCTTCTGTTGGTGCCTCATATGAATCCTGATTGGATTATAACTTGCTTCAGAATAGCATCCATCCATTTCAATTGTTGCATCAGTTCATTTTGTTTGTGGTTTGAACTACACTGCTTGATGTTTGAAATAATTTTGTATAATGTGTTAGTGAAATTTTTTTATAGTTTGACAGTTCATTTATTAACTGAAATCTTTTTAATTGATTGAATCCTGAATCTCGCACAACTTGGATTTTGTTCAAATCTGAAATCATTTTGTTTAAATCTGAGGTATTTTTTCTTGTTGCCATAGGGTTTAAAACTACTGTATTGGAGCTGTGCTTTGCGTATCAAAAACATGTTATACTCCTAGAGCTTTCCCAAGATTGTGATAAGGTTCTGCAAAAATGGCCTTGTATTTTTCAAAGAGAATTAAAGCCTGATCTTTCTGTGGCTCTGATAATCCTTGAAGTGACTTGTGCGGAATTAGCAATAGGACTGCAGGGCTGTTGCAAGGGAGCTTAAATTGCTGAATTACACAAAGGAAATGACCTCTGTCAGAGAGAAAATCTCTTCAGATTGAAGATGACCCAAGAGTCGGCTCTTTTTAACCTTAATGGGGATATAAAAAAGATTACCCAGAAGGAATAAGATTTCTTAGCTTGAATGCATCACAATTCTGGGAGATATCCAAGGTTCAAGGCAGGATCAATTGTGGAGACCATAGACTTCACTGAGTAGTCCTTTCAGAAAACCTAAACTAAGGCCAGTATTGTGAATTACTTGCAACCCTTTTGGAATCACAAAGTACAGTAGTTTTAAAAGCTATGGTGACAAGCAAAATGAACTCAGATTTAAACAAAATCATTTCAGATTTAAACGAAATCCAAGCCGCGCAAGATTCAGGATTCAAATAATTTAAATATTGTTGGTTAATAAATGAAATGTCAAACCAAAAACAAAATTTCACTCACCCATTATACAAAATTATATCAAACATCAAGCAGTGTAGTTCAAACCACAAACAAAATGAACTGACGCAACAAGTGAAATGGATGGATGCTATTCCAGAGTATATTATAATCAAATCAGGATTTGTATGAGACACCAACAGAAGGACCAAAATGAAACAAAATCTGAGTACTCTAGAAGCAAGATTACACAAACACAAAACAAAATGAACTCACACAAGATGTGTAATATGAGCAGCCTAAAATAGAAAAATAACAGTATAACAGCCAATCAACAGCTATCCAATTTAGGAACAGAGGCATTTTATTCATTTTTATGGCTCCAGATTTGTATGGAATGGTTTTGAGAACCTTCCAAATATGGAATGGTGACTAGAATAAAAATAAATCATTACTTTTTAAAATTTCTACTTTTAGTGATTTTATCCTAGGTTTTGTTTCAATATGGTTTTCAATAGCAACATCTTCAACTGTGCCAGTAGCCAAGCCAGCTTCAATGGAGGCAAGGCTCAGAACATGGAGGCACCTGTTTACACCCAAGCCTTTGAGGCGGGTAACAAGGAAGCTGACCTGTTACTGTTCCCCAACCCATATGGCTTTGACTTGTTTGAGAGTCACTTTGCGTCTAGTGCTGCCCCTGCTCCCACACCCACCCCTGCACAAGCTGCCCACCAACCAACCAATCAGGATGGCAACCTCAATTTGGAACAACTTCCCACCATTGCCCAACCTGCCCCTCCCTCAGCCAATCAGGCTTCAGCTCCCCCCGCCCAGCGCCCCAAGCAACAAATCATCACCGCTTAATTCTTCAGGAAAATGTGGCACTCAACCTGCAGGGTCTGTCCTGGGATCAGATCACTGACCAATTGCAATTTACCCAAGCTACTGTCATGCGGGAATTCAACAGCATGATGAACAGGGGGAATCAGATTGGGCTGGCCAAGAAGCCCAAGAAGGCCCAAGAGTCCCAGATAACTGAGGCATACCCAATAATGATTGACCTCCTCCAGCGGGACCCCAAGCTTCCCTTGACCCAGGTCCAGAAGCAACTTGCTCACCATGGCATTTAGGTGTCTGAGCGCATGGTGCAGCTCTGGATGTACAGGGAGGTGGCTTCTGTACGGGTTCTTACCAATTTTGCTGGCAACTAATGGGATGGCACTGAGAATTCCCTGTATGATCCCGCCATTGAATCCACCCTGGTCTGTTGCTTGACTAGTCTGTCAGATGATGTCATTTTCATCTCCTACTACAAGCTATTGTTAGCCTTTTATGACTTTGGTGAGCAAGGGAGAGCTGTCACTCAAAAAGGAAGGAAGAAGGTCAAGAAGGGGACGTTTATTGGTGCATTTCTGGCTGTGTTGGCCAAGGGTTTTGTCTATTATTGGACAAACCCTGATTTTGTCAATGGGTACTCTTACAGCCACATCCTTGGTGGATTGCTTGACTCCTGGGATGGCTCAAATTCCAAATACTGGGTTTTCTTGAGCCACCAGATAGAGGGAAGCTCCACTGCCCTTGAGGCCATCAAGCAACATGGGCACCAGGCCTCAGTCTACCCTGCCAGCCATGCCAACGTCCATCTGGGAGATGTTGTCTTCTTTAACATGGGATTCACACTACAGGAGCACCGCCCTCAGGCTTTCAACAACCTCTATCTTGGGGTTCTTGACCACAATTTTCTCTTTGGTTTCCAAATGGTGGCTGACTTGTTTGCGCAAATGGTTTTCCATGTGAACATGGGCAGCCAATTACGTAAGGATAAGCGCCTTCCACCTCGGGCCACTGCCACTTACCAGCCCATCCAGCCAATGATCAATGAGGAGTACAACAAGCGGTATATGGCAGCCATCACGCAAAATCCTCCTGCCTCCACCCCCACCCCCACCACCCCTAACCTGCAAGCCCAACCCACCCAATCCCAGACCCCCCAGGCCAGCACTGCCTCTACGTCTTCCTACCTGCGTTATTCTGCCTCCTAGGCATCACTCCCCCCGCCTCAATAAACCCCCTGTCACCAAACATTTTATATTTATATTATCTTTATTTTGAATTTCAATTGTTCATGCTCTCTTTGTTTATAGTTGGTTTTATTCTTTATGTCCAGCTTATTTCTATAAAATCATATATTTACTATGGTGTGTATCTAGATCCTGAACACAGTTATTTTTAGCACCAAACCACAGCCCCTTGTGAAAACATTAACAGCAATTTGGTGATCAGCTAAACTTGAATTAGAAAATTATAGTGTTAACTGTTTTTAGATAAAGTTGTTACTGATCCAAATTCAAAACCTTAATGATAAACTTTAAGCCAATCAGGAGCTGAGTGATAAAGTGATTGTTGTGACATAAAGGGTCATTCAATAATTCTTTGATACATGTGCGCTAATTAATATGATTGGCTGGATGTTTTGCCATTGTATGCCATTGCTGCTGTGGTAAGTTGTTGATGGACTAGTGTTAACTCAGCGGCTGATTGGGCACTAGTCCATCAACAACTCACCACAGCAGCAATGGCGTACAATGGCAAAACATCCAGCCAATCATATTAATTAGCGCACATGTATCAAAGAATTATTGAATGACCCTTTATGTCACAACAATCACTTTATCACTCAGCTCCTGATTGGCTTAAAGTTTATCATTAAGGTTTTGAATTTGAATCAGTAACAACTTTATCTAAAAACAGTTAACACTATAATTTTCTAATTCAAATTTAGCTGATCACCAAGTTGTTGTTAATATTTTCACAAGGGGCTGTGTCAAGCGCCAAAAATAATGTGGTAACCAGGGAAACAATGCCACAAAAAGCAAACAACACATATTGAGATGTATGTAAAACATATACAAAATGGGTAAAAAGATGGAATATTTTAGTAAATGGGAAAACAAAAAGGAATAAACAAAGAGGCAATTGTATCAAAATAATACAGAATTTATTGGGGCAAGAGCTATAAAAACATATGAAAAGGTTAGTAAAAAATCAATGGGCAAATTGGAAAAACTTCTAAAAGAGCTTGACTTGGCAATTGCCAAAATCAAAGAAATTGACCGCAAGGTCAAGGAAAAGGTGAAGTCTGCTGTCCTTGAAGGGGACAAAATCAAAAAGGTGTCCGCCAAGTCACTCATGACCAAAATACTAGACACCCCTGAGAAGACAATATAGTGCCTACTCAACATTCAGAAGACAGTGGTTGAAGGCTTGCAATTCAAGTCCTTTACACTCTCTGTGCCGTCTGTCTGGACGGACAACCCTGAGATGTATGCACATCTCAAACCCGCCAAGAGGGCCCGCAAGGAGGACACTGAGACGCCTGCACAGCTGCTTGCGCCAAGGATGGCAAAGCCTGCCAAAGCCGCTGGCAAATAAGAAACCCAAGAAGGTAACCTAAGAAAATAAATTTAATAAAAAGTCATAAATACTTACCTTTTTTTATAAGATGTTGATGGCAAACTCCGCCGGGTCCTGTTTCCTTTTTTCCCCCCATGTTCTACTCAAATTTTGCCACTCACGTGGCAAAGCAGCTTTTCCTATCCCCCCTGTCTTTCAGGAGCTTGAAGATTGAAATCACGGTACATTCCTAATGTCCAGGGAGGCATTGGCTGGGCTAACACATGAAGAGGGGGCATTTGAGTGGGCAGTTACTGCCTACAAGGATGCTCAACTGGTCCACCTGGACCCGGTTAACCTCAGTGGAGTTTACTGTATAAACTCCATTGAGCTTGTTTGGGACGTCCTGGCAACGCTCCCATTCAAGAATATACCGGAGATGGGCCAGGCCCATGCGGCTGCTTGCTTCTGCTTCCCAGTGGAGCACAGCCTGTCCTACTCACTGGAGAACTTTGGGCGCGCGGTAGAAAAACTGGCTGTTGCGGATGCAACAGCTGTGAAGAAGACTAAAATCCTCCTGGCGGACTTTGGACTGGCCTGGAGTGCAGACAAGACAGGGGTCAAGAAGCTATGGATCTTACCTTTGGCAAAACTAAACACGAGAAAAAAATAAGCGCAGTATACAATAAATTATGCAAGTTTACGGAAGCCTTTGCTGGGCAAAGGCTTCACTTGGTGGTTTACCTAGGGTTCCTGTTTTACTTCAGAATGAGCGCCAGCGTGGAGGACCTGGACAGGGTCCTTCTGGGGATTGACGACGCCTGACTTGCTCTTAACGGGAAAAAAGTCCCCCCAGGTTACAACTCAGTTGACCATGTTATCCAGGACGCCCTGGTCCTGGCAGGAATCTACGGGTTTGCGGCCCCGCCTGAGAAGCTGCTGCTTCACTCCCACCTCACCATCCTCCCTTTTACCAGCAGGCAAGAATATTTTAACCAGGGTGTATCCACTGTCCACGGTGTGGCGGTGGAGGTTGTGCGCCACCTCCATTGTGGGGTGGGTACATACTGCTGAACCCATTATAGGCGCTCCTAATTTATTCTCTATACCAATAAATATATTTACCCTTTAGATTATTTTTATTATAAATAATAATTTTATAAAATATTATTTTAGCAAACATAACTTACAAAATAAATTCCAGGGAAGTTTTTTAATAAAAGCATATAATATATGTCAATAAAATCTACTTCTAATTTGTATGATTTACATTTTTTTAGTTTGCTTTTTATATTTATTTGCCAAAAAAGATATTGATGTGTTTGCATAATCCATTATCAAGCGTTTGGGATACCCTTGGATGCAATAATAAAAATGATTATAAATAAATAAATTACTAACCTTCATTGATGGTGCTGCTGAATGTGATTGCGGGCTTAGAAACATCTAAATATAAAATATTAGTTAATGAATCTTGATTAGTAAATTAGAGGATATATAAAAAAAGTGGGATAAGCTAAGCCTTTAATTGATTGGCTGATTTGCAAGGCACGCGGGGATAAACAAATCAGTGTGGCCATAGAATTTGGCCACAGTCTCAACTGGGAGGGTATAGATCCCGGCCTGCAGCAAATCAAAAAGGTCCTTTGTCCCAGTTGGGGTCCTTGTTTGACAACTTGCTTGAGCCACCCAAAGACTTCCTTGATGGGATTTAGGAAGGGCAAATAGGCGGGGAGGAAGAGAAGGTGCATATTTGCCGTGGCCAATTGCTGGGGGCCCACTGCAATGCTCATGTCAATTGATGGAAATTCTTCAAGAATATCTGCCACCTTGTAGAGACCAACGTTGTCCAGCACAATTACGTTGGTGAAGCCCGGGATTGTGCGCCTCAGGTGCTCCTGGACCAATTGGAGGAATGATAGGAAGGTCTGGCTATTGTGAGATCCCAATATCATTTGGTAGAGCTCAACCCTCTTTGGACCAAGGAGAGCCAACAGTGAATAGGCTGTGGCGCAGACTGCAGTACGCCAAGCCATCCTGTCATTGGAGCCTCTGGGGACATACCCATACTCATTGCGCATTGGCAAGGCAAATGCTGATTTGTCAATGTAGTAAAATTTGACTGTCTCCTTGGCTTTTAGGGCAGTATACGCCTCTGTGTATTTTCTCCGGGTCTCAATATCGGCTGGGCTGTTCCAATTGTATGGGGATACCCCAAGTTTTTTCCAGGAAAATCACATTCCCTTGACCAAATGAAAATAGAAGGAAATTGAGGTCTCAACCCCAAAAGCGGACTTGACCATGGCCTGTATATTTGCCAGTTCAAGATGGCAATCTTGGGTTATCCACTGGCGGATTGCCCATTTGTGCTCCTTTGTGAGCATGGTCAACAAGTGCAAGGATTTCTCCGTGGCAAGGACTCGACCTGTGTTGAGGAACTTGTTGAAGGTCTTTGAGGCGTACTTGGGATCCACCCCAACAATGGCTATGTCCGCCTTGTAATTGCCTTATCCACACATTAGATTAAGCAGGATGATGCGTTTGATGTCAGGGATGCGCTTCTGAGTGGGCTTTTTAGCAGTGGGGATTGGCTCATCGGCATTGGGCAAGGCACAGGGCATAGGCACCTTGTTGTAGAAGGCTGCAACTTTCTTGCACACCAGTTGTCCCTTATCAGTTTGAAAGAACTTGGGCTCCTCATTGTCCTCCTGATTGCCATTGCTTATTTATGGCTCATAGCTAGTATCAAGTACAGGCTTCACCTTCTCTAGCATGGCTGACAGGACCAACTCTTGCTGGTACACAGCGTCAAACACATACAAAGTAAGTTCTACCTCCTTGTTTCTAACCATTTTGGTAGTGGTGACCTTGGTTGGCTTCCGGGTCAGCTTTGGGACCCAAGGGTTTATGCTCTGCACCCTAGCAGCTTGTGCTCCTTGAACCGGCTGTGTCAGTGCAGCGCCACTATGGAACTCTCCTCTTCCGCCTACCTCCCAAGTAGGCACTTGTGTTGTACTGAGTCTATTCTTTGACCCACGGGGGCAACCGCAGGGCGCACAACGGGTGCATTGGTATTCTGGTGTTGTGTTCCTTCTATTTTAAAATTTAATAAAATACTAAATAAATTTTAATTAAGTTACTCCCTAATTTTAATTTTTGCTTTTATCTGAATATGGATATTTAATTAGAGGTTTTCCCACCCAATATCCCAATTATAGAATTTTTATTCTTAATTAGTTGTTTCTGGTTTACAACGCCCATTTTTGAATACCCAAAATAATTCCCACCCTTTTTCCTGGATTTTATGCCAAATATAAGCACCCAACACAATATTTTTAAAATTTATGTTTCAGATCTTGTGTCTTATTTTAGATGCCTTGGTATCATTCTTGATTATAATCCATTGCACAAACTGCATGAGTGATTTTGTTTGTGGTTTGAGTTCCTATTGTGTTTTGTTTTTGGATTGAGTTTTGACGCACCATGTGTGGGTGTATTTTGTCACCAATTCACATAGTAAACATATGTACACCAAAAGCCAACTCACACCATTTTGTTTGTGAATCCATGTATTTATGATTGCATTTTGAATGATTTTGCGTTGAGCGTGAGTACTTTGTTGCTGTGTTGACCCATTTTGCCTATTGGCGCCAAAAATCCCTGTTAAAAGAGTGTATATTTTAACCTTCTAGTTGAATTTAGTTTAAATCTGAGTTCATTTTGCTTGTCGCCATAGCTTTTAAAACTACTGTAGTTGGCTACGTAAAGAGGTATCTCCTTGTATTCCTTAGTAGCCAGGGGGAGTGTTTTCAGTTTACGCTGGTGTAGGGTATAGGTTATAAGAAGATCACCATCAGTGAATTCCATGTTAATGTGATGGATCTTCTTGGTAAGTAGGTCTTTGGGTCCATCTCCATGATAGAACATGGGAACCAAGTGACCCAGAATACTGAAAGTGCTATCCTTGTGATTTATAATTGTTCTGTAAGTAGCAATAAAACTTGTCCCAATGAGTATATTGTAGCTATAACTATAAATTCAGAACCTAAACAAAAAAATGTGGGATTGTCAAATCCTTGTCCAAATTTTAAATCACTTTTGCGGGCAACTCAGCTGAGTGAAAAGTAAAATATTAAATAAAATTAACCATTTAGTTTGATTAATTTTGGTTTATTTAAATTGGCAAATTTTGAATCTCTTGAGCAGATAACTCAAATAACAAAAGACAAAACACAACAAACAAATGCAGGAATCATGAATCAGAAATGCGGGATTCTAATGTACAATTTGAGATTTTCTGTATTTCAAACAAATCATAGACATCATGTAAAAATCAGCAAATCTGAAATTGTGGGATTGTCAAATCCAGGAACCAAGTTTCAAATCATAATTGCAAGGAATTTGAAATAAATATAATTTATGGGTGTCTCAAAAAAAGATGCCAAAGGATCTAGAGTGGATTTGTGCTGATTCTTTTAGGAAGCACAGGAATTCTCAAAAATCACCCTATTCTAGTTTAGGACAGCTAAAATTTTGAGTGTAATATTTACCAACTTAACATAATTAACAATAAAATTGACTAAAATATACACATCTCTTTTTGAGTTTAAAATTTTTAATAAAATTTATAATGTCTTTTTTCAATAACAACCAAGTCAACAAGCTGTTCCCTGGCCTTGACAAAATCATGCAGGGCTCTGCTGGGTCTCTTAACGGTGAAGCCTCTGTCTGTGGCCACTCCCAACCCGCAGGCCCCTCTGCAAGCCCCACCCAGGAGTCTTTTCTTTCTCCTGCAACTTCCAGCATGGCCCTGTTTGCCCAGCATGTACAGGCAGCTGCCAACCCAAATCCCTCATCAGCAATGACATCTGGAACCAGTCATTTGAGCCATGGGGTCACCCAGAGAGCCCAGAACCCCAAAACAGCCAATCAGATGGCATTGGCCAGTTCCCAAGATGGACTCATCCCTCACCCAGCCAATCAGCCTGCAAGATGCAGAAGAAAATTGATCCCTAGAGATTGTTCTTGAGATGGTTGAAATGCGAGGGATGCTTATGTCCCTCAGGGAAATTGCAGCTGTGATGGGGTTTGCAAAGTCCACTGTGGCTGCAACCCTGCGAGCCCACGCCAACTATGACCCCCTACCAAGAAGACCCCAACTTGTGCCTGTTCTTCAACTAAAGGTGAAACAGCCCACTCTCTCATGATGGCTATCATGGAGTGTGACCCGCAGATGCCCTTGGTCCAGGCCTGTCTCCAACTGGGACTCCATGGCATTTTCACCAATAAGAGAACAGTGAATTTGTGGATGCACAGAGTTGTGGTTGCTGCTAGAATCCTATCCAATCAGGTTCTCAGTGGCTCAGTTTGGCAGATACCAGCCCCTATGATTCTACCATTATTAATTTTATCAAAGGAAGGGCAATGAGGGCCTGTAATGACATCATTTTCCTGTTGTATGCCAATATTTTGGTAAGTATTCAAGACTTTGGGGAAAAGCGCCTTTAATCTGATGTCTTCAAGCACAGGCCAATCCTGTATCAATATTTTGGGGGTTTGTTGGCAGTTTACCCATTGGGGGTCAATCATTACTCTGCGTTGTCAAACACAGCAGATGGGTATGCCTACCAGACAGAGCTCAAGGTCATGCTGGAAGAGTGGGCTACCCAAAACACCGTGTACACAGTTGTACTGAGTGCAGAGATGGTGCAGCGGGAATGAGCAACCAAAGAAATAAGGGCTGCAGGGCATAAATGTTGGCCCTACCCCACCAACCACTCTGACATGCATCTTGCAGATGTATGTCTCTATAACTTTGGTTCCGCTCTCAGGCACTTAAAGCCTGCCACCTACATAAACTATGCACCCAAATCAATAAGGATTATGAGCTTTCCCCTTCTGTGTTTTTCCAGGACCTATCAGATATTGTCATTTTCTATGCAAGTGATAGTGATAAGTCCAGGAAGGATTCCTGCCTCCCCCCATGCCACTCCATCTGTTTTTTTCCAAGCCCGCATATGTGACAGAAGATGAATATGAGCAATTGAACCAATCAGCTCTTGCTGCCCCTTCCCAGTTAACAAACCAAGCCTCCCCAACCCCCCGTCAAGCCACCTGCCTTCCAACCCTGACTCCCAAGCCACCACTCATTCCCTCCCCACTATCTCTGATGCCAGCCCTTTCACAGGTGCAGATGAGGGCAATGTTCTTTCCACCCATTCCCTTCCCTACTTGTCCTTTGATGAGTAAAATACCTCTTTTCTTTGTGCCAACCTTTTAAAATTGATTTTGTTCTTTCAGTTAATAATGTTTAATATATTTTTTTACATTGTTAGAATTTCCCATATATAAAGAATGTTGTACATTTGATGTGGTAACATATAATTATTTTCATGGATATTGTTGTGTTTGGCTCCTGGGGACAACATCCAGGAGGACATGGCAGGAAATCTTTATAATAAAAGATTTAAGGTTCAAAGCTAGCCTTGGGTTAGCCTTCAGGGAAAAATTAAGGGCATGTACCTTAATTTCCTGAAAAACAAGATATGAAAGTCCTTTTTGCAGAAAAGACAGTAAAAAGCGTGAAGATGATTAAAGACAACACAAATGTGGATAAACTTGTCTTTATTAGGAGAAATTATTCTACTTAAATAGTAGACAAGGGTCAGTGATCACTCATTAGGAAGACAGAGTGGCTGAGGGGATCACATTGGGATGAGGTCATACCAGGATCATTCATAGACAGGTACAATAATCCGGAATGGGTGGATATTGGACCAGACCCATTTGTGGAAGGCAAGGAATTTCCAAAATTGAAAGCAAACCTAGCCAAATCTTTGCAGCTATTAATATTTGAAGGCCATATTGAAATAGCATTAATGGCGCAATTTCTGACATCTCACCCCTCAAGATTGGACACAGGGAGTTTGTATTTGCGGAGAAATTTGGAGTGAACACAGGCAAAAGGACGTCCAGAAGACAGTAGTTTCACAGTATACTTGACACCCTTTTTAAAGGTGACTTTGCAGGGCCCAACCCCGAGGGAATCCAGATTATGAGCTCTACCATCTGTGCAATTCTGGTAGTAGAGAACCAAGTTTCCAAGTTGATACTCAGGGAGGGGGGGCTCTAGCAGCATTAGACAGGGAGAGCTCCAGGGCCTTAACCTTGTAAGCAGCAGAGTAAGCTGTCACTTGGATGTCAATGATACAATTGGTTAAGCCTTTAACATAGGCCTCAGGATTTGCAGACACATCAACTTCAATCAAGGAGGGTCCCAAGATTGAGGGGGTGGCAGCTTCACGCCCATACAGCATGGCAAAAGGGGACTGAACAGTTACTTGGTGTCTACTGAGCTGGTAAGTAAAGAGGGCAGCAGGGAGGAACATATCTCAATTGGCAGCGTCAGAGAGCGTGAGCTTCCTCGTTATGGACACCAGGGAGGAATTGGCTCATTTGAAAGTTCCATTAGTTGAGGGGTTATATGGCGCAGAGAAAGATTGATGGGTTCCCATAGCCTCAACAATAGATGTGATGAGGCAAGCGTTAAAGTTGTTACCATTTTCAGAAATCAGGACTTAAGGGCAGCCATGCTGATAGAAGATGTCTTGCAGCAAGAAAGTACCTGTGGTTTTGGCAGTTATATCTTTTATTGCTCTGGCTTCAACCCACTTGCTAAAATGATCTATGACAACTAAGATAAATTGACACACCAACCTAGACCAAGGGAAAGGCCCAACAGTGTCAATACTCACAGTGTGGAAGGCATGTTTAGGAGGATGAATTTGAATTGGTTTTGGGACAGGCAAGGGTGTTGGAGTTGGCACAAATGACAGGAGGTAAGAACATCAGGGATCAGAAGGCGCATGTTCTCTCAGTAGAAGTTCTTGAATAACCAGTCATGAGTTTTGGCTATACCCCCATGCCCAGTGTCAATGTGAGCTTGGAGGATAATGGCTATCCTCATGCTAGGGAAAACATAGGGTAGATAGGCATTGTTAACCTTTTTGAAGAGCTGCCTATCTCAAATTACAGTGTCCTTGGATAGGGTCTGTAGCGCCAAGCAAATGTCTTCTGGCTCAGTGGTCCAAGAGTCAGGATACCCTAGTAATTTTTATAGGCAATCAGCGTCAGCGGGGTGAATAGCTAGAATGGGCATCCTTGAAAAGCCATCAGCTTTCTGATCTTGGGCCCCAGGACAGTGTATCACAGTGAAATTGTAACCTTGTAGATGCAGAGCCCAACGTGCTAGTTGACCTTCAGTCTCCTTTAGCTGTTGCAGCCATTTGAGGGAGGAGTGATCTGTGACTGCCATGAAGTGGGTATCATAAATGTAGTGCCTAAACTGTTTTACAGCATGCAGCAATGCCAGGCATTCCTTCTCAGTGACACTTTAGTTCTTCTTGTGCTTATTGAAGACCTATGAAGATTAGGCTACAGGTCAATCCACGCCTTTGTTGTCAGACTGAGCTAAGATGGCACCCACAGCTACTCCACTGGCGTCAGTATACAAGATGAACTCTTTATCATAATCAGGATAGACCAAGATAGGAGCCTCTTTGAGCTTGGCCTTCAATGCTTCAAATGCTTGTTGCTGGCTGTCAGTTCACTCAAAGGGGACGTTAAAAAGCAGTTGAACAAGGGGTTCACTCAGCTCAACAAAATTGGGTATGAATTGTTGGTAGTAGCCTATCATACCAAGGAATACTTGAACCTCTCAAAGATTTGTGGGAGGTAGCATCTTTTCAATGGCTTCCACCTTATTATTCATGGGGCAGATTCCAGTTTGAGTGACCTCATGGCCCAAGAATTCAAGACACTCTTTGAAGAAGGAGCACTTGGAGGGTTTGAGTTTCAAGCCAGTTTTGCGGATCTTGATGAAGACAGCCTTGAGGTGTTCCAAGTGGTCAGTAAAGGTAGCACTGAATACAGTGATGTCATCAAGATACACAAGGACATAAGAGAGCTTTAGGTCTCGTAGGATGGAGTCCATAGCCTGTTGAAATGTAGCAGGGGCATTGCAGAGTTCCTGGGGCATACAAGTGGGTTCAAAAAGGCCTTCTGAGGTGATAAGCGCAGCCTTCTCTCTGTCTTCAGGAGATAATTCAACTTGTTAATATCCAGAGGCTAGATCCATGGCTGAGAAAAACTTGGAACCAACCAGCTGTCTGAGAGCATTTTCAATTTTGGGCAAGGGGTACTAGTCTTTCTTAGTGAGGGAGTTTAGGCGGCAATAGTCCATTACAATGTGATGTCCTCCATCCTTCTTCTTGAGGATCAGTAACAGGGAAGCCCAAGGACTTTGGGAAGGAGCCAGTAGCCCAGCGTCTAGTAGCTGCTTGAGTTCTTTAGACACCTGAGCATCCTCTACTCTACTATGGCGGTATGGCTTGGCACAGAAAGGTGGCACATCACCAGTATCAATCTGATGGATGACCTCTTTGGCTAGGCCATAGTCCGTAGGTCCAGAGGCAAAGTTGTTGCTAAACTGATTGAGCAGGTCCAACACGTCTTTTTGTTGGATGGGAGACAGTTGGGGGAAATCAGCAGCGGTGAACAAGGAGAGAACTTGATGATTATCTTCAGGTAGATTAAAATTGCTAAAAGTTCCAAAGGGGTAGAGGGATGCCACTTGTTCTTCTCCCAGTATACAACCATGCCCTACAACCTGGCCTCAGGTCACCTGCATGGGCAGGGCTGTCAGAAAGCAAGCAGTAATTGTATGGGCTCTTTGTGGGTTTGTTCTAGAATCCCAGGAAACAGGCAGGGTTCCTTATGGCTTAGGGAATCAGGTGAGTAGAGTTCCAAAAACAATTTTTCAGGTAGTTTGTAAGAATTCTGAGAATCAATCACCACTTGAGAGCCTGGGGGAATGATGATAGCTGCTAGGGCAAGAAGAGGTACCCCTTCTTCTGCAGGGCAGGAAGGAGGAGGAGTGCACATGTTGGAGGAGTGAGTCCTATACTTGAGAGAGAAGATACCTGTAGGGTACTCAAGCACACAAGTTTTAAGACATTTTCCTGGGAGGCGCAGAGGTTCCTCAAAAATCAAAGGGACCTTATATCCTAAGAGCAAAAGGTATCCATATTGTAATTTCACAATCCTGTTATACTCTCGGAGAAATTGTGTATCAACCAAAAGGTCATAGCTTTTGTTCTCAAGGACTACAGTGGGGGAAGCAATGAGGAGTTTTCCAAACCTCATGGGTAGAGCAGAGTAGGCACTAATGGCCCGCATTTGTGCCATGCCAGCTGTGCCATACAATTGAGTGATGCTGAGGTCAATGGGCTAGCTTAAGTTTCTTCTTTAGTTTTGAAGATACTACGTTGACTGAAGAGCCCGTGTCCAAGATGGCTTTGATTTCAACCTTTTGGATTGATACTTCCACGCGGTTTGTATCTTTCCCCAAGGGGGGCAAGACTGCCAACACATCTTGTGCAGCCTCTAACTCCTTTTACCATTTAGCTAACATGCACCGTAACATAGGGATCTTCTTATATAGAGTCTGCAGTGGGAGAGATATAGTTACATTTTGGAAGAGAGCTTTGGCTAGCTTGGCGCTTCCTCAGAAGAATCAACCAAGACAGGAGGTCAATGGGCTTGAGTTAGATAAGAGAGCCACCATGGCTTTAGCTTCACTTGCAGGTACTTGGGAAGTGGTGGTGGTCTTCCCAGAGCAAAGATTGTATGGGACAGAGATAGTTTCTGGAACAGCCAAGACAGAGTAGCCATAACTATCAGAATCTTCAGGATCTGAATCACTGGAGAGATTGTGGAATAGGTGAAGGATAGTTGGGCCAGAGGAAGACGGAGCTTCCTCATCAGAAGGAGGATCAGGGGGAGACAGGGGAGATTGGTCAGCAGAGAGCGTATCTGTTTCTAAGCTGACCTCTCTTTTCCTGCCTGTTCCTTGGGGTCACAACCTTCCACTTGGGGATCAGTGCAAGTACGCAAGTGGTGCCCTATTTGGCCACTGTTATGACAACCTTGCCTCTTAGCCTGTCCACCAGCACCCAGATTCATAATGCGCGGCATACAAGAGGTAGTCCCAGCATTACTGGCTTTGTTTTCACATACCACTGTACCCCCATGGGTCAAATGCATGTCTTGCAAGAGCGTCTTAATGCTCTTCATGGAAGTGAGTGAAGCCTTGTGTGCCTTAAAGTGTAGGCATAGAATCTGGTTCACTTTCAAAGCATTTGAACAACACATGTAGGCTTCCCGTTGAGTTAACTGTCAACAAGTTATTAACTGCTGGCCTTCAATGTAAAAACAATCTGCAAAATCAGCCAGGGTTTCCTTGGGCTTAAAGGCAATGTGCATAAATGCATCCTTCTTAACCTCCAAGCTGAGATCTCCTCCAAACTCCTCAATAAGGAGGCGCTTCATGTCCTCCTAAGTGACAATGGAGGGGAGCTCAGGGACCACTACTTATTGGCATGTGGGATGAAGACAGGTGAGGATATGTTCCTTTTTTAAATTCATCAGTAGCTCTACGCATTGCAGTTTTGTAGATGGTTATAAAGGCAGCAATGGTAGAGGTTTTCAGATCAAATAACTGTTTGAAGGTTGGTTTTTAGTTTGGTTCAATAGACGAGGTCAAAGACTGACTGTTTTCACCAGGGTTGAGGACGTTAATATGAGGATTGCTTTCAAACTTGGACTCAGCAGCAGGTTGTCTAGCCCAGAGAAGGCAAAGACTCTCCTCTAGGGTATCCAATGTAGAACTTTTCTGTCCACTAATATCCCTAGCAGTGGCAGCAGCAGTTCCAAATTCATCAATATTAATTTGTTGTACTGCCAAGGTGCCAGCAATCCCATTGAGGCGGGTGGTCAGGGAAGTGGTCTGAGCAACCAAGGGGACAACTTGTCCATTCAGTGTCTTGGTAAAGCAGGAGAGGTTTTGTACCTCCCTTTCCAATGTGTCTTTCCTATCAGCTACATCATTTGTTACTTCTTCAAGCTGATCTAGTGCACATGCACAGTTGAACCAGGGTTGGCCTTCCAAACCAGGGCAGCAACCATGGTTACCATGAGCAGGAGTATTAGCAACTTCACCTTCCTCTTCATCTTCAGATTCAGATGACAAGTCTTCAGAATTAGAGAGGTGTTGCCTCAAATACTCAATTTCACCTTGCAAAGTAGCAACTTGATCAGTGATCAAGGCAATGCAAGGGTCAGGCATAGGTTCAACTGGAGAAGGGTTCTGAACAGAAGAGTGTTGTCAAGTGATAGCCTTGAGTTTGGCAATTGCTTCCCATACCTTGTCCTCAAAGTCAGATGGGGCCTCAACAAGAGGAGAAGGAGGAGTCACCTCAATAGAAGCTACTATATCTTCCATATCTTTGTACTTGATATAGAGTGTCACCTAGTGCAGCCTTATCCAGACCGTATTAATGCTGCAGATGGCGGCCCCAAGTAACAACATGAGCTCCCACCAATTCAAGTTGCAAATCAACATTTTCTCTGAATTGGTTAAGTTCACTAACCAGAGTCTCCAAATCTTGACAATGATTTATCAGAAAGGCCTTGATTTGCTCACACCACGCTGCCTGATGCTCATCCAATTTGCATTGTTGGTCCTTGATGTATCCAGGGAGCAAGGAACAAAGGGAATTCAGGGAGGAGGTTAAGTACTTCTGAGAGGCCAGCAAGTCACGCTGATTATTGGAAATACACACAAAGAAATTGTGGGACCATTCTTGATATGCCATATTCTGAGCATTGTTGTTTGAGACAGCGGTGGCTACAGCATTTAATAGTTGATTCTGGGATCCTAATGCAACTTGATGATGAACCAAGGCGGGTCGGATGAACTGATTGACCAACACGTCAATTGTATCCATGAACTCCATCAGCACAGGGGGGAGACCAAAGTCCAAAAGGAAGGAGTACAGGTCTTCAGAAGCGTACCTGGGACAGAGACAGGGATAGTGTGAATTGCCACAGTGCCAGAATAGAGTAGGAAGCGGGCGGCAGCACGAGCTTGCTTGTAATTGAGAGAGAAAGCTGGAGGGGCCCACACGGGCCCAGGAGACAGAACCAATACCATGGGAGTTGAGGGGTCATCAGTGATGTCTTCTTCTAGAGGAGGACTAGAAACTTTAGGTTGCTTGGGTACTTCAGAAACAAAGGGAGAAGGACCAGAGAATGCGCGTGGGAACAGGGTAACCAAGGGGCTTGCAGCCCCTGTAGTGAGCACCATTTTGTTGTGTTTGGCTCCTGGGGACAACATCCAGGAGGACACAGCAGGAAATCTTTATAACAAAAGATTTGAGGTTCAAAGCTAGCCTTGGGTTAGCCTTCATGGCAAAATTAAGGGTATGTACCTTAATTTCCTGGAAAACAAGATGTGAAAGTCCTTTTTGCAGAAAGGACAGGAAAAAGCTTGAAGATTATTAAAGCCAACACAAATGTGGATAAACTTGTCTTTATTAGGAGAAATTATTCTACTTAAATAGTAGACAAGGGTCAGTGATCACTCATTAGGAAGACAGAGTGGCTGAGGGGGTCACATTGGGATGAGTTCATACCAGGATCATTCATAGACAGGTACAATAATCCGGAATGGGTGGATATTGGACCAGACCCATTTTCAGAAGGCAAGGAATTTCCAAAATTGAAAGCAAACCTAGCCAAATCTTTGCAGCTATCAATATTCAAAGGCTATATCAAAATAGCATTAATGGCGCAATTTCCAACAGATATTTTCATTATTGTTAATAAATTAAAGCCATAAATGTAAATATTGCATTAGAATATTGCAATTAGACATCAAATCTTGATATTTTGATATCATGTGCATAACTCAATGCATTTTTTTTAATAAAATCCATTGTAAACTTGGCCTTTTTCATTATAATTTAATAAAAATGGATTGCGTTTATATTAGAGAGCCATTAACGCTTTCTATAATGTTAATAATACGTGCATTGTACAGCCTGTATATTTACCTATTGGTAATAATTATTTAAACTTCTTAGTCAGATCTTGCAAGGTAATAATAATGTAATGTGTTAATAAATTACTGTTTATTACCATTAATTGGCTGATTTTCTTTGCTGTGGCAATTGTGCATTTTCTGATATCTACACACTAGTATCCAATTGGTTGGTTTTGCATCCAATTGCACAGGCAATAGGAAATCAAGTTGCCACCCCAACCACATCTGGTCTTGGGATTTTGGCTTGATTTCCTATTGCCTGTGTGATTGGATGTGAAGCCAACCAATTGGATACTAGTGTGTAGATATCAGAAAATGCACAATTGCCACAGCAAAGAAAATCAGCCAATTAATGGTAATAAACAATAATTTATAACACATTACATTATTATTACCTCGTAAAATCCAACTAAGAAGTTTACAGAATTATACCAATAGGTAAATATACAGGCTGTAAAATGCACTAATCATTAATAATATACTAAACGTTAATGGCTCTCTAATATAAACACAGTCAATTTCAATAAATTACAATGGAAAAGGCCAAGTTTACAATGAATTTTATTAAACAAAAAATTGAGCTATGCAAATAATATCAAAATATCAAGAGTTGACGTCTAATTGCAATATTTTAATGCAATATTTACATTTAAGGTCTTTAATTTAGTAATGATGATGAAAAATATTCATGCATTGAAGGTAGTACTATAAAAACCTGTTTTTTGATATAATTCAAAAAAGTCAAATATCAACAGCCTTATCAACAAATTAGAGTCATCCTGCCAAAAGATTGTTGAGCTTGAATACAACTTCAGGGAAATTGTGGTAAATTAACTGGGAAATGAGGGAAGTGCCTTGGTCCAGCAAAAGGAAACCACAAAAATTAGCCTGGGAACAATAGCAAATGAAGAACACAAGAAAATGATTTTAAATCTTCAAAAGGAAATACTCAAGCAGTTAGATTTCAAAAGTGAAAGTTACAACTTGTGGGAATTTTCAAAAACCAATAGAAAGAATACTCAAAAAATCAAACTAATTGGGGGAAATGAAACCCCACATGAAATAAACACCAACAAAGAGGAAAATAATTAAATGGAAACAGATGAAAACAAAACTCAATCAAGAAGCAGGAGCGCTTCAAGAAATACAGAAAATTTATTGTTGTGTTCTGAGGCACAGCAAAGACACACAACAGGGAATCCTAACCTTAGGATTGGATTTGTACTAAGTCTCAGTTAGATGACAGGGAAGGCTATGCAATTACCTTGCGGCCCTGGAAGAATAATCTCTACTAGTTGTGGCTAGAGAAAGGCACAGAAGTACTGAAGACACAAAGACAAAAATTTGAATAGAACTTAATTTTTATTGGTGAAAAATGAAATGGAATATATAATGGTTAGGAATACCACAAAACACTACCAGGATGGTAGGATCACTTGCCACCAGCATGAGTGGGGAAAGTGAGTTGCGCAGGATCAAGAAACCAAACAATTGTATTACCTGATTCAGTCATCAACTCATTTTGAGAGGCAAAAAGCAAAAGCAAGAGATTTGTCTTCAAAATAGCCCACCAAAGGCGAAATTGATACATGGTGAATAACGGTATTCACAACATTGCCCTCTCCTAGATTGGCCTTAAGGGGGGTGGTATTTGCGGAGGAACTTGGCATGCACTTGAGCAAAAAGACAACCACTGGAGAGGAGCTTCACATGTATTTGGACCCTTGTTTGAAGGTCACTTCCAAAGGACTGATCCACAGAGTGTCCAGCTTATGCGCGTGCCGGCCTACTCTATGTTGATAGTAAAGAACATGGTTGCCAACATCAAATTCAGGCAAGGGGGAGCGTCCAGCATTATCAGGAGAAAGTTCAAGCATCTTAGTCTTGTATGAAGAAGTGTAGGCAGTGGCCTGTATGTCAATGATGTGGTTGACTAGATCCTTGATGTGGTTGTCAGGATTTATGGCCTTATCAGAGGAAAGCAGGGGTACCCCAAGAGCAATGGGGTAGTAGCCTCTTGCCCATACAGCATAGCAAAGGGATAGTACCCAGTGACACAATGTTTGCTAAGGCAATACATGAAGAGAGCAGCAGGTAAGTATAGGTCCCTTCTAGCAGCGTCAGAGTAGGTAAGCTTTCTCATGATGGAGACCAGAGATGAATTTGCACGCTCAACGGCCCCATTGATAGAAGGGTTGAAGGGCAGAGAAGGACTGGTGGGACCCCAAAGCATTGACAACAGAGGTTACCAGATTGGCGTTGAAGTTAGCCCCATTATCTGAGAGCAACACTTGAGGACAGCCATGGCAGTAGAAAACATCCTGTAACAGGAAGGCAGCAGTTGTCTTAGCCGTGATCTTTTTCAGGGGGAGCCTCTACCCACTTGCTGAAGTGACCAACAGCAATCAGGATAAAAGGACACCCAGAACGTGAGCAGGGGAGAGGACTTACCACGTCAATGCTGACAGTATGAAAAGCATGTTGAGGGGGAACTAATTTGAACTTGTGGGCCACAGCTTGAGGCCTCTGCAGCTGGCAGTTGTGGCAACTAGCTATGACGTCTGGAATTAGCAGGCAAAGATTTTCCCAGAAGTAATTCTTCTGAAGCCAGTCAAAAGTCTTAGCAATGCCTCCATGCCCAGTCTCTTTATGAGCTTGCAACACCAACGAGAGGCAAAGACTGGGTTGTACATAGGGCAGATACTGATCTTGTACCTTTTTGAAGAGTTGATTGTTGCGTATGAGGGTATCTTTGGATAGCTTGGACAAAGCCAGTTGGACCTCTTCTGTTTCACTCTCCCAAGAAGAAGGGTATCTAATTAGTTTGTACAACTGGTCAGCCTCTGCAGGATGTAAAGCAAGAATGGGCATTCTGGATAGCCCATCAGCAATCTGATGTTGAATCCCGGGGCAATGGAGCACAGTGAAGCTGTAACCTTGCAGACATAGGGCCCATCTAGCTAAGCGCCCTTCTGGCTCCTTAAGTTGTTGCAACCATTTAAGCAAAGTGTGGTCAGTGACAACTGTGAAATGGGTACCATACACCTAGTGGTGGAACTGTTTGACTGCATGCAACACTGCAAGACACTCCTTTTCTGTGACACTATAATTCTTCTCATGCTTGTTTAGTATGCAGGAAGTGTAAGCCACAGGATGCTCTACACCCTCGTTGTCTAGTTGGGCCAGAATAGCCCCAATAGCAAGATCACTAGTGTCAGTGTATAGGAGGAACTCCTTATCATAGTCAGGATACACTAGGATTGGCGCCTCTTTGAGTTTTTGCTTAAGGGTTTGAAAGGCTTGCTGCTGACTGGCGGTCCATTCAAAAGGGACATTGCATAACAGCTGGACTAGAGGTTCACTAGTATTGGCAAAGTCAAGGATAAACTGTCTGTAGTAGCTCATCATGCCCAGAAAGACTCATACCTCTCACAGGTTGGTGGGCGGAAGCATTTTGTTAATGGCCTCAACCTTCTTAGTCATTGGGCAAATCCCAGTCTGGGTTACTTCATGGCCCAAGAATTCAAGACACTCTTTGAAGAAGGCGCACTTGAAAGGTTTTAATTTGAGGCCAGCTTCTCAAATCTTTATGAACACCTCTTTGAGGTGGGCCAGGTGATTGGCAAAGGTAGCGCTGAAAACTGTTATATCATCCAAGTATACTAGGACACACAACAACTTCATATCACACAGAATGGAATCCATGGCCCTATGGAAAGTTGCCAGGGCATTACAGAGCCCTTGCAGCATGCAGGTAGGTTCAAACAATCCTTCTGATGTAATGAGTGCAGCCTTCTGATGGTCTTCAGGAGAGAGGTCAACTTTCCAGTAGCCAGAAGCTAGATCCATGGCAGAGAAGAACTTAGAGCCCCCAAGGCGGCAGAGAGCATTGTCAATGTGTGGTAATGGGTATGAGCCCTTCTTGATCAAAGAGTTCAATTGGCAATAGTCCATCACAATACAATGACCTCCATCCTTATTCTTCAGTATGAGCAAGGGGGAAGCCCATGGACTTTGGGAAGGAGAAAGCAGTCCAGATCTAAAAGTTGCTTAAGCTCTTTAGACACCTGAGCATCTTCTACTTGACTGCGGTGGTAGGGTTTAGCACAAAAGGGGGGAGCATCACCTGTATCAATCTGGTGAATGATGCCTTTGAATAACCCATAATCCGTGCTGTCTTTAGCAAAGAAATCCAAAAACTGGTTTAGTAGGTCAAGCACCTCCTTCTGTTGAACCAGAGATAGATGCAGAAAGTCTTGGGCGGTGAACAATGATAGGACTTGTGGCTCATCCTCAGGTAAGTTAAAGTCATGGAACGTACCAAAGAGATGAAGAGATAGGATGTCAGGAGCATTCAATAGCTTGCCATAGCCAATGACCTGCCCTCTAGACACATGTATGGGGAGGGCAGTCAAGTTGGCAATTAGCAGTTTAACTGGGTCTTTATGAGAGAGATCCAAGATTCCTGGACAGAGATAGGGTTTGTTGCGCCCTAGCAAGAGAGGAAAGTATGACTCTAGGAATGTACGTTCAGGCAGTTCATATAATATTTGGGAATCTAGGATAGTTTGAGACCCAGGCATAAAGGTCAAAGCTGAAGTGGCCAAGAGAGGAATCCCTTCTGACGCGGGGCAAGCCATAGGAGGACACTTCATGTTGGAGGAATGGGTTTGGTATTTTAAAGTGAAAGCACCAGTGGGATATTCCAAGGCACATGTCTTGAGGCGCATCCTGGGAACTTTAACTGGCTCTTCAAAGATCAGAGGGACTTCATATCCCAAGATAGAGAGGAAGATGTCCTTTAAGTTGATGATCCCATTATATTCCCTATGAAATTGAGTACCAACTAGCAGGTCATAGCTCTTGTTCTCCAGGACAACGGCAGGCGCTACCAAGAGCAGCTTGCCAAATTGCATGGGCAGAGCAGAATAAGCCCCTATAGCGCAAGTCATGGACAGCCCAGCTGTGCAATACAATTGATGATAGTTAAGGTCAGGGGCAAGTTTGAGTTTATTGACTAGCTTTGAGGAGACAACATTAACTGGAGACCCTGTGTCTAAGACAGCCTTAATTTTTACCTTTTGAATGGATATTTCAACACAAATGATGGTGCAACCAAAGGGAGGGAGGACAGCCAGAATGTCTTGAGCTTCTGTTAGTTCTTTGTCCCACTTTTCAATCATGCATCTGAGGCCCAGGAACTCCTTATAGACCGTCTGGAGAGGGACCAAGACAGAGACGTTTTTGAACACAGCGTCAGCAACCTCAGCAGCTTCTTCAGAAGACTTGACAAGCACAGGAGATCTCTTGGCTTGGGTGAGGTAAGGGCAAGAGACAACCTCCTTGGCTTCAGGCAGAGGCTTGGCAGTTGTAGTATTTTTCCCAGAACCTAGCTTATAAGGGACTGTAATGGTACAACACGCCATTTTGAAAACAGCATCTCAAAAAAATGCCATCTCAAATTAAATTCAAGATGGTGTTTTTTGCGTTAGTGATTTTGAATCACAAAAAATAAAATAAACAATAAAATAGTTAAAATTTACATATACTTTTATAATACAGCATCTCAAATTTACGCTATCTCAATTCTGTCACTTTGAGCCAGATTAGTTAAATCTTCTTTTGCTAACTTTATTTACATATGAAATCACTTAGTGTGGGGTGTGTTTACGCCATCTCAACTTTACGTCATTTTGAATTATGCCATCTATCTTAAACTAAAATAAGCTGATACCCAAACTAAAATAAAGCCTGTGGTATAGTGCCAGAAGATGTTCCTATAGTATTAATATAAGACACTTATAAAAGGAATAGCCTAAAAAGACACCACTATGATAGTCCTTCTAGTGATTATCATTGCTGGGTAAAAAACCAGTTTTGTTATATGTAATTTATAACTTTATTATTCATGGATACATTGATAAGAGTTTCATCAATAAAACATTTTAATAGTGATTTTAATATGGAAGAGGGTGATTACACCATTTTGATTTATGTCACTTCAAATTCCACCGAGTTTCACATCACCCAATTGATTTGATGCGCACAATGGATAGGGGAAAATAAGGGGGAATTACATATGACGCTAGGCTACGCTATATCAATTCCCCCACCACAATTCTTGCTTTCCACTTTTCAAAAGTATAGTTTCACGTCAAAACCAACATTAATAAAAATGTAAGAAAACATATGAAAATTTGCGAATATATATATTTTCATCTCCTCTAAACAACTGGGTACTTTTTAATCCCAGTTGTATAAGCTAGTTTTTGAGAAATTCAAGTTTTACTCTTTGGCCTGGTTGAGGTAGCTCCATCATAAATTTGTTAATCTAATATAAAAAATGGTCAAAAACACTATGTTTTTGAGCTACAGCACCTCAATTACGTCACTTCAAAAACGCCATCTTGAGAGCAAGTTTTCAGTCAAAACTCAAAGTTTTGCCTACTTGCGTTACTAATAAAAAAATTATTTTTTCAAAAAAAGCATTGAAATTTTGATAGTATATATTATTTGATCTCCTCTACAATTCTATGTAAAAAATTGATACTTTTATATTAAAAACATTCTTGTTTTTCTCTTTAAAAACAACCCCCAAAATGCTCATATTTTGATACTAATTCACTTTTAGATGCCTCCCAAGTCCATCAACAAAGCTGCGTCCAAGGCCTCAAAGTCCAAGATCACTCCTCCAAAGGTCAAAAAGGCCAAAACTACCCCTAAAAAGCAGCCTGCTAAGGGTAAAGCTCCTCCCAAGACACCTACGCCATCACCAGAGCCTGAGGAAACAAGCCCAACCCCTCCCCATTCTCCTTTTGTTTACTCCCTGTCAGACCCTCAAGAGAAGTTGTTCAAATTTAATTGCCATTCTGACCCCACTTCAGAGCCTGAGGATGAAGAAGAGCAGGAGCCTGAGCCTGGTGCTCCTGCAGATGAGCCAATTGAGCTCTGGGATCTTAACACCGTCCACAATGTATGCAACAGAAATAACACATTTGCTGTGCCTGCCACATACCCTGTCAGCAATCCAATTATGACAAAGAAAGGGGGTGCTGGCTTTGTACACAAGGGCTACAGCTTCAGCTGCAACAACAAGAAGAAGCCCATCTGTCAGCATCACTTCAAATGTGATAACGTTGGCTGTCCAGCTAGACTTACCACCTATGGGTTCACTCATTTTAAAGCCCTGACTATTGAGCATGACTGTGTCAATCCCTTTGATCCACTGTATCAACTGATCTGCTGGTTTCTTTGCCAGGTCATACCAACCACCAAAGACCAAACTGCAACTGAGGTTGTAAACAATGCACTCATTAATCTAAATGAACCCAACTGGCAACTGTTGGTGGCGCCTCAAAACTTCAGAGATATCTCACTGACCAGAGATATGCTCTGAGCACTGAAGGCGTCAGTGCTACATCAATTGACCAGTTAAATTTAACTGAAGAGCAAAAGCTTTCAAGGCATGAAGAGAGATTCCTCCTTCACAATGATGGGCATCATGCCCCAGAGCGGATCATCTGCTTTGCTACCTCACAGGGTCTTTGCAACCTTTTAAAATGCAAGACCTGGCTTGCAGATGGAACATTATCAACCTGCCCAAAGCTCTTTAGCCAGCTTTGGAATATACATGGGCAGGTTGGCAATCTTGTTCTTCCCCTGGTCTTCTTTTCCCTCCCAAATAAGAAGCAGGAAACTTATATCCGGGCTCTAACAATATTAAAGGCCAAGTTGGATGAGATCCTCCCAACTATTGAAGAGGAGCCAAAGGAGACTAGAGGGTGCAAGAAAAAGGCCCAATCAGAGGAAGCCACCCCAATCAAGAAAAATCCTGAAAACCTTCCATACCATGAATACCTGGTAGTAGATTTTGAGCAGGCTCAGGCCAATGCTTTTATTAGAGTCTTCACGAGCTCCCCTCAGGGATGCTACTTTCACTTTTGGCAGGCACTCTGCCGTTGCCTTCAAAAGTGCTCTGCACTTCATGAGCTGGTCTACACTGAAGGCACAAAGGAAGCAAAGGACGTGTTCAACTGCTTTGCTGCCCTTGCCCTTGTGCAGAAGGAGGAAACCAATGCCTTCTACAACGCTCTCCTCTGCCATCCCTACATTATTGCCAACCAGGTAGCCTTTGCTCCATTCATAGAGTATTTTGAAACTCAATGGGTTGGAGTGTTTCAAGGAGCACGCCACATCAGAAAGGGTGGTGACTCAATACAGTGAAACTGCTTTAAGCAGGTGAAGGATGGCCTAATCAAGACCACCTCTTCTCTTGAAGGGTGGCATAGTCAATTTGCCACAAGGGTCCGGGTTCAGAAGCCCAAGTTCAACAAAATCATGGTGCATCTCAAGACTCAACAAGCCATCTCCGCCCACCTCTTTAAAACAGGCATGAAGACCAAGGATGACCCCCCAAGCAAACCAAAGCGGTGAAAAAGTATACAGAGATTAGCAAGGTGGTCCTTGCCTACTATCCCAAGGATAGCAAGCTTGAGCATCTCTGAGCTATCTCAGTTGCTCTTTCAACCAATGTATGATCCTTCCTCAATAAACACCACTCTATCTTCTCTATTATTTCCTTTAATTTTATCATTATTTTAATTTTATTTGGTATTTGGTACAAATATATGTTTATTTTAAAGTATAGTTTATAGTTAAAATATATGAAAATGGTTGTTTTTGGGATTATTTTAACTTTTGGGCTTTACGCAACTATGTTGCTACTAATCAACCCCATTTTTTATTGCAGATTTGGAATTCTTAGGCTTTTTTAAGCCTATAAATGTTTTTTTGAATTTTTATTTTTGGGAATTTTTCGGGTAATTTTTGGAGTTTAAAAAATTTAAAATTTTAAAACCGTTTTTTCTTAGTCAAAATGCTGTAAATCAAAATGGCGTTTTTACTAGTAAATCAAGATAGCAGAAATTTGAGATGGCGTATTTTGAGATGCCGTTTTTTGAGATGCCGTTTTCAAAATAGCGTGTCCTACCACTGTAATAGTTTCAGGGTCAGCCAGGACAGAGTACCCATAGGCATCAGGATCTTCTACATCAGAATTGTCTATGTCAGAGTCATCAGATATTTTGTGGAATAGCAACAGGATGGGAGGAGCCTCATTGTCAGCAGGCTCAGAGTGAGCAATGAAGGGGGGAACTGGAAGAGACTGGGAAGAATTGTCAACCAAGAGCGTCTCTGCCTCTAGGTTGACTGTTCTTTTCCTGCCTGTTCTTTGGGATCAACTCCTTCAACTCAAGGATTGGTGCAGACTCGGGAATGGTGACCTATTTGTCCACAGTTATGGCAACCTTGACGTCTAGGAGGATTTTGCAAGTTCATTGTGAGGATGTGAGGGCCACGGGAAGACAAACCAAAATTGGAGGCAGCACAATTTTCCCGCACAACTGCCCCAGAATGGGTAAGGTGCATATCCTGCAACAGTGTCTTTATGCTCTTCATGGAAGAAAGCATGGCTTTATGGGCCTTGAAGTGAAGACATAGAAGCTGGTTAACTTTGAGGGCTTGAGCGCAAGCCATGTAAGCTTCATGTGCAGTCAAATGGCGGCTTGTGATCAGTTGTTGTCCTTCCAAGTAGAATCTATCTGCAAATTCAGCTAGGGTCTCATTTGGTTTGAAGGAAATGTGCATGAAGGTGTCCTTTTTTACTTCTAAACCAAGGTCACCGCCAAACTTGTCAATCAGAAGCTGCTTCATATCCTCCCAGGTTTCAATGGTGGGCAGCTCTGGCACAACTACCTCTTGGCAGGTCAGGTGTAGACAGGTCAGAATGTGTTCCTTCTTGACTTCATCTGAGGCTCTTCTCATGGCAGCTTCATAAATAGTTATGAAAGCTGCAATGGTTGAGGTTTTGGGGTTAAAAACTTGCTTAAAGGTAGGCTTGAAATGTGCTTCTGGAGTTAGGCTACTATTGTTGCTATTGAGTACATTTATGTGTGTGGAGAATTCTGCTTCTGAATTGGTGGGGGGCTGCCTAGCCCATAGCTGGCAAACAATATCTTCAAGGGTAGTCAAGGTGTCAGCAGTGCAGGTGCCTGTATTATTAGCAAGGGCGTTCTGTTGCTCAGTAACATCCAGGCGCTGACCCTGTGCAGTTACTACCAAGGAAAGCTCAGCCAGTTGGGAAGTAAGAGACAGGCCCACCAAAAGGCAAGGGGCAAACCTGTCATTTACTGAGTTGACCACTTCACTTAGTTCTTGTATGTCTTTATCAAGCTCAGAGTGATCTTGCTTCATGAGGTCCACTTCATTGGCTAGAGCTATCAACTCTCTAGCAAAATGGATGTGGGGGGCTCCTGACAAGCCAGGGCAACAACAATCTTTGCCCACAACTTCAGGTGGACTAACTACAGACGCCATTGCCTCACGCAAAGTAGCAACCTCTTGTTGTAATTCAGCAACCTGAGCCGTCAGCACAAGCACTTGAGGGTCAGGACAAGGGACTTCATGGGGCAATCCTGACTGCAGGTAGATGCTCTTAAATCTTAAATGGCATCCCAGAGCCTCTGTTCTCTATCTGCTAGCTCATTGGATGGAGGAGAAAGCAGGGCATCTGCTTTGGAGGCAGACAGCTCATTTACTTGAGTCTGGAGTTTGGCAATGGTGGCGGTGGTAGCAGCCCTTTCTTGATCAAAGTCCTCACCAAGTTTTCAGAGGCCCTTTGCAGCATAGACCGCTACTTGATGCAATTGGTCAAAGGAATAAGCACTGAACTCATTAAGTTGTTGTACAAGTTGTTCAAAGTCGGTGAGATAGGCATTTAAAGTAGAGTCTACTTGGGCACACCAAGGCTGTTCCAGTTGGTGGAACTCATGAAGGCGCTCTCTGACATAATTGGGGATGGATTGGAACATTCTTTTGATGGAAGTGACAGAAAAGACTAGGAGGTGACAGAGTTGCGCTGATTGTCGGATACTAAGGAAAACAGGGAATGAATTCACTGCTGGTAGGCCGTGAACTGATCCCAGTGATGGGTGACAGTGGCTTGCAACAACAAAATTTCCTGGCAATGAAGCCCAAATATCATTTGATGATGGGATAAAGCAGGTTGTACAAAGGAGGACAATAGATGTTCAGCAGAGCCAGCTGCCAAGAGAAAATGCTGTGGAAATTGTGGCGCTACAATCAATTTGTAGTATTCTGCCCAATTGAACTGGAGCTGGAGGCAAGAGATAACTCCATTACGGGCTATCTCAAGGGCTACTGCCATGACTTGTTCCAAGTCAGGGGTACCCAAAGAGTAGGCCACTAGGCAGGGACCACTCCCAAGGTGCAGCACAGTAGGGACAATAGGCAGGTTGACAATGTCTTCTTCAATAGGAGGACTGGTAATTTCAGGCAAAGTTGGCTCTTGTATAGGTGGATGCAAAGGGGGTAACCAAGGGGCTTACAGCCCCTGTAGTGAGCACCATTTTTGTTGTGTTCTGAGGCGTGGCACAGACACACAACGGGGAATCCTAACCTTAGGATTGGATTTGTACTAAGTCTTTGTTATTTGAAAGGGAAGGCTATGTGATTACCTTGCGGCCCTGGAAGAATAATCTCTACTAGTTGTGGCTAGAGAGAGGCGCGGAAGTACTGAAGACACAAAGACAAAAATGTGAATAGAAATTAATTTTTATTGGTGAATATGAAATGGAATATATAGTGGTTAGGAATACCACAAAACACTACCAGGACAGTAGAATCACTTGCCACCAGCATGAGTGGGGCAAGTGAGTTGCACAGGATCAAGAAACTGAACAATTGTATTCCTGATTCAGTCATCAACTCATTTTGAGAGGCAAAAGCAAAAGCGGGAGATTTGCCTTCAAAAAAACCCACCAAAGGCAAAATTGATACATGGTGAATAGCAGTATTAACAACATTTATCAAATGAAAACCAAGAAGAAACACAAGTTGAAAGAAAGATAAGGAAAAGTCAGCCTAGAAAAATTAGTAAAGAGCAGCCAACACTCATGAAGTTTGCTGAGGTGGCGCCTGTGGCTGAGAGGACCACAGAGGAAACAATTGGTAAGTCTTTTTATGTTTTACTTATATTTATTTTAGTCATCACCAGGAATGAGGACAAGGTCGCAGAAGTGGCAGCTTTTATGCCAAGTTGGTTCTACAGGGTTAACAATCACTGGTAGCCCCTGTAAAACAAATAAATAAAATAATTCAACAGAATATGAATAATTTTTCAAATATTAAAGCTAAAGATAGGGAATTTTTACCATCCGCGGGGTGCTTGCCGTGGATAAGGGAAGGATAAAAAATAGGATCAAATATCAACTTCAAAGAGATGAATGAAATTTGCAGGGATGTCAAGCTAAACTTTGATGAATATATATGAAAGCATTCAACAATTCCCATTTGCAAACATAAATGAATATGAAAAAACCTAATCAAAACCGGCTTTCAAATAGGAACTGAATATTTAAAAACTGAAATTTTTAATGAAGTATTCAAGGCATTGTCAAACAAAGTTGGGGACTTAGTCCTCATGAAAAAATTTAAACCTTTATTCATTTCATTTGCTGTGGCATGGGGGGCTGATACAAGTTGGGCGCCCCCTGGAACCCTCTTCAAATTCAACCAAACATCCTATATCAATAGATTAGTTCAAGTCTTCAAAAAATTGTACATGTTCTTCAAAAAATATATCTTGTAAAGGATTCATGTTGTGGTATACCTGGGAATCCTCCTACATTGCATATTAAAAACCAATGTCAAAAAGTTGGAGGATCTACCTATTCAAATAGACATATGCTGCTTAGCCCTGGAACACCAGAAGACACCACTGGGGTATAGGACAGTTGAGCATGTCCTGTACGGCTCCTTTGCATTGGCATTGTTGTATGAGTACTACATGCCTCCTGAAAGAACCTATTAATCAATTTACTTACCCACCTTCCTTTTATTAAACGTTCAACAACCACCAGGGTACAGGGCTCCACCCCTCTACCAATCACAACCAGGTTATTCCATCACATACAGAAGAGTATGGGGATCCAATTAGACGCTCTAGCCAAAAGTTTACTTTTTGGGGTATAATTCCCCGGAATAATTAAATCCCCCTTTGCAATTTGCATCCCCTAATAAATCATCTTCCCTTGCAACATTAATTTTATTTCATTTTTTAAATTTTTTATTTTGATTATTAAAATTTTAATATTATATCTCAAAATTTAAATATTAAAATTTTAATATTATAATTTTAATTTTAAATATTAAATATTTCAATATTAAATAATTCATAATTAAATAAAAATATTTAAAATTCAATATTAAAATAGAACTATTTAAAGCTTTAATATATAAATTTTAATATCTTAAAAAATGTTTTAATTTTAAAATTTAAACTTTAATAGATAAATTTTAAGATTTATAATTATAGTTTTAATTTTAATATTTTAAGATTGTTTTAAATTTTAATAGGTAAATTATAATAGTAATATATCTAAATATATTACAAGACATTATTTATAGTTGCAACCACGTCAAATAATAAAAAATAATTTAAAGATGTTTTTATTTACTAGCTTGGCAAGTACAGGTTCATTTATTACATAGATAAACAACAAGAATTGAATTTATCTGCATCATGCGGCCCACTTCACTATTGTTCTAAACAAGTGATTGTTTAGAACTTTAATTACCTTTCCCTTGTAATATGATTTAAAAATAAATTTGATATGCTTGACCTGCGTCCTAAGTACTAATTAGTAAGTGATACATGAAAATCATTGATTTTTGTGTCGTGTGGCTATAGTGGCACTGAAATAATAAGGATCAGATGATGACATGCAAGGTCCAATTTATGGCTTAAAAAAGCCAAAGTACCAACAAGGATTCACAATTGTTTAAATAAAATTAATCTATTTCTATTATTTTTTAATTAATTTATTTGTTAGCGCAACAGTCAATAGAATATTTAGTACATTAGAATAAAAAATATATGTACTCTTACCTAGTATAATCAATTTTACTTACCTTTTCTACATATTCTTATATGTCTATAATACAATCAAACTTCACGTTATTACATATAAATAATAATTTTTGAGTCCTAATAAAAACAAAATAAATAAAAAACAAATAAAACCTAGAGCACCCATTTATCTGATTGGCTCAGAGGCCAGGGCTTTGGGGAGGAAGGATTCTGAGTGCTTGTAAAAAGCCACCACCACATTGGGTGGCATCACAAATTGACTGACCTCAAGAATTTTAAAGAGATCTTTGGTGTCCTGTGGAAGCCCTGATTTAACCTTATTCTTGATCCACCCAAAAGACCTCCTTGATTGGATTCAGAAATGGAGAATATGGTGGGAGAAAGAGGAGTCTCATTGGACAATAAGCAAGGCAGTGGTTGGAGGAATGGCTATTCTTATCAATGGGTGAGAACTCAAAAACAACCAGATTCACTTTGTGGAGCCCAACATTGTCAAGCACAACAATGTTGGTTATACTGTGATAATTTATCTGGAGGTACTCCTTGACATTCATAGAAAATTGAGAAAGGTCCCACTATTGTGGGAACTTTTGATCATCTGATACTGGTCTAAACCGCAAGGACCAAGAAGAGCAACCATTAAATAGGTCTGGGAAAAGACAGCTTCACAATGGGCTATGCCGTCCTTGGACCCCTTCTCAACCCATCCATGCCTAGACCTGAGTGAGGAGAAAAATGACAATCCATTAATGTAGAAGAACTGGACATTCCCAGTCTCCTTTAGGACCAGATATGTCTTGGCATAAATGTGTCAATTCTTGATGGTCTTCTCATTGTTTCTGTTGTACAGAGAAACTCCAAGCACCTTCCACAAGAAGCCCAAATTTGATCATTGCTTCATATATAAGGGTTTTGGAAACAGAAAGCCCAAACTCTTTGGCAAGCATTGATTGGACAGCAAGTGAGTCCAGGTGGCAATCCTTGATAACCCACTGTTTTATTGCATCAATATGCAAGGCTGCAAGAGTTTGGGCTGCTGCTTAGCCTTGGCAGATTTTGAGATTTTCCTGGTGTTGCCATACCTGTTGTTGATGTTGGCAATCTATCTGGCCATGACACCAAATTGTGACGCAAAATTCCAAACTATCATTCCCCCGTTCAAGCAGTTGAGGAGAGCTTCACGCTCATTATCTGTCAACTGACACCTGCCCTTGGCAGGTACTGCGGCATCCTGGCTGGCAGGCTCAACACAGGGGATGAGGACCTTTTTTTAGAAGGTGGGATCACGCTTGGTTGTGCTGGCGCCGTCAATGATGGCATAAGACACAGGCACAGATGGCTCTTTGGTGGTGACCAATGGCTCATTTGAGGTATCAAAGACACAGGGGCAGGAAGTGGCAACTCTTGGATCAAGAGTGCAGGGCCGGGTGACAACTGGGTACACAGTGGAGGTGTATGTAACCTCATTATTCCTGATGATCTTTGTGTAGGAGACTTTGGTTGCAGGCCTTGAGAGCAGCTTCTGTCTTGGATTAAGGCTACTGTTCCTGGCTTATGATGTGGGAGGTGGTTGGCTGGCGCTGACACCTTGGAAGGCCTGTGTGTTGGCATGACTCCCTTCAAGTTAGGTTCTGGGTCTGTTCTTGGACCCTCTGGGACTCCCTTATGGACAGGCTACCCTGCAGGCTGGGTCAGGAGCTGGTTGGGAATGTGATTGAATGTCCATAATAATAAAATAAAAAAATAAATTTTAGATTAAATGTGTATTTATTTGGATTTTTGGTTTAGTTGTGAGTAGTTATTTTCTCTAGATTTAGCCTTGGATAGTAACAGAATTTCTATATCCGTGATTTGAAGTGTATAATATTGTATACTTTCCGGGTTTGGATAATTTTAAAGTTTAATCACTCTTTATGTCTAAACATGGTTATTGGGATTGAATTTTTAGTTTGATTTTAGTTGTGGTGGAGCTTCTTGATTTGGGTTGGTATTTCCTAGTGTGCTTACTGTACATTTAATTTGAATTCCTGTTCCTGCAATTAATATCTGAGTTTACTAGTGGCATTAAGCAGTGATTTGAAATTTGGTTCATGGATTCAACAATCCTGCAATTCCAAAAAAGATAGTAAACTTAATGAAAATGATTGATGGATTTGAACGCTTCAAAAATGATTCCAGTTAATTAATTTTGTCCATTGTAAATATGCAGTTCAACTTGAAATTTTAAAAGTGTCTATGAGTTCCTGCATTTTAAAATATTCAAATAAATACTCAAAAAAATCAATTTTATTAAAAAAGAGCATTCCGCAAAAGTGATTCAAAATTTGGACCAAGGATTTGACAATCCCACATGTTGAGCAACTGGGGTTATTTCTGGTATGCTCAAAGCTACAGATAGATGTTATCCTTGCCAATGTACTCTACCTAATCCTATGCAAGAGCACTGCATACTACAATATAATGGAACTTTGAAGATAATTATGTTTATTGAAGCTGGAGTACAATCTAGCCAGCAGCTGCAATCTATCCAGGTGTAACTAAGAACTTATTGTCATCCTTTCAGGCGTCTGTATCAATATATACTGTAACAACTCTTGTTATTGTCCTTTCAGACATTCTCAGTGTCTACCTTTGCAATAGGTCTATCTTTGCTGGCTGTGCCCATCCTGATTGGCTGTCCTTGGCATATATGTTGCTACTGGCCTTAGCAGGCGTACATGGTACTTCAGCTACAGCCCAATTTCTTAATAAACTTGGCTTTAAAAAATAGTACTTCAGCTACAGCCTATGCTCTTCTTGAGCTAGCCTACTGTTATTTATTGATTGGGTGTATCTTACACGCCTATTATTGCGCTGGAAAACTACGCCATATTTGGTTGATGCTTAGAGATTGTCCCTGTTCAGCCCTCCTACATTGGAAGGTAGAATTCTGGTATTCCATTTGCAGGGCTTAATCAGTGATCCTTTTCTGGCTAGTGAGCCTTCTGCTTATTAATGCAACGGGTCAAATTAGGGATTATACACTGTATAATAGAAGACTCAATCCAGTATCAACCTGTGGATTATCTGCTGTGTAATGCTGACCCAAACCAATAAGGAACCCAATTATACGCCGTGTAATGCTGATCTGAACTCGGTATTTCTTAGCCATTTGTATATCACTTGTTTGATATGATCATATATGCCCATCAGGCTAGGTGGTACTGAGTTGATACAACGTCTAGTAGGATAGAATAATTGATAAACAATAGATGATTTCAAGATTACACGCCATGTAATCAATGATAATCACTATATTGGCTATTATTTATATGGCGTATAATTATTACATCAATTATAATAAACTATTAATATACTGTGTATAATTGTTACATCAATTATAATAAGCTATTAATATACAGTGTATAATCAATACACATTAGAATGATGATCTGTGATAATACAACGTATGACGTTACATCTATCATAATAAACTAACAATTATACAGCGTATAATTGTTGCATCTATTGTAATAAACTAACAATTGCATGGTGTATAACTGCAATATCTATTATAATAAACTAATGATTATACACTGTATAATTACTACACTTAATATAATGATAACCTTGTGATTTTACGGCGTGTAACTGATAAAGATCTGCGTGCAATGATTAGCCTGATTATTTGTGGTCAATCAGCCTAATATCACATTTCCCCCCTCTTGACCATAAATAGGGAGGATAAGAAGAGAGTCAGGCTGTCGTGTTCTGAGGCGCGGCACAGATACACAACAGAGAATCCTAACCTTAGGATTGGATTTGTACAAAGTCTTGGTTAGACAACAGGGAAGGCAAATGTGTTTACCTTGTGGCCCTGGATGAATAATCTCTACTAGGCGTGGCTAGAGAGAGGCGCAAAAGTATAGATTACACAAAGACAAAAATGTGAATAGAACTTAATTTTATTGGTAAAATAGGAAATGGGTTATATGGTGGTTAGGAATACCACAAAACACTACCAGGACGGTAGAATCACTTGCCACCAGCATGAGTGGGGCAAGTGAGTTGCGCAGGATCAAGAAACTGAACAATTGTATTCCTGATTCAGTCATCAACTCATTTTGAGGGTCAAAAGCAAAAGCAAGAGTTTCATCTTCAAAATGGCCCACCAAAGGCAAAATCAAAACATGGTGAATGCCGTTATTCACAACACAGGCATATGGCTTTTTCAACAACTTCCTCTTGACTCAGTACCAAAGAAGAGTACCAGGAGTTCCTGGTGACCATGACGGGGGAGCGCCGGCAGGAGTTCAACCACCAGAGTAAAGAGGCACACAACCTCCATTTTTACGGTTGGTGTTCACTACGTGCTCACAAGAACAATACTTGCTCAAAGTTGTCCTTGGCCACTACCATGATCACAAACCCTTTCCAGCGCCCTCACAGCCTTATTTTAGAGCAGGAGGTTGAACAGGAGAATTGTCTTCATATGGTGACCGGGGGAGCCAATTGGGCCACCTCAGTGGACCCAGCTGTCTGGAAGACCAGGGCCATAGTTCCTCTGCAGCCTGCTGTACCCTATGCTCCTGACTCTACTCTGTTGAGTAGTGTTATTCTTTTGTATGACCCCAACCATGTGGACTTTGAGGTCAACAGCTTCTTCCAGGGATACAAGTTCCTGAGTGAGTTTCTCTTTGTCCTCTTGTCTCACAAGCAAGGGGTGGATGTTCACTCCCGTCTTTGACATGCAGAGCAATATCACCCTCCTTCTGTTTGCTCTGTGGCCTTCTTTGAGCTGGCTTGGCCTCTGGAGGGGGTCTTGGTAGAGCCGCCCCGCTCTACTGTGGCTTTGTATGCCAAATATGTGCAGGTCATTTTCTACTGTGCAGTGGTTCGGGCCTGGTCTCAAGCTTGGGGGCCTAGTCCTAATTCCACTTGCCAGTGGGGACTTTGACATGCTGACAACCAGCACAACTGGCTGGCTAATGTCATCAATTTACCATGGAGAGATTGGAGACCCTTACCATTATCTATCCCACATGGCTTTGCTGGGTAACCTTTTCCTGGTCCCCAAGCCTTTGCTTTGTTGCGGTTCCTTGGGCCAGATGCAGGCCATCCTGAAGTTCTACCATTGCAAAGTGTTGTGTCTTCAGCAGGGTCTTCTAGTTGACTATCCCTCAGAGGGATTCATTGTGGAGTGCCTGGTGTCGGGGGCGTGCTTCCCTATCAAGTGTGGTCTGGGTTGCCTGGCAGATGGGGAGCTGGCCTTGACTGTGCCCATAATGCACTGGGAGTGGCTCTCTCCCAAGGCTTGGCACATGTGGCTTTGGAACGTTGTTGTCCTGTATCAGGTGGTGGCCACCCACGCTTTTGGTGACTATGTGGAGGCTACCACCCACCATGTCCCTGAAGAGCCTAAGGAGGGCACTCAGTAATAAAGTTTTTTAGGACTAAGTCCTCTTTTAATTTAATGCACTTACTATATCTTTTATATTTTTTATATCCTTTTATATATGTATATCCTTTTATATTTTTCTTGTTATGAATTATATAATGTGCTTATTTTACTTATGTTATTTTCTTTTGTGACAAGTTCATATAGTGTTTAATTAGGCCCTTCCTTTGAGGTGCAGAATGGACGTAGAAACTTTGCATGCACACGGTTGAATATGCGTCCACTATCCTTATCCTTGATGGTGTGGGTGTCAGGTGAGGTTTTATCTATGATCTCAAAGGGGCCTACCCATAGCTTGTCTAATTTGTGGTATCTACCTGCCCCTTGAGTGTTGCAGAATGTGATCTGCTCCCCTACCTCAAAAGAAGGCAATGGGGCTCTATTAGCGGAGTCCCTATCAAATTTGGCTTGGGTCTTGATAGCTGTGTTGCTAAAAGCAGATGCCTGAAATTTGATGAGGGTGTTGGCCAGTTGTCCCAGGTACTGATTATAGGAAAGTTGCCCAGAGTCACCTGTGGCCAAGTATAAAACTGGCAGAATGGCAGGGTGGCAGCCATACATCAGTTGAAATGGAGACACTCCTGTGGTAAAGTGAAGCAAGATGTTGTACGCAAACACTGCTGCTCCTAAGTATGTTTCCCAGTAAGATGTACACGGTGAAGCTAATTTCTGGAGGATCTGGGTTAGGGTATCATTGGCGTGTTCCACCATCCCGTTGGTTTCAGGGTGGTATGAAGTGGAGAGTATCCCACAAACTCCCATGAGGTTGTTCACTCTTGATATTACTGAGGCTATAAAGTTAGTCCCATTATCTGAGAGTAGGAACTGTGGGCAGCCGTGGAGGAGTATGATGGCGTCCAAGACAAACTGTGCAGTATAAGAAGCATCTAATTTCCTTAGAGGTTGAGCTTCCACCCACTTAGTGAGGTGATCTATAGCCACTATCACATAACAAAATCCAGGGCCGCTACGTGGGAGTGGTCCCACTACGTCCATAAATACAGTATGCCAGGAAAAATGGGGTTGCACCATTTTCTAAGTTGTGCTTTTCCATAGTGGCTTATTCCCTTGGCACTTGATGCAGCAGTCAATTGTCTCTTGAATGTTGAAATTCATTGCTTCCCAGAAGTAGGTGCAAGACAGGATCTCCTTGGTCTTTTGAAAGGCACCATGACCTATTGCCTTATGAGTAGCCGTAACAATGCTAGTCCTTTTAGAGAGAGGATTAAATATGTGTTCCTTGCCATCCACCAGCTTGTTGTCAGGGACCCACTTGGCAGGGAACATGTTCCCTAATTGGCAGGCCAAGGCCCCTAAGTTAAGCCCTGCTATTACCAAGCCAGAGGGGAACTGTGACCATTGTGAGGTGTCCTAGGTGACCCAAGTAGGCAAATCTTCCAAAGATAGAGCTGAACTGACCAAGTATATAGTATCCCACCACATACGTCAAAAGGTAGAAGGAGACGTAAGGTCTAACCAGAGCAGGTTTGGCAGGAGGCGGAGTGAAAGAGCAACCATATTGGAATTTACGTCCCCAGTGGCCAGAGGGGTACTTGAACCATCCGTGGGGCTAGGGATTCCTTTTGATGGGCGTCATCTGGAGAGGAGTTGTACCAGTCAGTAGTGGGCGTTAGGTTTTCCAAGGTTAACACCACCAACAAGAAGGAAGCTAGAAACCATAACAGGAATAGAATTCCTCCCATGGATTCAAAAATAAGTTATCAGAAGGTAAGTGAGTGGCAGGTATAGAATAAAGTCTTTATTGTTGGAACAACTAAGTTTGATAAGGTTTGTACACTTAAATAGCCTCAAAATAGAGGCTGGGAAATTTAAGTGGATAATGAGGGAGATGAGAGGGATTTACCAATAATTTGCATGAATATCATGGCTGAAATTAATACCTGTGATAGATGGGCATTGATTCTGGACTGTATATGTAATATAAACATAATTCTAACAGAGATAGAAGCAAAGAAAGCCACAAGATCCTGGTAATTTAAGCAGTCTTCATAATGAATATCAAGTAAATTAAAGAGCAGAGCCTCAGTTTCATCTTCTTCTAGTGGATCCGTGAACGTCAAGATGATCCAAAGCAGCCAATCAGCTGCCAAGCAGTAAGTGACATTATCACTTAACTTGCTAATCTTTCCAAACTTGATTCAAAGTGCAAAAGCAAAAATCAATTCAATAGAATGATTATAAATAGGTAAAGTAAGCTGAATAGTTGGGTTTAAACTAACAATATGTGTTTCTTGAAGGTTCCAGGTTTGATTCCTGTTCCAATCAGCAATATCAAACAAACTGGTGTCTAAAACTTGGTGGCTGTGTTGTTGTGTCTTTGCTGTACCATTACTGTTGTCAATAAAATTAAGGGAGTCAGGGAAGGAATCCCTGACACTTGTATAGCACACCATTGCATAGTACTGTATCCTTTTGAAGGTCTTTTAGGATATGTTGCACTTTTTTGGGCTCATTGCTAAACTTCCCAGTCATCATTTTGCGGTACAGCTGATACAGCTAATGGGCTCACTAAGGCCACAGTGGGTAAGCGGGATATGCAGTCTGCATTCTGGTGCTTGCTGCTGGGGCAATGGAGGATTTTGTAGTCCAAGGCCTTTAGTTTCAACGCCCATTGGGAAAGTCAACCTTCTGGCTCCTTGAGGCTCTGGAGCCAAGCTAGGGACGCGTGGTCTGTGACCACTGTGAACTGTACATCATGGATGTAGACCCAAAATTGTTTGCATGCATAGATGACTGCCAGGCATTTGCGCTCTGTCACCGTATAGTTGCATTCATGAATGTTTAGTGTTCTAATAAAATATGCTACAGGGTGTTTGAGTCCCTTGTTGTCAAGTTGGGATAGTACAGGCCCAACCGCAGTAAGTGAGGCGTCAGTATGGATCATAAATGGTCTGTCAAAGTCTGGGTACATCAGATCAGGGCTGTTTGACAAGGCCAAGCATAGTTTGTTGAAGGCTCCTTGGCATCGCTTACTCCATACAAAGTCAAATCCTGATTTCAGCAAGTTGAAGAGAGGTTCTCCAATGGCTGCTAAGCAGGGGATGAAATGTCAATAGTAACCAACCATTCCCAAGAATACCTGTACATTGTTTTTTGACTCAGGTTGCTTCATCTTAGATATGACTTTGGTTTTTGTGGGCTGGGGACGCAGGCCATGAATGTCTATAACAAAGCCCAGGTATTCCAGCTGGTCTTTGAAGAACTGGCATTTTTACGGCTTTATCTTAAGATTGGCAGCCACTAGCCTCTTAAAGACCTCTTCCAAGTGAGCTAGATGCTCAGTGAAAGTCCTAGAGAAGACATTGATGTTGTCCAAGTACACTAGGACACAGGAGAGTTTAAGGTCACCAAGAATGGTTTCCATTGCTTGCTGGAAGGTTGCAGGGGCATTGCACAGCCCTTGCAGCATCCTCGTTGGTTGAAATAGTCTTTATGAGGTTATTATGGCACATTTTTCTTGTTTCTTGGGGGTAGTTTGATCTGCCAATAGCCCAATATGAGGTCCATGGCAGAGAAGTAATTGGTACCCCTGAGGCGGTTTAATGTGTCATCTATGTAAGGAAAGGGGTATGAGTCCTTTTTGGTGACCTTGTTGAGGCATCAATAGTTGATGACAACTCAGTTAGAGCCATTTTTCTTCTTGACAATCAGGATAGGAGATGCCCAAGGACTTTTGGACTGGATCAGCATGCCTTGTTTCAGCAGTTTGCTGACTTCTTCTGAGACAACTTCTTTGTTTGCTTTTGATTGTTGTATGGGGCACATTCAGATTGGAGGAGTGGAACCTGTATCAATGTGGTGGGTTACTCCTTCAGCATAACCCAGATTATGATTGCTTTCAGAGAAGATTGAGTGGTACTTCTCAAACAGTGATGATGCCTGAGCTTGCTCCTCAGGGCCAAGGGAGGAAATGTCTGCTAGGGGGTAGTCAGGTGGACTGCTGGTCTAGGGTTGTCCGGTATACCCATTTCCTTGAATGTACCAAATCCCTTAACCTTAGATAGTTCCTCCGTGGGGTAGAAGTGTAAGAAGCCTACCACTTGGTCTTTCTTGATATAAAGCGTCTTCTTTGTGAGGTTGGCCAAGAGGACATGTATCTCCTGTTGGACAGGGGTAACAATGCCCAGTGCAATGTACGGTTCAAAGCAAGAATGGCCCCAGGGTTTGATGACTTCTCCATATAGCCCTTCAGGAGACAACCACAGACAACCCAGTCTCTGCAATCTTCTGGTGTCCAGGTTCCAGGGAAAAGGCGGACCTGGTCCTCAGCAGAATACCCTTATGTTCCAGAAGCTGTATAGGAGGCTTACGTCTATGTTTCCCAAAAAGTTTGTATTCTACAGGGACAATTCCGTTGGTGTAAGCCAGGTTGATAAATTTGCATGGCTTGGGAGTGGTGTCTTGACCTTCCTTATTGAAGAACAAGGGTAAGGTCTGACCAAGGATTTTGAAGGTGGCGAGACCCCAATGTGACATGGCTCCATATTTCACCAGGAAGGAGGTGCCTATGAGGGAATTGTAGGTGTTGTTTGGCAGTACAACTGCTGGGGTAGATACTGCAATGGAGCCAAGTTGCATAGGTAGTGCGCTGTATGCTCCCACAGAGTAAGTGGGTTCTTTGCCAGCTGTACCAAAGGGTGATCTGTAGTCAACATCTGGGGCTATACCCAATTTCTTCACCATCTTAGTGGAGATGGTGTTAAATGGAGCACCACTATCCACTATGGCTTGAATGTAATTTTTGTTAACCAATATGTCAATGTAGGTACAATCAATATAAGAGTCATTGGGTCTTTTTAATGTGTGTATACCATTCTCCTCGTCACTCTCCAAGGTGCAGAGCAAACTTTTGCAGACATCGGGGTATGTGGACTTAAGCTCCTCCACGGGGAAAGATGCTTGTATTGACTTCAAGTTTGGGGTGTTGTTGGAGCATGGCAAACAACAATTTTCTCTGGCGATCCTGTAACTGAGCTGCATATGACTTTGATACTTCAGCCAGGGCGGCCTCTTCTTGCTTGACTTTAGTTTGGGATCAGGTAGTCACAGAATAGAGGTTGTTGGCTACAACCATATGAATTGCGTCCTCATGCAGCTCTTTGGGGAAGTGTACTTTGGGGCCAGGTTCAATGGGAAGGTTGAGGGATTTGGCGGAGGTAGAATTTCCCTCTTCTACTCCCCCTTGGCTTTTCCCTCAGTTGTGCTAGCAGGATGGGATTTTACAACGTGTACTTTCTTGGCATTGGTCAGACACTTTGATTTCCAGTGTCCTTCTGTGTTGCAGGCAATGCAGTAGAGACACTTCACATCAGAAGGGTTTGCAGAGGACTTAGCAGAGTCCTCCTTCTGGAAGTGTGGTTTCTTGTAGGCTAGCTTTGAATGCTTGGGCTTGGGTCAATTAGGAGGACCAAACGTTTTGGCGTGACTACAAAGACAGTCCACAATTTCTGACACATCCTTGCCTTTGGCATAGGTAGGTGCCATTGCTCTGTGGAGCTCTCTGTAAGGGTGGGTGGCCTGCTTCATTGCAGTGCGGATGTCAAAGGTGGAGACCGTTCCAAAACCAAGGAGTACCAGCGTGTCATGGTAGAATCTTTCTGTGAATTCTTGCAGAGTTTTGCCTGGGGCAAACTTTATGGCTCCAAACTTGGACTTCCTGGTGAAGAGGATATTCTCCCCACTCGAACTCCTCTAGTACAGCCTGTCTTGCTTCTTGATAACTCCAGTCAGTTGCAGGTAGGCATGGCATCACTAAGCTGACACTGACTGCATCTAGTGTGGTGATGAGTGTGGTCACCTTCTGGTGGTTGCTGACGCCTCCCATGGCCATTTTGAAGAGTCTCAGGAAGGAATGTATGTTCCCTTGTTTGTCAAATTTTGGGAGGTTCAGAGGTTTGAATTATTTGTTTATAGTTGTAGGCTCAGTGGGCTGGCAGGGAGAGGCAGTTGATTGCCTATCTGCTGTATAACTACACCTAGCCCTAGGCGTGGTCTTTGGCGTGAATGGCTCTCTGGAAGGAAGGGTGGTGAATACCTTGGGAATCCCCCTGTTTGTGTGATTCACTTCTTCCTAAGAGATGTTGTTGGCGTCCTCATAGTGGTTGGTGGGCATTGAGGATGATGTTTGCCGGCTGGTGGAAATGCATTTACAGCCTTTTGTTTCTAGTAGGTGGACCTGGGCTTCCATTCTGGCCAGGATGGTTGTGGACATTCAGATTGTCCATCTGCAGGCTTCTCTGGAGGAGCTCAGACTCTACACCCAGTGTGGTTTTGGACAGATCATGAAACGGCATTCTTCAAGGTTGCTTGCTCTGTTTGCAGGGCCATTATGGTCTCATGCGCTCTAGCAAAACTCCTCCTCATATCCACTATTTACACTTTCTAGGGTTGCTACCTTTGTCTCTAGTGTTGAAATCCTGGCACTGTTAGGCAAGGCAGCGGTTTGGGCGTGGATGAGCAAGATACCTTCAGATGGCTGTCAACCTTTGCTTCCAGTCTCTTAAAGTCATCCAGAATATATTTCTTGAACTGGTGGAGTCACAAGCCAAGCTGCTCTACCTCCTTGTCTAGGGAAATTAAGTTCTGGTCCATGGTGGCCATGTCATCTGCCATTTGCACGCTGAACTTATCTGATTTGGCACAGAACTTTGTGTACGTCCTGAAGCCATGCCAGAGAGGCTCCACAAGCGTTCATTGCCTTGTATACCATGGACCTGAACTTTGTGTTGAGGATGTTGATCAGTTCATCTATACAGGCATGAGCATTCCCCCCATGGACTGATTAGACAGGACCACAGAGCGCATCTCTAAACAAGAGGTGTTGGTTGTGGCCTACTGCTCAGCCCAATCACACAACAAGAGAGGAGGGCATCACCCAGGGAAGACAACTCAAGATTCTGGCAGGCAGCAACAAGCTGGAGTTGCTTTATGGAGGGCTGAACAAAGCCAGCAAGGTATTCCACAGTGTGTTCTCCTCCAGAAAGGTGTCAAGGTAGGTTCCATCATGCCAGGAATTATATGGCCAAGTAGGAAGGCTTGAAAAGCCAGAAAACCTTTACCAAAATTGACCAAATTAACGAATTTGAATCAAAAAGTTGATCAAAAGTGGGTTACAGCTGCTCCAGTCTGCCAACTAAAACCAGTTCCTCCTTGCAAATTGATGTTGATAAATTGACATAATTTGATAGTCACCTAATATGAGCTTGTTAATCAGCATGGTTGTCAGAAATTGATCACCCAAGGGTTCTTTGCAGCCTGGACTAGATACTTACTTGACAATGCAGAAGGAACAGGAGTCCAGGATCCAGGTGGTATTGCTTAGTCAATTTTTGATACATATTGTAAAATTTTCACTGTTCAACTCTAAGAGTTGAGTCCTCCCAAAAATTTACTCAATAAAAATCAAATATCCCTTGGTCTAATTTCTTTTTAAAATGTATCCTGTGGTTAGATTGTTGAGATACATCCCCTACAATCTTATTCTTGGCCGGATCATTACTGGAAGATGGGGCCCTGCAGTTGGAACTTTGTTGTTGAGCACCTTCTAATGTTAAGGCAATGCCTTAATATTTGTATTGCTCCTCCTAACCTGGTACCTGAGAATTGTGTTGAATCTCTATGTCCTGAATTTTATTCTTAAGATGCACTGATGCTTTCTCAGGCCATTTATCTTGGGCCCCTTTGGTTGGGATTAATTATCTTACTTAATCCTAGTGTCTCATTTTGAAATTTTACAAAACAGTATCTGAAGCTGCATTGGTGGTTAATCATTAACTCTATGTGGATTTTGGTGGTAATTCCCCACCACTTAGAGACAGCTTCTTACTATCCTGTGATTTCCGTCACATTACTCAAATCTTCTATGTCTGAGTTTATGGAAGTAGTTTGTCATGAATTTGTGTTTATTTTCTCCTGTTCCTTTGAGATATCTGTATTTACCATGTTTATCTCTATCAGTTCCTTTCTGAGTTTTCAGTTTGGGCTTTTCTTTAATCTGTGGTTTCCATCTCTGGTTGCAGTTGTTGAGACTGGATCTTCTGTTTCCTATTTCCAATGTTGCCATGTCATTTTGGCGTCCATGATTATTTTCCTGCTCCACCCACTGAAAAAAATTTGTGTGAAGTTTTTTCAGCTTTATCATTCTATTCTGGTTTGAGCCTTAGCCACAAATCCCAAGTTTACCATGTAATGACAAAGGTTATTGGAGGATGCTTGTGAATGGTTGTTGTTTGCGGTGGAGCAGAATCCACATGTTTTAACTGAAAGTGCATCTCTGTACCCTTTGTTAAAATTTTTGTGTGTATCTATTGAGGAGCTCAAAGTATACTGTAAGTTGTACACCTTCAAACAGGGTACTACTCCACTCTTGGTATTCCTTCCTCAGTTTCTTGCCTACTGTTGTACCATTGATGTTCCTGAGGTGAATAAACTCTCAGCATTGTGGTTAGCAGTTGACCAGACTTCCCAGGATCTGGAAGTTTGGGATTCCCTGTTAACCACAACTGAGGCCCTGGTAAGCCAAATTATTTCTATGGTCTTAAATATGTCAGTTTCCAAACAAGGTTCAATGGAAGTTGAAGCTAAACCTGCTGTGCGCTCCTGGTTTTCTGGGACTTGTTCTGTGGTGGGGTCTTCCAGTCAGAGTCAGGATTGTTCTTCCCGTGGTTCTTCTCAGTTGCAATTAGCAATTTTGAACAAATCAGACAAGGTGAATGAAACGCCAGTAGCATCTGCTCCTGAAAGTTTATTGGCAATGCTTCAGCATGTTGTGCCTGCAAAGTCTTCATCAGTTGAGTCCAAAGAGTTGCCCCTTGTTCCCATCAATTGTGATCATCCTGTTCTTTCTACTACTGTCCAAGAAATGATTGAGCAATATTTCCAGGAGCATCCTGCCTCCTTAGCCGCTGTCTGTATTACCAATGAGAAGCAGACTCTTGCTGAGATTGCAACATTTGCTGTGAATAAATCTACTTCTGGTTACTTCTTGTTTTATGGTAGCATTGATAACGGTCAAACTATCTATTGGCTGGCTATTTTTTTGGATACAGGTGCTTCCAAGAACTTTATGAGTGTCAAGGCTGCAGACTTACTCCAACTCAAGTATCATCTGGGAATTCTTGTTAGGGACGGGAATTGTCAAATTTTTCCCTCCTTTCAACTGAAGAAGCCAGTAACATATGTAGTTGTGGATCAGTCCTTTACTGCCAGGTTCTCCATTTGCTCTACCCTTATGTATCCCATTATATTGGGGGTGGGTTAGTGGCAAGACCATAATGTATCAACCTTGCTGAAGGAAAATGAGCTACAGGTGGAACACTCTTTGGGCATATCCATCCAAATTCCACTGTTGGGGATGTCTGAATTAGAGCAGTCCTCTCAGACGATTCAATCAGTTCCTGTTCCCATCCCTGTAAGTTTGGATTTACCAGCATGCCTGCAGCCCTGGTCCGCAGCGTTTGGCACCACCAGGGGCAAGGTTCTTTCCAAGCACACTCAGTTTGATTTTGAATTTAAAGTTACTGTTGATCTGATTTGTATTGCGTCTCCTATTTACCCTTTAACCCTGAAGGAAGACGCGTGTTTGGAGGAGTGAACTCGGGACATGTTAGCAAAAGGTTACATTTTCAAGAAGGCTTTGTTGATCTTCTCTCCTTTATTGTTTGTTCAGAAGTCTGATGGGTCTAATTGTCCTTGTGTTGACTACAGGAATTTGACTAACATTATGATTCCCAATCCATATCCCTTACCTCTCAAAGCTCAGATTTCTTGGTGCGTTGAGAAGGAAAAGGTATTCTTGAAGCTGGATCTGTTGAATGCCTTCAATCAAATCAGGATTGCAGAAGAAATGAAATGGTTGACTGCATTCAGAACTAAGAAGGGCACCTTCCAGTTTTGGGTCATGCCTTTTGGGTTAAAAAATGCTCCAGCTTTTTTTCAGCGGTTAATTGATTCAGTCTTGGGGGATCTCCTAGGGGTATGTGCCATTGTGTATATGGACAATATCTTGGTGTTCTCTCCAGACAAGGAGTCGCATAAGACCCATCATGTCAGCAGTTGTAGAGCGCATTCTCCAGGCAAATTTGATCATTAAAAGGAGTAAGTGTGAATTCTTTAAACATAAGGTTACCTTTCTGGGTAACATTATCTTTGAGGATGGCCACACTATTGCCCCTGATAAGGAAGTTGCAGTTTGGGAGTATGCTAAACCCGTGACAGTATCTCAAACTCCAAAGTTTTTGGTTACATGTATGTTCTTGAAGAAATTTACCCTTTGTTTGTCTGAAGTGTCTGCCCCTTTATATTCAGCTAGTGGGAAGACAACTTTGGTCTGGACGCCTGAGTGCGCAGATGCGTTTGTAGCAGTCAAGGCTCTTTTGTTGTCCTCCCCAGTGTTAAGACATGTGGATCTGGAGCTACCTTTTGTGGTTTCCACAGACGCACTCTAAATATGCTGTGACTGGTGTGCTGTTGCAGACAGCTAGCAATGGGATTGAGAGACCTGTAGGGTATTTCTCCTGGAAGATGGAGGCTTGTGAACACAATTACATGATCTACAACAAGGAGTTGTTGGCAGTTGTGGAATCTCTGAAGCATTGGCATCACCATCTCATGTTGGCGCGTCATTCATTTGTAGTAAGAACCAACCACAAGGCTCTTCTGTATTACTGCCAACCCAGGGTTTTTTTGGGTTGCCAATCCAGATGGCATGATGACTTGACAAGATACAAGTTTCGTTACAAGTTCATTAAGGGATCTGATAATCACCTGGCAGATGCGCTGAGCAGAAACCCTTCCCATCTCCCGGATGTTGGTATGGACATGGAGTTTAACATACACAAAATGATCTCCAGATGAGGCTGTGGTTCCCTTTTTATTACTACCACTTGCTTCACTTGACCACCATGTCCTTAACTGAGGGTGCAGACCTAGACTTATATTCCAAAGTTAAGTTTCTGCAGCCTCTGTCCAAAGGTTATGATAGGTTATTGGAACTAGCATGTACAAACCCAACAGGCCAGCCACAAGGCTATCACAAGATAGTCCCAGCTCTATACTATCAAGGTTGCTTGTGGGTTCCTGAAGGCAATTTTTGGGACAAAACCATGGAAGCTCATCATACCTGCCCAACGGCAGGCAATCCAGGAAAAAACAAAACAGTAGAACTGATCCGCTGGCAGTTCTCCTGGAAAGGTTTGAAAGTGAAAGTGGAAGCTTTTGTTTGAGATTGTCTGGTATGTGTTTGATCTGAGGCAAGCTGTGCAAGACTACTGGTTTACTGGTTCCACTGCAGTCTGCTGCAGGGCCTTGGACGTCTGTGTTGGTAGATTTCATTGGTGAACTTCCCAATTCCCAGGGGTTTAAAGCAATCATGGTGGTGGTGGATTGTTTTGCAAAAAAATGGCACACTTTGTACCTTCCTCAACCACAATCACTTTGGTGGAAACAGCAAGGTTGTTTGTGAATAGAATTTTCTCCCTACATGGTATCCCAATGGAGATTGTGAGTGACTGTGGCTCCCTAATTCATTGCCCAGTTTTGGGAAGCTTTTACTGGAATCCTTGGTATCAAATTGTGCTGCTCCACTGGGTTCCACCCCCAATCTGTTGGACAAACAGAGAGGGTAAACCAAAGTTTGGAGGTCTATCTACATTGCTACACAAATTCAAGACAAGATGATTAGTGTGATAACCTACCAATGGCAGGGTTCACATACAATAACGCCCCACATACATCAACTCAAGTATTGCCATTTTATGCCAATTTGGGCTAAAATCCTTTGTCCAAAATGGGTCCTTGTTTGGTTAGTAACATAGAAGCTGCCACTGATTAAGCTGCTGCATTGAAGCAGGTTCATCAGGAGCTCCAGGTTATCCTTGCTGCTGCTGTGACAACTTACAAGGGATACACAGATTGCAAACACCAGGAAGGTCTAACTTACAGGCCAGGTGATCTAGTCATGGTTGATGCTTACAATATGAAAATTAGGGTTCCCTGTTGCAAATTGGATCCCAAGCAAGTTGGTCCCTCCACATATTGGCTATATTTGCCCCTGGCTTTTAAGATTTTCCACACCTTTCATGAATGTCTTCTTACTCCCTTCAAGAGTACTGAGACTCCTTCTTCCCAACCTATTCTTGTGGAAGGAGAAACTGAGTATGAGCTTAATTGTATTCTGGCTCCTCATAAGAATTGACACCATTTTGGAATATTTGGTGTCGTGGAAGGGTTATCCTGATCCTGAAAACTCTTGGATCCCTCACTATGATTGTTCCAATTCCCCAGCCCTGATTCAGGAGTTCTACCAGCGCAATCCCACTGCTATTGGACCACCCCAAGCTTACCTTAGCTGCGATGAAACTCCTGCCTGCTCACAAGAATTTCTCCTTATCCCATCTTCCGGATGGTTGTATTGTGCCCAGGGCTAAAGCAGAGGGTAATGTTACAGTAGGTTCCATCATGCCGGGAATTATCCAGCCAAGTAAGAAGGCTTGAAAAGCCAGAAACCCTTTACCAAAATTGACCAAATTAACAAATTTGAATCAAACAGTTGATCAAAAGTGGGTTACAGCTGCTCTAGTCTGCCAACTGAAACCAGTTCCTCCTTGCAAATTGATGTTGATAAATTGACATAATTTGAGAGTCACCCAATATGAGCTTGTTAAGAAGCATGGTTGTACAGAGATTGATCACCCAAGGGTTCTTTGCAGCCTGGACTAGATACTTACTTGACAATGCAGAAGGAAAAGGAGCCCAGGATCCAGGTGGTATTGCTTAGTCAATTTTTGATATATATTGTAAAATTTTCACTGTTCAACTCTAAGAGTTGAGTCCTCCCAAAAATTTACTCAATAAAAATCAAATATCCCTTGGTCTAATTTCTTTTTAAATTGCATCCTGTGGTTGGGTTTTTTGAGATACATCCACTACAATCTTATTCTTAGCTGGATCATTACTGGAAGATGGGGCCCTGCAGTTGGAACTTTGTTGTTAGCACCTCCCAATATTAATTCAATGCCTGAAAATCTTGGTACTGGTTCCTCCTAACCTGGTACCTGAAAATTGTGTTGAATCTCAATGTCCTGAATTTTATTCTGAAGATTCACTGATTGCTTTCTCAGGCCATTTATCTTGGGCTCCTTTGGTTGGGATTAATTATTTTAATTAATCCTAGTATCTCATTTGGAAATTTTACAAAACAGTATCTGAAGCTGTAATGGTGGGTAATCATTAACTCTATGTGGATTTGGGTGGTAATTCCCCACCACTTAGAGACAGCTTCTTACTATCCTGGAATTTCTGTCACAAAATGAGCTCCTGGAGGGCTTGGAATGAAGTGTTTCAATAAAGCCAGTAGAGCTGCCAACAAATTTCCTGGTCACAATAGTGAAAGAAGATGCTGAGGTTCTGGTCAGGTTGGTTGGAAGGACAGAGGCGGAACCTGAAAGAGTAGAGTCTCAGCCAGCTCCACAATCTGTATGTGATCATAGGAACCAACCAAGGCAGGGGCCTCAGGAACAGAGGGCAGAGGGGCCACAACTAAAAAGAAAGTTGTAGGAGGGTGAAAAAACACAGGGTTGCTCACAGAAAAGACAGGAGCACTCTCACTGTCAGATGATTCAATCTTATACCCATGCTTATCAGCAAAGCTGGGCAGAGGCAGAGCCAAAGACAATCCTTGGCAGGCAGGGACAGTTTCTGTGGGCATTGGCAGAGGCTCAATTTTGAGTGAGCACCAATGTTGAGCAACTTGGGTTATTTCTGGTATGCTCAAAGCTACAGATAGATGTTAGCCTTGCCAATGTACTCTACTTAATCCTATGCAAGAGCACTGCAGACTACAATATGAATAGAACTTTGAAGATAATTATGTTTATTGAAGCTGGAGTACAATCTAGCCAGCAGCTGCAATCTATCTAGGTGTAACTAAGAACTTGTTGTCATCCTTTCAGGTGTCTGTATCAATATATACTGCAACAACTCTTGTTCTTGTCCTTGCAGACAGTTCTCAGTGGCTACCTTTGCAATAGGTCTATCTTTGCTGGCTGTGCCCATCCTGATTGGCTGTCCTTGGCATGTGTGTTGCTACTGGCCTTAGAAGGCGTACATGGCACTTCAGCTACGCCCAATTTCTTAATAAACTTGGCTTTAAAAAATAGTACTTCAGCTACAGCCTATGCTCTTCTTGAGCTAGCCTACTGTCATTTATTGATTGGCTGTATCTTACACGCCTATTATTGTGCTGGAAAACTACGCCATATTTGGTTGATGCTTAGAGATTGTCCCTGTTCAGCCCTCCTTCATTGGAAGGTAGAATTCCGGTATTCCATTTGCAGGGCTTAATCAGTGATCCTTTTCTGGCTGGTGAGCCTTCTGCTTATTAATGCAATGGGTCAAATTAGGGATTATACACTGTATAATAGAAGACTCAATCCAGTATCAACCTGTGGATTATCTGCCGTGTAATGCTGACCCAACCTGATAAGGAACCCAATTATGCGCTGTGTAATGCTAATCCAAACTTGGTATTTCTTAGCCATTTGTATATTGCTTGTTTGATATGATCATATACGCTCATCAGGCTAGGTGGTACTGAGTTGATACAACGTCTAGTAGGATAGAATAATTGATAAACAATAGATGATTTCAAGATATCATGCCGTGTAATCAATGATAATCACTATATTGGCTATTTTTATATGGTGTATAATTGTTACATCAATTATAATAAACTATTAATATACAGCGTATAATCAATACACATTGGAATGATGATCTGTGATAATACGGCATATGACATTACATCTATCATAATAAACTAACAATTATATGATGTATAATTATTGAATCTATTGTAATAAACTAATAATTACACAGCATATAACTGCAATGTCTATTATAATAAACTAATTATTATACACTGTATAATTACTTACACTTAATATAATAATAACCTTGTGATTTTATAGTGTGTAACTGATAAAGATCTGCGTGTGATGATTAGCCTGATCATTTGTGGTCAATCAGCCTAATCTCACACCGCATTTTTACGTTTAGGTTCTGAATTTACAGTACTATATGGGAAAAGCCACAATGCCACAGGGGGTGACATAGTGGCATGTTCCATATATGATTTGAAGCCAAGTAATAACTTATGTGGGGATCTCGGGAAAAATTGGTAGCACTCCTAATTAGGAGAAAGTGCCTGAAGTTTGATATGGCCATCAGATTGATCCATACTGTTAGATACGTCAAGGGGTGGCTTGTTGAGCGCCCCCTGTGTATTGTAAGATATGTTGGCAGGCAAGGAGGGAAACTTGGTTGTAACACTAGTATTGTTTTGTGGTATTGCTAAACAATATATATTCCAATTCCTTATTCCAAATAAAAATCAAGTTCAATTCACATTTCTGTCTTTGTGTTTCCGTGTACTTTGGCGCCTTTCTCTAGCCAAGACTAGGTGAGATTTATCATTCAGGGCCTCAAGGTAATCTGATAACCTTCCCTGCCAACTAACCAAGACTTAATATAAATCCAATCTTAAGGTTGGGATTTCCTGCTGTGTATCTGTGCCGCGCCTCAGGACACAACACCCCTGTAGTGAGCACCATTTTTGTCGTGTTCTGAGGTGCGGCACAACACACAACAGGAAATCCCAACCTTAGGATTGGATTTTTACTAAGTCTTAGTTAGTTGGCAGGGAAGGTTATCGGATTACCCTGAGGCCCTGAATGATAAATCTCTACTAGTCTTGGCTAGAGAGAGGCGCCAACATACTTGAAAACACAAAGACAGAAATGTGAATATAACTTAGATTTTATTGAGGATAAGGAATTGGAATTTATATCATTTAGTGATACCACAAAACAATACTAGGACAGTAGGATCACTTGTCACAAGCATGAGTGGGGCAAGTGAGTTGCGCAGAATCAGGAAACCAAACAGTTGAATGTCCCACTTTGAAAATAGACCCATTTTGAGGAGCAAAAGCAAAAGCAAGGGATTCATCTTCAAAATAACCCGACAAAGGCAAAATCAATAAAGTGTGAATATGGCATTCACAACAGCTTTTATCTGACTTTGATGCTTCCATCTCAACAGCTATGAAAAGCACAGTATAAAGTTGAATTTAATACATCATTCAATAACATTGTTTTGTTTTTGTTTGCCACCTGCCATGGATAAACCCTCAGGGTGCCAGACTACTGGTGAATGAGACAGCAGGAATTGGACCCACTACCCTGAGTTGCTGCTCTAAACGGTGATTGCTCCCAACCAGCATGATTCTTGAGGCCTTGGTAAACAATCCCAAAGGACTCTACTATGTGTAAATTGTGCTTGCCTCAAACAGCTTCACGCCTTTCAACACTTTGACAATATAGTAAGACAGCACTAATGTTTGTCTAGCCCAAAAGCTAAAGGTGGCTCAAAGAGACTTACCTCCAGGAAACCTAATCCCTGTTTTACTTGACACCAACAGTCAATTTTGTCTTTGCCCCTAGGAGACCCAACCTTTACCCCTCCTGTTACTGAGGCATATGACAGCCAACTCATATGCCAAACAGCCTACACCCCACCTTTCACTGAGGCACACAACACCCTATCCATATGTCAACCAGCTTACACACCACCTTTTAAACTATTCTTTGTATTAGTAAGGTATTAGTCAAGCATTCACAGTAAAGGGCTCCCAAGGGCAATAGTTCATTACTTCCTCCACCATTCAATAATATTTTTGAAGTTTTAGACTGGGTTACTTTCCATCTGATTAATTTTAAAAGAATTAATTTAAAATTTAATATATATATGATTTCCTATTCCATATATACATTTAAAATTAGGAATCAAATCAGTGGTATATTAACATTTGTTTTGGCAAAAAATCTAACAAATTTAATATTTGATTTTATAAATCCAAACAAATTATAGGGATCATTTTAGATTTAAAATAAACTAATACACAGTAAGATTAGCCTATATTAACAGAGATATGTTTTTTAGCTTTAGATGTTCTTAGAGTGAATTTAGATGGAACAAATTGAGTCTTGACATTTGCTTATGATGTGAGCTCAATTCCAGACTTCACTCTATATCTGAGCATCCAGAGCAGCTAGAGCAATCATGTTTAGTGTCATTTTGATTGTAATTTTCTGAAAAGTCTATATAAATACTCTAAATTTTATGACATTTTATAAAAAATCATTGTGTCTTAATATTATTATTATCTGTTTACCCTACTGACATCTTTATTAGGATGATGTAGGGATGCTTCGGCTCATCCCCGGCTAGCTTCCGGCCTTGAGTCGCTGCAGCTAAACCGGAATCACCAACTATTTAAACATGCTTAAATAAATCTTTGACTGAGTGACCAAGAGCCAGAAACTTACCGCGGCTGCCCGGGGCTTGGCCGAAGCAGCCCTAGGATGATGCATTGGCAAGCAGGGTTACCTTGAAACTATCTGAAGCCACTTGGATCAGGTGATTCATTCTTTAAGTATGAAACAATATGCATCCGCTCAGATCAGGTGATGCATCCAAGTGAAACATTATATTGTTTCACTTCAAAAATAAATAAAATCAAAATGTGCAAGTTAACCATCTCCTACTTAAACTAATATTTATACATCGAATTTTGAATAAAACTCTTTAAACTAATCAAACTCGCTTTCCAGGCAAGTCTATTCTCAACATAATGTAAATAACATCCAATCATATTAAAGTGTAATGAATTTATTCTATTTTTAAATAGTGTGTTTCTCCACTTTCAATTTTAATCCACACATTCTGGAGTCGGGCAATCTACATAGATAAGTCTCTTTGCAAGGGTTGAGCTACAACTGAAAAATCAAATAATTAAATAGTTATTTATTAAATCCCGAGTGGACTTTATTCTTATTTCTACATAAGCAGGTTACACTCCATTGGATTCAACCTACATACTTGAAAGGTGTTTGTAAGGATGAGTCAGTTCAAGCTGTTGGTTTCAATATTGACTTTACATATAAAATATTATGTAAAATCAATTCAATCTCTTACACCTAAAGCATACATTGCAGACGGTGAGACTCGCTTATATATAAATTATTTGCTTCACCCAAGAGAATATGTATCAGGTGATCTCAATCATTGTCGCAGGAAATAGTACTTAAACCTAGTGATGCAACTTGGAATTTGCCATCATGAAGTTCACCGCCTTACTCGCTCTTGCATATGCTCCCCAAGTTTTTCCAACAATAGTTGAATACGAGTGCAACCCCTTCGGTGATGAAGCCCACAAACAATTCGAGCTTAACTTTATGCACGCCCGTAGAAAAATGAGTCTAAGCAACCCCGCCATTGTTGTACCCAAAGCCCGCGATGATGGCACTTGCTTGAAACTGTATTGCACGGGTTGTAAAGACGATCAGGACATTATGCTTGTCGGCCAGGAACTATGGAAAAAATCCCTTGAGAACCACTGCAGCAAGAACATGTTCATAGGCTTCGAGGGATGCGTCTGCAAGCTTAAGTACTCCCAGAAAGCTTCTTGCAAGAAGGCTGACAGCCAAATCAAAGATGTGCTCAAAACTTACAAAAAACCCTCCAAAAAGCAAGGCTAGCTATCGAGAGTTTTCTAGAAGGATTATGTTCTTCCATCCATTACACCCTGAGTTTGGAGTCTTAAATACATTCCAATTGATTTCAAGTTTTTTATAATTTAAAATCTCATCATGTGGCCTCTACCCACTTGGTTTAAAAATAATTTCAACTTGATTTTCAAAAGACAAGCTTTGGTATTACACAAATATAGACTCATTACGACAACAAAGCAGCCTTTCTAAAACAAAACACTAAACAAACCCAGACAAGAGGGCTTGTCAGACTTTATTTAAGATGGAAATATGAGATAGGTTTATATCCCAAAGTGCTGAAATACACTCAACTAAAACTTACCAAGTAAAAAACAATAGTACAGAGTTACACAAATCTATAGAGAAATAAAAATAGTCAAAAAATTATAGAGAAGCAAGCAACTCAATGTGATTGTGAAGAAAAAGTAAAGGCTATGATCCAAGGAAATAAAAGGAAACATATTAATTTTTTTATAAAATCACTCTATTTTTTAAGGTTACCTATAAGCATTATTATTCTTTTTTCAGGAAAAGACCAAAAATCAAGACAGTGATAATAAAAACAGCTTCCTACCAAAAGGTTCTTATGTAGTGGCCAAAAAAGTCATCATTTGTTGAATTCTTAGTTTAAATTAATAACATATTCGAAGAATTAGTTCAAAGACTCAATATTTACAAAAAACCAGCAAAAATTAACTTTAAGACATGAGACATTCAAAAAGTCTATGAAAAAACATTAACATAAATTCAAGTAAGTCAGGATTTTTTAATATCATCTTGAGTGCATGTATTATGTAAGGAATTGAATTGATTTGACCATGTTAATTTACATATAAAGCCAATCATCAAGCTGCTGTGTACTTGGGTTGGCCAAGGGATACAGCAGGAAATCCTAATGGTAGGATTGGGTTAGTACTAAGCCAGAGGTTAGTCTTAAGAGATAAATAAGGAATTTATCTTAAGGCCTTGGGAATGATAATTATCAGCAATCTACTATAGCTAAAACTAGGGAGATGGCGCCAAAGTACAGAAATAAACATAAAGAGAAAGAGAAAGTGTGAATAGATCCTAATTTTATTGGATGAATCTATATTATTCTTATATGATAATTTTTACTACAAAAACAGTAGAGGGACAGATAGAAAACTGGCCACTCTCATAAGTAGTTGAGGATCACTCATGTCCTCAGTTGGAATAGGGCTGCTTTGGTTTTCACCCAGGTGCTACTATATTTTGAAGCAGCACCCCAGACAAATCCTGTCCCCGCTCAAATTTCCCGCAGGAAATTTGAAGGGAGAGCGGGTACAGAATGTGATTGGCTACTATTAAAAGTAGGAAATTGCGGGAGCCATGGCTACCCACTCTCCAGAGTCAGGGTGGGTGTTGCATCCAAATAGAATAAAGTGGCAGCACCTTCCTTATTATGCTCTACCAAAGGCAAGTGTCACAATTTTTAATAAATGAGATGTGATGACATCTGTCATCACATTTTAAAAATGAGGGTGATTTGAAAGCAATCACCAAGCAACAAAATTTTAAAATACATTTAATTGTATAATAAAGCAATTTTTGTATTTAATAAAGTATACATGAATAGATGGAAAATTTAATACTCTACAAAACTATATAGGTTTTAAAAACAATTAATATTAATAAATCAATATTTTTATTATAAATAAATTTATTCTTTATTCATATCAACTTCAACAAAGCATTTCCATGTTTAATTTAGTCATACTAAAATAGAACAATGCTTCAAGTTTCAAGAACTAATTAAACCACAATAAATCATCATTTTGATACTAGATATTTTTATATAAATTACAAACCAATCCAATCACTGTTACTAATGTCACTTTGAAACTAAGCTTTATAAACCCATTGTTACCTGAGATTTCATTTCACTTGTTATTTCAAGTATCTTTTAATTATACACCAAACCAACTTTCAAACAATGAACTGTGATTCATGCTTACTTCCCATTGTTGATATGCTAAACTATATATGTGATTTCTGTAGAAGATGCAATCATTGCTCATGTGCAGTGTCTGTTTTCTCTGAAAAGTAATATGTATACAGATATTTTTCAAACCTGTCAAGATAAATGTATATTAGTCCGTTTAGAACGCTAGGTCCAGTCAAAAAACAAATTTAAATTGGAACCAGTTAAAAGTCATTTTAATCAATTAGGCTTTCATTCATCTATGAAAGGAAAAAATAGTCAATCCCACAACAAAAATAAGACAAAATACTGAATCCCAAAAATGAGACAGCAAACAAATGGAGCTCAAATCCAAAAAAAAACCCAATCCAGTCACATCCTGAAGCATTCTACATCAAATTTGATTATGAGTGTATGGAAAATATGATACAAGCAGAGAACACATGAGGTTTAGTAACAAAAGTGATGAGCTCAAACAAAATTCAACTCATTTTTTGAAAAATTGATTATTTTTGGGCTCAAATTGGAAATAGTGGATTTCAGGAGTGAATCTACCAAAATCTATTAAGGGAACTACATCATTATTCTCAATGTATGTGCTTCTAAATCTGGACATTTATGTCTGAAAGAATGTCTCAAAAAAGAACATACATTTAAATAAAATTAATTTATTAGAAAAAAATTTACTTTACTATTTTTAATAGAATTCTATAGCATTTGTTTACAATGAGGTTTTCAAGTGAAGATAACTTTGACATTGTTGAGGAGCAGTACCAGGAGCTACTCCAAGCTCAGGCTGCTGATCAAGGGAGCGCAAGCACCATGTTTACCGTCTATACCCAGTTCAATTCAAGTTGCAAGGAGAAAAAGCTGTATGTGTCACCAGCCCCACCATGGGTAACTTTTCTGATGGCCAGTATGTTGACCCCCAAGACCAGGCCCAACCTGCGCCTGTGCCACATTCTGGAGACTGGGAAATTGTGGCCCCCTCCAACTGTATACAATCATTTCCCAAGAATTGAGGGCAAGTAAACCTTGCTATGTCTAATACGGGCCCCCTTATTCCCAAAAGGCCCCCAAAAACGTTGAATAATAACCAATGAAATCATAGAGGAGATTATGAGCCTCAAGCAGAGTGGTGTTAATTTTGCAGAAACTGCCACTTGTCTTCAATTTATTGATGCAGTAATTAAGCAGAAGTTCCAGGCTCTTTTGAAGAGAGGTGGTACCAAGCTTGCCAAAAAGTCAAAGAAGCATATTCATTGCCTGCCGCACTGTGCAGCTCTGGATGCATGGGCTTGTGGTTAGTATTCTGATTATGACCAACTGGCCAGCCAATGAGTTGGATGATGGCTCTGATTTGCCCTATGAAGCTGTGATTGGCGCCACAATCATCCACTGCCTGTCCTTAATTTCCAACAATGTCATATTATTATATTATTATAAATTGTCATTGCAAGTCCATGATTATAGCACTTTGAGTAAAAAGAACGCCTCCAAGGGCAAAAAGAAGGAACTGTAGGGGATTGTGATTGGTGTGTTCCTAGCAGCTTCCTCAAAAAAGACTGTTTTCTATCAACCCATAACCAGCTACACCAATGGGTACTGGTACGGGAAATTTCTCTATGGTCTTCTTCCCACATGGAGCTCAGCCAATTCCAGATTCAAAATTTTCCTGAGCTACCAAATTGAGTGCGCTGAAGTGGCCTCCAAGGAGATAAAAGTAGGCAGTCAAAACATCTGCATTTTCTGCTGGCCATGCCAATCTTCACCTGGGGGGTGTGCTGTTCTTTAATATTGGGGACACAATCCATGAGCGCAACCTCACAACCTTCAGCCAGGTGGTTAGTGCGGCCAATGATCACACTGTGCCTTTTCCCTGTCAGAAGGTTGCTGACATGTTCACAAAGATGGCCCTGAACACTCATAGCAGCATACAATCACCAAATAATCCCCAGATGGTCTCTTGTGATTCCCCAGCTTACAAGCCAATCACCATCCTCCAGAGTCTGAATATGATATCATACATCATCAATTCCTCTGATGCACTCAAGGCATTCATGTGCCACTGGGTCTTCAACCGCCCTAGTTCCATCCAATCCTCCCAGGTGACCAGCATCAACCCTCCAGCCAATCAAGTCCTCCCCCCACAATCCAGCCTGCCAACTAGTTTGCCCCACCCTATCATATTTGCCCAATAAAACTGGCCCCCAATACTTTTTTTATAATATATTAGTTTAAACTGTATGTATTTTTTATTGTTATAATATATTTTTTACATTTAACTGCAGTGATGATTTATTTTTATCATACCTCAAGTTAATTTGGATGCTTTAATATTTATTAAATTTATTGTTTTCTGTTATAGCTTTAATATTTTTGAAGCGCTATAATAAATTGAAATTAAAACTACAAGTGCTACAAACCAGCCTATTAGAATGGGTGTAAATTTGTGCTGACTTTATGCTTGGCTCAGAAAAGACTTGACTCAGTTATTTCACCCAGTTTAACTTAATGAAATAAGCCTTTTGAAAATAAGACATGCCTTTGTTTGTAAATCAGCACACCAACTTATGGTCAATCTAGAACCCAAGCATGGCTTCTCTGGTTCTAGATTGACCACAAGTTGGTTTGCTGATTTGCAAACAAAGAATTGTCTTATTTTCAACAGGCTTATTTCATTAAGTTAAACTGGGTGCAATAACTGAGGCGTGTCTGGTCTGAGCCAAGCATAAAGTCAGCACAAATTTACATCCATTCCAATTGTCTGGTTTGTAGCACTTGTAGTTTTAAAAGCTATGGCAACAACCAAAAATTTCTCAGATTTAAACAAAATGATTTCAGATTTGAAAAAAATCCAAGCTGCACAAGATTCAGGATTCAATTAATTTTAAAAAATTTCAGTTAATAAATGAACTGTCAAACAAAAAAGAAATTTCACTAGCCCATTATACAAAATTATAGCAAATATCAACCGGCATTGTTTAAACCACAAAAAAATTAACTGACACAACAAGTGAAATGGATAGATGCTATTCTGGAGTATATTATAATCCAATCAGGATTTATATGAGGCACCAACAGAAGAACTAAAGTGAAACAAAACTTGAGCAATCTAGAAGCGAGATTACACAAGCATGAAACAAAATGAAGTCACACAAGATGTGTAGTATGAGCAGCCTAAAATAGAAGTATAGCAGTTTAACAGCCAATCAACAGCTATCCTATTTAGGAACAGAGGCATTTTATTCATTTTCATGGCTCCTGATTTTTATGAAATTGTTTTGAGAACTTTCCAAATATGGACTCATGATTACAATAAAAAACAATTATAAAATTTTAATATCTTACTTTTAGTGATTTTATCCTAGATTTTATTGTACAATGGTTTTTAACAGCAACAACATTTTCAAAAGTTCCAGCAGCCAAGCCAGATTCAATGGAGGCAAGGCTCAGAATGTGGAGGCACCTGTTTACACTCAAGCCTTTGAGGCGGGTAACAAGGAAGCTGACCTGTACCTGACCCCTGACCCATATGGCTTTGATTTGTTCAACAGTCACTCAGGGTCTAGCTCTGCCCCACTCCCGTACTCATCCCCACACAAGCTGCCTGTCAACCAATCAATAAGGATGACAACCTTGATTTGGAACAACTTCCTGCCACAAGCCAACTTCCCCCTACAGCCACCCTCGCCCCCCTACAGCCAATCATGCTTCAGCTCCCCCAGCCCAGCGCCCCAAACACACAATCATTACTGCTCAGATTCTTCAGGAAATTGTGGCACTGAATCTACAGTGTCTATCCTGGGATCAGATACCTGCAAATTACAATTCACCCAGGCTACTGTCATGCAGGAATTCAACAATCTGATGAATAAGGGGAATCTGATTGGGACAGCCAAGAAGGGCCCCCAAGTCCCAAATCAGCAAAGCCTACCCAATTATGCTAGATCTCTTAGAGCAGAACCCCAAGCTTTCCTTGTACAAGGTTAGAAGCAACTTGCACACCATGGCATTTGGGTGTCTGAGCGCATGGTGCAGCTCTGGATGTATGGGAAGGTGGCGTCAGTCTGTGTGAGCAATCAATGTTGACGGTAAGCAATGAGATGGCGCTTAGGATTTCCCATATGATCAGGCAATTGAATCCACCCTGGTTCAATGCCTGACAAGTTTGTCCAATGATGTCATCTTCATCTCCTACTATAAGCTATCAATAGCTTTTGACAATTTTGGCAAACAAGGAAGAGCCGCCACCCAAAAAGGAAGGAAGAAGGTCAAGAAGGGGACATTCATTGGTGCGTTTCTGGCTGTTTCAGCCAAGGGTTCTGTCTATTATTGGAAAACCCCAGATTTCACCAATGGCTACAAGTACAGCCACATCCTCAGAGGATTACTCAACTCCTGGAATGGCTCAGATTCCAAGCACTGGGTTTGCTTGAGCCACCAGATGGAGGGAAGCTCCACTCCCCTTGAGGTCATCCAGGGACTTGGGCACCAGGCCTCAGTCTGCCCTGACAACCATGCAGACATCCATCTGGGTAATGTCATATTCCTCAACATTGGAGACACGGAACGGGAGCACCGCCCTCAGGCTTTTAATGATCTTTATCTTGGGGTCCTTGACCACAAGTCTCTCTTTGGTCATCAGATGGTGACAGACTTGTTTGCCCAAATTGTCTTCCATGTGAATATGGGCAACCAATCACAGAAGGACAAGCACTTTCTACCCCATGCCACAGCCACCTATCAACCCATCCAGCCAATAACAAATGGGGAATATAACAAGCGTTATATGGCAGCCATCACGCGCAATCCTCCTACCCCTACCCCCACCATCACTACCCCCCACCTTACAGCCCCACCCACCTAATCCCAGACCCCCCAGGCCAGCACCACCTCCACGCCCTCCTTCCTGTGCTATTCTGCCTACTAGGTATCACTCTTCCCCCAATAAACCCCCTGTTGCCAAACATTTCTATTTATATTATCTTTATTTTGAATTTCAATTGTTCATACTCTTTGTTTATAGTTGGTTTTATTATTTATGTTCAGCTTATTTGTATAAAATCATATATTTACTATATCATGTATCTAGATCCAGAAAAAATTTATTTTTAGCACTTAAACACAGCCCCTTGTGAAATTTAATAACAATTTGGTGGTTGTTGAAATTTGAATTAGAAAATTATAGGTTAATTATGTTTAGATAAAGTTGTTACTGATCTGAATTCAAAACCTTAATGATAAACTTTAAGCCAATCAGGAGCCAAGTGATAAACTGATTGTTGTGACATAAAGGGACATTCAATAATTCTTTGATGCATGTGCGCTAATTAATATGATTGGCTCTTTGTTTGCCATTGTGTGCCATTGTTGCTATGGCAAGTTGTTGATAGACTAGTGCTAACCCAGCGGCTGATTGGGCACTAGTCCACCAACAACTTGCCACAGCGGCAATGGCACACAATGGAAAAACAACCAGCCAATCATATTAATTAGTGCACATGCAACAAAGAATTATTGAATGTCCCTTTATGTCACAACAATCACTTTATCACTTGGCTCCTTGTGACTGTATGGCAGTCACTGTTAAGTATTTAGCCAAATAAATACTCCAAAATATAAAGTTGCTCTGTTTTTGCTGTTTGTTTTATGTAGATAGGTTTGGCTGGAATTCTTCAGATAAAGATTCCTGAAAACTTAGTATCTATATTCAATAAAAGAACATAAGGCAAGATTGGCTGAATTAATCTTTGAGACTAGGCGTCACAAAAACAATTTAATTAACCAGGAAGTTTAATTAATAAATACATGGGAATATAATTAATGAGGATTTCTTTATATTGTCTCAATGCCTTGACTGTGCCAAGAAGTTTGGTTAAGGTTTAATCAAGAGTAAACACACAAATTTTGGGTTAAAAGTGCTGTTTCAGCAAATACATTAGGTTAGAAGCACCGCCTGGGAAAATTGCTGGGCGCTGCGGTGGCGCCTGGTTTGAGGTTCAAAGCGTTTTAATGTGTTTTAAGGCAAAAAAACATTAAATGCAAAGATAACTAAATAAAGGCAATGATTTCTAGGGAGATAAGTTTGATCAGCTGGTTCCCAGTTGGATCATTGATAGGTGAGTTTTGGAATGTGTATATTCCACAGGGGGTTGGCGCCGTGAGCTAAGTAAGCTCCATGCCAAATTAATACATTGAGATGAATGGCGTCAGGTGACTCCTTCTCATTGTAGTTGATTCTCATAGGCTGAGAATTACAGGGGATCTTTTAGGTAAAGATCTAGGTCTGGATGACTCAAATGTCATAGACCACGTGATATGAATCAAAGGTTGATTCAGGAATTGGAGGGGTTTTCAGCTGAATATGCCCCAAATGATATAAGCAAAAACAGCTAAATTTTAATAAAGATATATTGTCAATTTTGACGCTTTCCCCTAAAACTACTTTTTAATTATCATGTCTTCTTTACTATCATTTGAAAGAGCAAAATTTGAGGGTGCTTTGTAAAGAACCTGCTGCTGCAAGGAAGGAAGTTCCTACCAGTTCACTCAAGGAGGCTTGGGCTAGTTTGGAGGTCTCTAAGATAGCACCTGAGGAATCTTTGGTAGAAGTGAAAGCTGCTTTTGAAGAACTATATTCTGACTATTTTTCTAAAGAGGGAACCCCTGCACAAGGAAATTGAGTTTATGCATGGGACTCTTGGAACTTGCTATTAGGGTTCAATGAGATTTTACAACAGGTGAAGGGCAGAGCCAATTGTGAATTTGAGGCATTGAGAAATAGGGAGGAAAAGAGTGTCAAAATTATGGCTTGTTGGCGAGATGACAATAAAGTGTTATCTCACAAAATTGCCTCCCTGTAGGCAAAGCTCCTCAAAGCTTTGTCACAGGAAGGTAACAGTAATAAGAGTCAAGGGCAAGATAATGGCAAGTTTGTCTGGTTGGACCTGGATCTATCACACTCCTGATTGGCTTAAAGTCTATCATTAAGGTTTTGAATTTGGATCAGTAACAACTTTATCTAAACACAGTTAACACTATTATTTTCTAATTCAAATTTCAACTGACCACCAAGTTGTTGTTAATGTTTTAGCAAGGGGCTGTGTAAAGAGCTAAAAGATAATATGGCAATTAAGGAAACAATGCCAACACAAAGCAAATAACACATATTGAGTTAAGCCTAAAAATATACATAATGGGTAAAAAATGGGATATTGGGGTAATGTGAAAACAAACAGCAATAAACAAAGAGTTAATATTATCAGATTTATACAGATTTTATTGGGGTGAAAGCTATAAGAGCATAAGGAAATGTTAAGAATATCATTGAGAGAATTGGAGAAGCTTTTGAAGGACCTTGAACAGCAATTGCAGAGATCTAAGAAATTGACTGTAAGGTCAAAGCAAGATTTAAGTCCGCCGTCCTTGAAGGTGACAAAATAGACAAGAAGTCTGCAAAGGCCCTTATTGTGATGGAAATCACTGGATAATATGAGGCTGTTTCTAAGTGATGGGGAATTACCACCCAAATCCACATAGAATTGATGATTAACCATCAACAAAGGCTTCAGATATTTTTTTGTGAAATTTCCAATTGTAACTCCAGGATTAAGTAGAACAATTAGTCCTAACCAAAGTAAACCAAGATAAATGACTTGGGAAAGCATCAATGCATCTTCAGCATAAAATTCTGGGCATTGGGAAGTGACACAATTTTCTGTTTCAAGAATGGGGGGAGGAGCTACAAAATTGGCTGGCATGAAATTAACATTTGGCGGCACCAACATCAAAGTTCCAGATCCAGGGCCCCATCTTCCTGAAATGATTTGGTTCAGAATCAGATTGTACGGGATATACTGCAACAACCTAAGAACAGGATGCATTTTAAAATTTAAAGTTAGAACTTGGGATAACTGATTTTTATTGATTAAATTTTGGAGGTCTCAACTCTTAGAGTTGAAACAGGGAAAATTATTCAATATATATCAGAAAAATTGACTAAGCAATACCACCTGAGTCTTGACCTCCTATTCCTTCCACATTGTCAAGTGAGTATCTAGTCCAGGTTGCAAAGAACCCTTGCGTGACCAGTTTCTGACAACCATGCTGATTAATGAGCTCATATCAGGTGACCCTCATATTACGTCAATTTATCAATATCAATTTGAAAAGGGGGAGCTGGTTTCAGCTGGCAGACTGGAGCAGCTGTGACCCATTTTTGATTGACTGTTTGGTTTAAATCTGTTAACTTGGTCAATTTTGATACAGGTTTTCTGGCCTTCCAAGCCTTCTTACTTGGACGGAGAATACCCGGCATTATGGAACCTACTGTGACACTTATGACCAAAATACCAGACACCCCTGAGAAGACAATCAAGCGCTTACTAAACATTCAGAAGACATTGGTCAAGGGCCTCCAGTTTAAGGTGTTCAATCTTTCTGTGCTGTCCGTCTGGGTCAACAACCCTGAGATATATGCCCACCTCAAACCATCCAAGCAAGCCAAAACCAAAATTTTCAAAATTGCCAGCGCAATTGCTTGCGCCAAGAATAGGTAGCCTGCCAAAGCTGCTGGCAAGGAGGAAACACGCAAAGGTAACATAAAAAAATAAATTGATAAAATTTTGTAAATGCTTACCTTTTTTTAGAAACCATAGACAGTGAAATCTGCCGTGCTCTGGTCCTGTTTGTCCCCGCCACATTTTATGCCAACTAAACCAATCATGTGGCTAGGCAGCTGTTTCTGTCCCCCCTGTCTTGTGGGAGATTGAAGACAGAATTCACAGGTCCTTCCCAATGTCCAGGGAGGCATTGGCTGAGCTTACGCATGCTGAGGGGGCATCTGAGTGGGCAGTTACTGTCTATAAGGATGCCCAAGTGGTCTGCCTGGACCTGGTATCCCTCAAGAGAGTTTACTGTGTAAACTCCAGTGAGCTTATTTGGGACGTCCTGGAAACACTCCCACTCAAGAACATACTGGAGATGGGACAAGCCCATGCAGCTGCTTGCTTCTGCTACCCCTTGGAGCACACCCTGTCTTACCTGTTAGAGAACTTTTGGTTCAAGGTGTTGAAATTAGCTTTTGTAGACCCAACAGCCGTAAAGAAGACCAAGATCCTCCTGGCGGACTTTGGGCTGGCCTAGAGTACCAACAAGACGGGAGTCCCTCTGGAGATGGATCTCACCTTTGCAAAAACAAAACATGAAAAAAATAAGTGCAGTGTTTAATAAATTGTGCAAGTTTACTGAAGCCTTTGCTGGGCAAAGGCTTCATCTGATGGTTTACCTGAGGTAGTTTTTTACTTCAGGATGAGCGCGTCAGTAGAGGATCTTGATGGGGTCCTCCTAGGGATTGACGGGGCAAGGCTCTCCCTGGATGGGAAGAAATTCCCCCCAGATACGACTTGGTTGACTATGTGATCCAGGACGCCTTGGTCCTGGCTGGAATTTACGGGTCTGTAGCCCCACCTGAAAAGCTGCTGCTTCACTCCCATCCAATCCTACTACCTTTTACAAGCCGCCGCAAATATTTCAATCAGGGTGTATTTTCTGTCTACAGTGTGGCAGTGGAGGTTGTGTGCCACCTCCATTGCTGGGTGGGTACATACCGTAGAACTTGCTACAGACACTCTTAATAAATCCTATCTTCCAATAAATTTCATTACAATTTATATTATTTTTTTATAATATTTTTTTCTGATTTTTATTTTAGAAAACAAGTTTTGAAAAATATATCCCAGAAACGGTTTTCATAAAAGCATAAAAATATACATTAATAAAATATAATTCTAATTTGTCATTTCTGTTAATTTTTTAATCCCATTTTTATATTTATTTGATAAGAGTGATATAAATATATTCACATAATCAAGTATCAAGTGTCTGGGGTAGCCTCAGATTCCATGATGAAAAATTAATATAAAATAAATAAATTACTAACCTTCATTGATGGTCCCGCTGAATGTGATTGTGGGCTTAGAAGCTTCTTAATATAAAATATTAAATAAATCTTAAATAGTAAATTAGAGAATATAAAAAAGTTGGACAATCTAAGCCTTTAATTGGTTGGCTGTTTGGCAAGGCACATGGGGATGAACAAATCAGCATGGCCATAGAATTTGGCCACTGTCTCAGCTGGGAGGGTGTGGGTCCTGGCCTGCAGCAAATCAAATAGGTCCTTGGTCCCAGTTGGGGTCCCTTGCTGGACAACTCGTATGTGCCACCCAAAGACCTCCTCAATAGGATTTAGGAAGGGCAAATATGCAGGGAGGAAGAGAAGGCACAAATTGGATGTGGCCAATTGCTGGGGGCCCACTGCAATGCTGGTGTCAATTGATGGAAATTCCTAAAAAATATCTGCCACCTTATGGAGACCAACATTATCCAGCACAATTACATTAGTGAAGCCCAGGCTTGTGTGCCTCAGGTGCTCCTAGACCAATTGGAGGAATGATAGAAAGGTACAGCTGTTATGGAAGCCTAGTATCATTTTATAGAGCTTGAACCCCTTTGGACCAGGGAGAGCCAGCATTGAATATGCTGTGACACAGACTACAGCACGCCAAGATACCCCGTCATTGGAGCCTTTTGGGTCATAGCCATATGCATTCCACATAGACAAGGTGAATGCTGATTTGTCAATATAGTAAAATTTGACCATCCTCTTGGCTTTAAGGGCAGTGTATGCCTCTGTGTATTTTTTACGGACATCAATGTTTGAAGGACTGTTTTTATTGTAGGGGGATACCCCAAGTTTTTTCCATGAAAACTCATACCCTTTACCAAATGATAAAAAAATGAAATTGAGGCCTCAACTCCAAAAGTAGATTTAACCATGGCCTGTATATTTGCCAGTTCAAGATGATAGTCCTGGGTTATCCACTGGCAGATTGCCCATTTATGCTCCTTGGTGAGCCTAGTGGAAACACCCAAGGATTCCTTTGTGGCAAGGACTTGTCCAGTATTGATGAAGGTGTTGAATACCTTGCTGGTGTACTTGGGATCCATCCTAACAAGAGCCGCAGCCGCCTAGAAGTCATCAGATTCCTGCATTAACTTGAGAAGGGTGATGCACTTTATATCAGGAATGCACTTCTGAGTGGGCTTTGTTGATTCAGATGAGCAAGGATCATGATTGGTGACAGGCTTGCAAGGCATGGGTACCTTGGTGTAGAACACAGCAACTTTCTCTAACACTAGCTGCCCCTCTATGGTTCTATAGAACTCAGGCTTGTTGTTGTCTTCTTGGTTGCCATCACTGATGTAGGGCTCATAGCTGGTGTCAAGCACAGGATTAACCTTCTCCTTAATGGCTGACGGGACTGAATCTTGGCGGTACACAGCGCCAAACACATACAAAGTAAGTTCTAGCTCCTTGTTTCTAACCATTTTGGTAGTGATGACCTTGGTGGGCTTCTGGGTCAGCTTGGGGACCTGAGGGTTGATGCTCTGCACCCTAGCAGCTTGTGCTCCTTGAACCAGCTGTGTCAGTGCACCGACACCATTGAACTCTCCTCTCCCATCTCCCTCTTGAGTAGGCACTTGGGTTGCACTAACTCTGTTCTTTGACCTGCGGGGGCAACCACAGCCGCGGTGCACAACGGGTGCATTGTTACTCTGTTGTTGTGTTTCTTCCATTTAAAATCTAATAAAATACTAAATAAAACTTAATTAAGTTATACACTGGTTTTTTAATTTTTGCTTTTTATCTGAATATGGATATTTAATTAGAGGTTTCCCCACCTGATATCCCAATTATAGATTTTTTATTTCTTAATTAGTTGTTTTTGGTTTTACCACACCCATTTTAGAATACCCAAAAAAATTTACACCCATTTCCCCAGATTTTACATCAAATTAAGCACCCAACACAATATTTTTAAAATTTATGTCTTGTATTTTGTGTCTTATTTTAGATACCTTGGTATCATTCTTGATTACACTCCATTTCACACAACATTTGAGTGATTTTGTTTACATAGTGAGTTGCTATTGTTTTTTGGTTTTGGGTTGAGTTTTGACTCACCGCGCTTGGGTGTATTTTGTCACCAATTTACATAGTAAACATATGTACACCAAAAGTCAACTCACACAATTTTGTTTGTGAATCAATGTATTTCAGATAGTATTTTGAATAGTTTTTCTTGGCGCGTGAGCACTTCTTTGCTGTGTTGACCCATTTTGCCCATTAACGCCAAAAATCCCTGTTAACAGAGTGTATATTTTAACCAGATAGTTTATAATTTGCTTAAACCTGAAATTATTTTGTTTAAATCCAAGGTATTTTCGGTTATTGTCATAGCTTTTAAAACTACTGCATTTAGATACTCTAAATTACATGACATTTTATAAAAAAATACTTGTGTCTTAATATTATTATTACCTGTTTACTCCACTGACATCTTTATTATGATGATGCATTGGGAAGCAGGGTTACCTTGAAACTATCTGAAGCCACTTGGATCAGGTGATTCATTCTTTAAGTATGAAACAATATGCATCCGCTCAGATCAGGTGATGCATCCAAGTGAAACATTATATTGTTTCACTTCAAAAATAAATAAAATCAAAATGTGCAAGTTAACCATCTCCTACTTAAACTAATATTTATACATCGAATTTTGAATAAAACTCTTTAAATTAATCAAACTCGCTTTCCAGGCAAGTCTATTCTCAACATAATGTAAATAACATCCAATCATATTAAAGTGTAATGAATTTATTCTATTTTTAAATAGTGTGTTTCTCCACTTTCAATTTTAATCCACACATTCTGGAGTCGGGCAATCTACATAGATAAGTCTCTTTGCAAGGGTTGAGCTACAACTGAAAAATCAAATAATTAAATAGTTATTTATTAAATCCCGAGTGGACTTTATTCTTATTTCTACATAAGCAGGTTACACTCCATTGGATTCAACCTACATACTTGAAAGGTGTTTGTAAGGATGAGTCAGTTCAAGCTGTTGGTTTCAATATTGACTTTACATATAAAATATTATGTAAAATCAATTCAATCTCTTACACCTAAAGCATACATTGCAGACGGTGAGACTCGCTTATATATAAATTATTTGCTTCACCCAAGAGAATATGTATCAGGTGATCTCAATCATTGTCGCAGGAAATAGTACTTAAACCTAGTGATGCAACTTGGAATTTGCCATCATGAAGTTCACCGCCTTACTCGCTCTTGCATATGCTCCCCAAGTTTTCCCAGCAAGTGCTCCCCAAGTTTTTCCAATAATCACTGATTACGAGTGCAATTCCTTTGATGATAAAGCCCACAGTCAATACCGGCATAATTTTATTGTCACATGTGATAAAATGAGCCCAAGCAACCCCGCCATTGTTGTAAAAGGCACCCTCAATGATGGCACTTGCTTGAAACTTTATTGCACGGGTTGTAAAGACGATGAAATCATTAAAACTGCTGGCATAAAACTATGGGAAAAATCCCTTAAGAACCAATGCAGCAAGAACATGTACATAAGCGCCGATGGATGCGTCTGCAAGCTTAAGTACTCCCAGAAAGCTTCTTGCAAGAAGGCTGACAGCCAAATCAAAGATGTGCTCAAAACTTACAAAAAACCCTCCAAAAAGCAAGGCTAGCTATCGAGAGTTTTCTAGAAGGATTATGTTCTTCCATCCATTACACCCTGAGTTTGGAGTCTTAAATACATTCCAATTGATTTCAAGTTTTTTATAATTTAAAATCTCATCATGTGGCCTCTACCCACTTGGTTTAAAAATAATTTCAACTTGATTTTCAAAAGACAAGCTTTGGTATTACACAAATATAGACTCATTACGACAACAAAGCAGCCTTTCTAAAACAAAACACTAAACAAACCCAGACAAGAGGGCTTGTCAGACTTTATTTAAGATGGAAATATGAGATAGGTTTATATCCCAAAGTGCTGAAATACACTCAACTAAAACTTACCAAGTAAAAAACAATAGTACAGAGTTACGCAAATTTATAGAGAAATAAAAATAGTCAAAAAATTATAGAGAAACAAGCAATTCAATGTGATTGTGAAGAAAAAGTAAAGGCTAAGATGTAAGGAAATAAAAGGAAACATATTAATTTTTTTATAAAATCACTCTATTTTTTAAGGCTACCTATAAGCATTATTATTCAAATTTCAGGAAAAGACCAAAAATCAAGACAGTGATAATAAAAAACAGTTTCCTACCAAAAGGTTTTTTATGTAGTGTGCCAAAAAAGTCATCATTTTTAATTCTTATTTTAAATAAATAACATATCAAATGAAAAGGTTCAAAGACTCAATATTTACAAAGAACCATCAAAAATTAACTTTAAGACATGAAACATTGACATAATTTCAAGTAATTCAGTCTTTCTGTACTGTAGATTCAGAACCTAAAGGTAAAAATGCGGGATTGTCAAATTCTTTTGTGTGAACTCACCAACTTACTGGAATATTTATCATCTTTTTATATAAAAATGTAAGTTGTTCTGGGATGAAACTTACTCCATTAAGTTGGTGAGTTCACGCAAAAGAATTTGACAATCCCAAATTTTTACCTTTAGGTTCTGAATCTACAGTATTATCATCTTGAGTGCATGTAATATATAAGGAATTGAATTGCTTTGTCCATATTAATTTAATATAAAGCCAACGGTCAAGCTGCTGTGTACTTGGGTTGGCCAAGGGATACAGCAAGAAATCCTAATGGTAGGATTGGGTTTGTACTAAGCCAGAGATTAGTCTTAAGAGATGAATAAGAAATTTATCTTAAGGCCTTGAGAATGATAATTATCAGCAATCTACTATAGCTAAAACTAGGGAGATGGTGTCAAAGTAAAAAAATAGACAAAAATAAATAGTGTGAATAGAACTTAATTTTATTGGGTGAATCTAAATTATTCTTATATGGCAAATTTTTTCTACAAAAACAATAGAGGGACAGATAGAAAACTGCCAACTCTCATAAGTAGTTGAGGATCTGTTGTAACCACAGACTCAACCTGCCAGCAAGGTTCCAACCAAGCAGGTTTGTGACCCGCAATCTGATTATCCGGTCACTCAAAGCCAGACTAGGAAGTCAACTCAAATTACCAAATCCAACAACATGAACAGATGATGATCCCTTATGGTGGATACCTTGTTTTGGTGCTTGACTCATTACCAGGATCAAGCCACCCCCTTCTTTCATCCAACTGTGTGATCACCAATCATGTTCCTGTTATCCTTGATTCACATGAATTATATAATCACTATCTCACAATAAAGATTATTATCTACCTTCTAAATATTTTCCCCGTGTAACTCTGCTAAAACAGCACAGTTACAACATTGGTAGCACAAGTAGGTTCTCCATCCTACCTTATCTTGAAAAATTCCGCCTGTTGCCTGCACCTGCTGCAGCCAACAAATCCTTGACAGAATCATGTCTGGCCTCCCGCCTGACTGGATCCGTACACCCCTGGTACCGCCATGCCCAATGGCTTTGTCTTGTACCAAAACACAATAATTCCACTACCCGCTTTCAACGCCATGTCTGCACAAGGTTTCTTCCAGGCTCCCTCCTTGCTACTGCAACCAACTGACAAAACCACCATGCCCGCCTACGTAGCTCAAAGACTACAAAGCGCCGCCTTGGAACCTTTTGCCGGGGCCAACAACAACAATGCTGCCGCATGGATCCAGTTTGCCCAGAGCAAGCTGGCGCAGATGGAATTCCTACAGCAGTTTGGATTGCAGAAATTTCCATTTGCCTGACCCATGACGCTGGCACCTGGTGCAACAAGTGGCATGTAGAGCACACCAACAAGAACTGGGATACCTTCAAGTAAGACTTCCTTGCAAGATTTGTGCTTAAGGATACAGCGCTCATGATCATATGCCAAGTAAAGAACCTGACCCAGACAGGCACTGTGAAGGAACTCACCCACGCTTCTGAGGAACTCCGTCTTTGGGCACCATCTGACATTGCCTTTGACACCCCAGCCACACACCTCATGTATTACGACACCCTCAAGCTGCATGTGATGAGGCATGTAAACCTGGACCAGGTGACCAACCTGCAAAGCCTGTACTGTGAAGCAGAGAAGGCAGAGAAAACATCTAACACACTACATAAAGCACAAACTGGAAAACAAGAAAGACCCAAGGATTCCCACCTAGGCGGGTGCTCCTCTTGACCACCTCCTGGAGGCAATGGGAACAACGCCAACCACAAACCCACAGGCTCAAATGGACATGGAAATGTAAACAATGGCCAGTCAAACCAAACCAATTTCTGTATCACCGCCACACAGGGTAACCAAGATGAGGGAAAAGCCCGGGGAGAGCACTAAGCAAGCCAAGCTCTCCTCACGCAACTCCTGACTCACCCAACAATGAATATTACCCCAAGGACGTGGACCAATGCCCAATGATCCAGGTGCCCTTGGAAGACCCAGTACTATACACCATTGTCAGACATCCCAATAAACTGATGTCCTATCCTTTCTGTTTTTGCAGTTACACAGGCTCAGCACTCCTGGATTTGGGTGAAGATTGAACCCTGGTTAACAGTAGCTTTATGGATAAGTTCAAGCTAACCACTAATCCTTTGCGGATTAAAAACATGGTCCTGGCTGACAAACACCACATTGCTGTGACAAAGGAAACTGCCCCCTTCTCTGTCATGCTTGAGAACCTTCACTCCACCATCCAAGGTCCTGTCATCAGCTTTCCCAAGTTTGAAATTGTACTGGGACTAGACTGGTTACAGAAAAACAACCCCCACATTGACTAGGCAACCTCAGTGTTGACCATCAAGCGTGAGGGTGTCAACCACCAGATCTACCCTGACTCTGTGGGCCAACTGCTACACAACCACGTCTTTGTACGTATCACAGAGACCCAGGACAAGAAGAAAGACCTGAAGGCAATTGACTGGGACTTGTGCTAATACAATATCATACACTTCAAGGACCACCAGGATACCTCCACGCCTCAGGACCGCGAAATTGTGGTCCTCCATCCAGAGATTTTCAATGAAGCGCTGCCTGGGCTGCCACCTGAAAAGCATATTCAGCACTCCATACAACTCAAGGGGGCTGTACCCAAGGCGCGCCCTATCTAAAGGCTGACCCAAAATGAAGACAGCACCTTATGCCCCTACCTCAAGAAGGCATTAGAAAAGGTACTTATCCGCCCCTCACAGTCTCCCTTTGGGGCTGCTGTTTTCTTTGTGGCTAAGAAGGACGGAACCTTACATCTGGTCACAGACTACTGCACCCTAAACAAAGTTACCATTAAGAATCATTACCCATTGCCACTGATTGACAACCTTTTCAATTCCTTGGGAGGAGCCACAGTCTTCTCCAAGATTGACCTAACTACAGGTGTTGAAAATGGGCGCACACCGGCAGATTCAACAGGAGAATTAGTAGACAAGGGCACACACTCACTGTATGCCTTGGAATGTGAAGATTTGGAAAGTATTGACCAACTTAATTGTTATGATTGTTTTTATTGGGTCCTATAAAAGTAGGGAAAACTATCCCCTGGGCGTCTACTGCCAACGCCTTATATAGGGGTATTCTCATATTACTAATCACCAGTTGCTGGCAATGTCTTCTAGGACATTCCAGCGCACTGTAGAGTCTTGGCTGGGTTGGCAGTAGAGGGAATGACCTTCTATTTTAGGGCACAATCCTGAAATGCCTAGCACAAGGGCACCCTTTGCTAGCGCATTAATCAGTGATCCTTTTTAAGATAAGCAATCACTTCCATATCTAGTTCTAAACACAAGTCAAATAGGTCAATCAAATTAACCCTGGCGCCTTGGCGTTATTTCCTTCTGAAGTTGGTGTCTCGGCGCTTGCTTTAAACTAGGGCAGCGCTCTGGCGCTTGAAAATAATCATGTTGGCGCCTCAGCGCTCAATGTAATTTATTGTGGCGCTCTAGCGCTTGCAATTAATTGTGCTGGCACCCCGGTGCTAAATGTAAACTAGAGCAGTGCTCTGGCAACAAGAATAACTAATGCCGGCACTGTGGCGCTTGTTATTTAGAGTGGCAGTGGTGTGCCGCAATTAATCCTTAGCAACAACGTCATGGCCCACTAATCATGCATTTAATTATATGGTAAGTTGGCACTCATTTCCAAAAGGGTAATTGATTGGCCCTGGTTAATTGTCAATTACCACCTAATTAATTAAGCTTTCCACAATCCCTGGTCAACAATTTTTCACAACAGGCTACAATCAGATTTATATTAAGGAGGAAGATATCCCCAAAACAGCCTTCCACACTAAATACGGCTCCTACAAATGCATGGTACTCAACTTTTGCATGACCAATGCCCCGTCCACTTTTGTAACCTTCATGAACAAAGTATTTGCGCCCCACAAAGGCAAGCACACCCTAGTATACCTGGACAAAATTATTGTCTACAGCCTCTCGGTGGAACAACACCATAAAGACCTAGAGGCAGTCTTTGCTACTTTGGCACAACACAAACTGTTGGCCAAACCCTCCAAGTGCCAGTTCTTCCGCAAGCAACTACCCTTCTTTGGACATGTAGTCTCAAAGGATGGCATCAAACCCGACAGTCAAAAATACAGGCCATCTGCAAGATGCCACCACCCAAGGATAAGTTGGAACTCCGCACCTTCTTAGGAATGGTGGCCTATGTACGCCGATTCATACCTGACTGTGGCGTCTTGACTTCCCCTTTATCTGCCATAACAGGCGCCAAATCCAAGTTTGTATGGACCCCCCAACGTGACCTCTGTTTTAGACGCCTCAAGGAGAAACTCACAACAGCTCTCATCCTGCAATACCCCAAACACAACAGGGATTACCAAATGGAAACCAACGCCTCAGATGATCCATGGGGAGTAAAAATAGAAATAATGCGTGACTTCTGCCCGTAGCTATGAAAACAAACAGATGGCAAGTGTCAATACCCTATCCACAACAAAGAACTGTTGGCTATTGTACACTGCATAGTCAAATGGCGCTGTTACCTGGAATGCCAGGAAGAATTTACAGCATTGACTGACTACAAGTCACTCATCTATTTCAAAACTCAAGCAAATCTATTGCGCCGCCAGGCCCGATGAATGGAGCTACTAGAGAGATTTAACATGCTCATCCAGTACAAACCTGGGGCCAAGCTCGCCATGGCAGACACCCTGTCCCGCCTGTATGTCTGTGCGTCAAGAGGAGAGAATGGGCTTGACCCAGACTGGCCTCTCTTAGTACTACAAACAAAGGACAAAGGTTTCCCCCTAGCACAACCAACATAACCAAGGAGACATTCATCAAGAATGAACACCTCTTTGCTGACGTATATGGGACCCTACACAGAAAGATGTTGGACGGTACAACCATTCCCTACTTCCCCACACATCAGCAAGTTGACACCATCCTACGCTATCACAGAGACCTTGGACATACCAAGAGCTGAAACCTATATGATTTCCTCAAACATAAGGCCTGGTGGCCAACCTTATACTGCAATGTTCAAGAAGTCTTAGATCAATGTGAGGTATGCAAAAAGTGTGCCAAAAGCAAAACCCCACCAAAGTCAGTACTTCCCATCTGCACGCAACTACCTTTCAAAGTATGGGCTCTTGACATTGTTGGCCCCATGCCAGGGAAACACAATAACAAGAAATACATCATCACCGCCATTGCCTTTGCTACAAGATGGCCAGTAGCCCAAGAAGTGAAGGCACACACTAGCAACAACGTACGACGTTTTATTGGCAAGGAGATAATCAGCAAGTTCAGAAAGCCAGAGCTCCTGATAACCAATGGAGGCAAAGAATTGACCTCTAAAGCACCGACGTATACCTCACCAAAAACAGGGTCAAGCACACTGTGATAACACCATACCACCCACAGGCCAATGAACACGTAGAGCGGCTGAATGGTAGCCTCGTGCAAGCCTTAGCCAAACTCACTGCCAGGAGACCTGAAGACTGGTATAAGAAGCTACCAACTGCACTACTTGTGTGTCAAACCCAAGTGAACAGATCCACTGGGAAAAGCACGTTTGAACTGGTATATAACACACAGCCAAATATCATTCAAGCATTGACAGGACCTAAACTGGAAATTCCAAGTAAAAGTCCCTCCACGCTCAGACCCTCAAGTAGTAGAGGCTAAAAGCAAGCAAGCAGCAAAGGAAAATGAATGTCTGCAAAAGAAATTTGTCCCTCTCTGCAATAGACATGAAGTTGGAGACAAAGTTTGGGTCATGAATGTTGACAAGAGCAAGTTACAGCCCAAGAAAGTAGGGCCAGCAATCATTCTGAAGGTAAACAACAATAACACTTACCTTGTGCAAGGGCTTGGAAAACGTAAGCAAGACAAGAACCTACACCATGATTGCCTACGCCCCTGCAAAGCAAGACAGAAGCAACAAGATACCGCCCTGCCCGCCACAGAACAGCAACTAGTCCAATACTGCGCCCGGGCTCCTGACAACCTCCCTGACAACCTGCCCCCAGAGGAGGCCAACCTTCAGTTGGGTGGGGGGTGTCAAAACTGCAGGCTCAACCCACCAGCAAGGTTCCAACCAAGCGGGTTTATGACCCACAATCCAATTATCCTGTCACTTGAAGCCAGACTAGGAAGTCAACTCAAATTACCAAATCCAAAAACATGAACAGATGATGATCCCTTATGGTGGATACCTTGTTTTGGCGCTTGACTCATTACCAGGATCAAGCCACTCCCTTCTTCCATCCAACCGTGTGATCACCAATAATGTTCCTGTTATCCTTGATTCACATGAACTATATAATCACTATCCCACAATAAAGATTATTATCTATCTTCTAAATATTTTTCCCCAAGTAACTCTGCTATAACAGCACAGTTACAACAGATCACTCATGTCATCAGTTGGAATTAGAGCTGCTTTGGTTTTCACCCAGGTGCTGCTATATTTTGAAGCAGCACCCCAGGCAAATCCTGTGCCCGCTCAAATTTCCTGCAGGAAATTTGAAGGGAGAGCGGGCATAGACTGTGATTGGTTACTATTAAAAGTAGCCAATCACATAAGCCACAGCTACTCACTCTACAGAGTGGGGGTAGGTGCTGCATCCAAAAAGAATAAGGTGGTGGCACCTGCCTTATTCTGCTCCACCAAAAACAGGTGCCACAATTTTTAAGAAATGAGATGTGATGGCATCTGCCATCACATTTTAAAAATAAAGGGTGATAATAAAGCAAACACCAAACAACAAAATTTTAAAATACATTAAATTTTATAATACAGCAATTTTTGTATTATATGAAGTATACATGAATAGATGAAAAATTTAATACTCTACAAAACTATATAGGTTTTTAAAAAACAATTATTATGAATAAATTAATATTTTTATCAAAAATGAATTTATTATTTATTCATTTCAACTTCAACAAAGCATTTCCATGTTTAATTTAGTCATACTAAAATAGAACAATGCTTCAAGTTTCAAGAACTAATTAAACCACAATAAATCATCATTTTGATACTAGATATTTTTATATAAATTACAAACCAATCCAATCACTGTTACTAATGTCACTTTGAAACTAAGCTTTATAAACCCATTGTTACCTGAGATTTCATTTCACTTGTTATTTCAAGTATCTTTCAATTATACACAAAACCAACTTTCAAACAATGAACTGTGATTCATGCTTAATTCCCATTGTTGATATGCTAAGCTATATATGTGATTTCTGTAGAAGATGCACTCATTGTTCATGTGCAGTGTCTGTTTTCTCTGAAAAATAATATAAATACAGTAGTTTTCAAACCTGTCAAGATAAATGTATATTAGTCAGTTTAGAACACATAGGTCCAATCAAAAAACAAATTTCAATTGGAACCAGTTGAAGGTCATTTTACTCAATTGGGCTTTCATTCATCTATGACAGGAAAAAATAGTCAATCCCACAATAAAAATAAGCTCAAATACTGAATCCCAAAAATGAGACAGCAAACAAATGGAGCTCAAATTCAAAACAAACCCAATCCAGTCACATCCTGAAGCATTCTACATCAAATTTGATTATGAGTGTATGGCAAATATGATACAAGCAGAGAACACATGGTGTTTAGTAACAAAAGTGATGAGCTCAAACAAAATTAAACTCATTTTTTGAAAAATTGATTATTTTTTGGACTCAAATTGGAAATAGTGAATTTCAGGAGTGAATCTACCAAAATCTATTCAGGGAACTACATCATTATTCTCAATGTATGTGCTTCTAAATTTGGACATTTATGTCTGAGAGAATGTCTCAAAAAAGAACACACACTTAAATAAAATTAATTTATTAGAAAAAATTTATTTTACTATTTTTAATAGAATTCTATAGCATTTTGTTTACAATGAGTTTTCAAGTGAAGATAACTTTGACATTGTTGAGGAGAAGTACCAGGAGCTACTCCAAGCTCAGGCTGCTGATCAAGGGAGCGCAAGCACCATGTTTACCGTCTATACCCAGTTCAATTCAAGTTGCAAGGAGAACAAGCTGTATGTGTCATCAGTCTCACCATGGGTGGCTTTTCTGATGACCAGTATGTTGACCCCCAAGACCAGGCCCAACCTGCGCCTGTGCCACATTCTGGAGACTGGGAAATTGTGGCCCCCTCCAACTGTATACAATCATTGCCCAAGAATTGAGGGCAAGTAAACCTTGTTCTGTCTAATATGGGTCCCCTTATTTCCAAAGGCCCCCCAAAACGTTGAATAATAACCAATGAAATCATAGAGGAGATTGTGAGCCTAAAGCAGAGTGGCGTTAATTTTGCAGAAATTGCCACTTGTCTTCAATTTATTGATGCAGTAATTAAGCAGTAGTTTCAGGCCTTTTTGAAGAGAGGTGGTACCAAGCTTGCCAAAAAGTCAAAGAAGCATATTCATTGCCTGCCGCACTGTGCAGCTCTGGATGCATGGGCTTGTAGTTAGTGTTTGATTCTGACCAAATGGCCAGCCAATGAGTTGGATGATGGCTCTGATTTGCCCTATGAAGCTGTGATTGGCGCCACAATCACCCACTGCCTGTCCTTAATTTCCAATAATGTCATAGTATTATCTTATTATAAATTGTCATTGCAAGTCCATGATTATGGCACTTTGAGTAAAAAAACACCTCCAAGGAAAAAAGAAGGACTGTAGGGGATTGTGATTGGTGTGTTCCTAGCATCTTCCTCAAAAAAGACTGTTTTCTATCAACCCACAACCAGCTACACCAATGGGTACTGGTACAGGAAATTTCTCTCTGGCCTTCTACCCACCTGGAGCTCAGCCAATTACAGATTCAAAATTTTCCTGAACCACCAAATGGAGTGCGCTGAAGTGGCCTCTAAGGAGATAAAATTAGGCAGTCACAACATCTCTGTTTTCTGCTGGCCATGCCAATTGCCAGGATTTTGGGATATTGACTAATTAACGGATTCAACCAATTATTGCAGGCCATGCCAATTGCCAGGATTTTGGGATATTGACTAATTAACAGATTCAACCAATTATTGCAGGCCAGCTGTCAATCACTCTATGGATAGTTCCAACAAAATAATGCGGGCCAGCAGTTAATCACTCTTAATAATGGATTCAACAAGATAACGCGGGCCAGTAGCTGATCACTCTTAGGAATGGTTTCAACAAATTAATGTGGGCCGCAGGTTTGTGGAATCAATGATCAAATCATATCCTGGCACCAACAAATCCATGCATTACAATTAATGAATGGAACATGCAATTACTGCTCATTAATTAGTTCCCTTCATCAAGCACCTCAATATGCACTTCACAATAATTATTATTCTAAACTTAAATTGTATCCTAGAATAAGAGGGCTGTCATAAGAACCGTTATCTGCATTATGTCTAGCAGAGTCCAACATGGACTGGGCCATTGGGCTAAAACACTCTAAGATATAAGGCTCTTAGCCTATTGTATTAGAGTAGCTCTGATTAGTGTAACAATCATCTCGTGAACTAGTAGCCAACCGTTGGCTAGCTAGCCCTGGATAGTGGCCCAGGCAGGCAGCTGAAAAGAGATTCAGCTGTGCGGCGTGTCTAGAACAAACACAGTAAGCCAAAGAAGTTGTCAAGCGAGCTTCCACAAAATCCACCCTGTAAAGGCCAGGCCTCCTGCTGTATTGACCTAATGCTACTTCAGTCTCTTCCTAGTGTTGTGAGCTAACTTGGATAAAATGCCGGCAGGTGGGCCGCCTTAAAGCCAGTCCATTAGAATAAAAGACTGATGATTCTGTATTGACTTGACAATTGATCCAAGTCCTATTTCCTTAATATGATCCTCTCTTAGGCTTTATTAGTAGAGAAAAAGATGATACTGTCATCATACAGTATAATTATCTATAATAAAATATAGAGACAACCCATGAACCGTATCCAGAAGTAGGAAGAACCATCTCAAAACCTTTGGGCTTTGGGCCCAGTCAGACTTGCTACTTCTACAGAAAACAAAGTATTCCGGACCGCAGGTTATGCCAAAGTCACAGGTTCTCTGTACTTTCCTAATGTTAGAAGACTTAGGATATCATTTGGTGGATGATAAAATACCATGGTCCGCAGATTTCTGACACCAATCTTCACCTGGGGGGTGTGCTGTTCTTTAACATTGGGGACACAATCCATGAGCGCAACCCCATAACCTTCAGCCAGGTGGTTAGTGCGGCCAATGATCACATTATGCCTTTTCCCTGTCAGAAGGTTGCTGACATGTTCACAAAGATGGCCCTGAACATTCACAGCAGCATCCAATCACCAAATAATCCCAAGCTGCTCTCTTGTGATTCCCCAGCTTACAAGCCAATCACCATCCTCCAGAGTCTGAATATGATATCATACATCATCAATTCCTCTGATGCACTCAAGGCATTCATGCGCCACTGGGTCTTCAACCGCCCTAGTTCCATCCAATCCTCCCAGGTGACTAGCACCAACCCTCCAGCTAATCAAGTCCTCCCCCACAACCCAGCCTGCCAACTAGTTTACCCCACCCTATCCCATTTTGCCCAATAAAACTGGCCTCAATACTTTTTTTATAATATATACAGTAGTTTAAAAGCTATGGCAACAAGCAAAATGAACTCAGATTTAAACAAAATCATTTCAGATTTAAACAAAATCCAGGTTGCGCAAGATTCAGGATTCAAATAATTTAAATAGTGTCAGTTAATAAATGAAATGTCAAACCAAAAACAAAATTTCACTTGCCCATTATAAGAAATTATATCAAACATCAAGCAGTGTAGTTCAACTCACAAACAAAATGAACTGACACAACAAGTGAAATGGATGGATGCTATTCCGGAGTATATTATAATCCAATCAGGATTCATATGAGACACCAACAGAAGGACCAAAATGAAACAAAATCTGAGTACTCTAGAAGCAAGATTACACAAACACAAAACAAAATGAACTCACACAAGATGTGTAGTATGAGCAGCCTAAAATAGAAAAATAACAGTATAACAGCCAATCAACAGCTATCCAATTTAGGAACATAGGCATTTTATTCATTTTCATGGCTCCAGATTTGTATGGAATGGTTTTAGGAACCTTCTGAATATGGACTTGAGATTACAATAAAAATAATTCATTATATTTTAAAATTTCTACTTTTAGTGATTTTATCCTAAGTTTTTTACAATGGTTTTCAATAGCAACATCTTCAACTGCGCCAGCAGCCAAGCCAGCAGCAGTCAAGCCAGCTTCAATGGAGGCAAGGCTCAGAACATGGAGGCACCCGTTTATACCCAAGCCTTTGAGGCAGGTAACGAGGAAGCTGACCTGTTACTGTCCCCCGACCCATATGGCTTTGACTTGTTTGAGAGTCACTTTGCGTCTAGTGCTGCCCCCACTCCCACCCCCACCCCCGCACAAGCTGCCCATCAACCAACCAATCAGATGGTAACCTCAATTTGGAACAACTTCCCGCCATCGCCCAACCTGCCCCTCCCTCAGCCAATCAGGCTTCAGCTCCCCCCTGCCCAGCGCCCCAAGCAACAAATCATCACCACCCAAATTCTTCAGGAAATTGTGGCACTCAACCTGCAGGGTCTGTCCTGGGATCAGATTGCTGACCAATTGCAATTTACCTGAGCTACTGTCATGCAGGAATTCAACAGCATGATGAACAGGGGGAATCAGATTGGGGCAGCCAAGAAGCCCAAGAAGGCCCAAGAGTACCAGATAACTGAGGCATACCCAATAATGCTTGACCTCCTCCAGCGGGACCCCAAGCTTCCCTTGACCCAGGTCCGGAAGCAACTTGCTCACCATGGCATTTGGGTGTCTGAGCGCATGGTGCAGCTCTGGATGTACAGGGAGGTGGCTTCTGTATGGATTCTTACCAATTTTGCCGGCAACCAATGGGATGGTGCTGAGGATTCCCCGTATGATCCCACCATTGAATCCACCCTGGTCCGTTGCTTGACTAGTCTGTCAGATGATGTCATTTTCATCTCCTACTACAAGCTATTGTTAGCTTTTGATGACTTTGGTGAGCAAGGAAGAGCTGCCACTCAAAAAGGAAGGAAGAAGGTCAAGAAGGGGACGTTTATTGGTGCATTTCTGGCTGTGTTGGCCAATGGTTTTGTCTATTATCAGAAAAAACCTGATTTTGTCAATGGGTACTCTTACGGCCACATCCTCAGTGGATTGCTCAACTCCTGGGATGGCTCAAATTCCAAATACCGGGTTTTCTTGAGCCACCAGATGAAGGAAAGCTCCACTGCCCTTGAGGCCATCTAGGGACGCGGGCACCAGGCCTCAGTCTACCCTGCCGGCCATGCCAACGTCCATCTGGGAGATGTTGTCTTCTTTAACATGGGGTCCACACTACAGGAGCGCCGCCCTCAGGCTTTCAACGACCTCTATCTTGGGGTCCTTGATCACAATTTTCTCTTTGGTTGCCAAATGGTGGCTGACTTATTTGCGCAAATGGTTTTCCATGTGAACATGGGCAGCCAATCACGTAAGGATAAGCACCTTCCACCTCAGGCAACTGCCACTTACCAGCCCATCCAGCCAATGACCAATGAGGAGTACAACAAGCGGTATATGGCGGCCATCACTCAAAATCCTCATGCCTCCACCTCCACCCCCACCACCAACACCCCTAACCCGCAAGCCCAACCCACCCAATCCCAGACCCTCCAGGCCAGCACTGCCTCTACGTCTTCCTTCCCGCGTTATTCTGCCTCCTAGGCATCACTCCCCCCTGCCTCAATAAACCCCCTGTCACCAAACGTTTTATATTTATATTATCTTTATTTGGAATTTCAATTGTTCATGTTCTCTTTGTTAATATTTGGTTTTATTCTTTATGTTCAGCTTATTTCTATAAAATCATATATTTACTATGGTGTGTATCTAGATCCTGAACACAGTTATTTTTAGCACCAAACCACAGCCCCTTGTGAAAACATTAACAACAATTTGGTGATCAGCTAAATTTGAATTAGAAAATTATAGTGTTAACTGTTTTTAGATAAAGTTGTTACTGATCTGAATTCAAAACCTTAATGATAAACTTTAAGCCAATCAGGAGCCAAGTGATAAAGTGTTTGTTGGGACATAAAGGGTCATTAATAATTCTTTGATGCATGTGCGCTAATTAATATTATTGGCTGGGTGTTTTGCCATTGTACGCCATTGCCGCTGTGGCAAGTTGTTGATGGACTAGTTCTAACCCAGCAGCTGATTGGGCTCTAGTCCATCAACAACTTACCACAGCAGCAATGGCGTACAATGGCAAAACACCCAGCCAATCATATTAATTAGCGCACATGCATCAAAGAATTATTGAATGACCCTTTATGTCACAAAAATCACTTTATTACTTGGCTCCTGATTGGCTTAAAGTTAATCATTAAGGTTTTGAATTCAGATCAGTAACAACTTTATCTAAAAACAGTCAAGACTATAATTTTCTAATTAAAAATTGGCTGATCACCAAATTGTTGTTAATGCTTTCACAAGGGGCTGTGTTAAGCGCCAAAAATAATATGGTAACCAGGGAAACAATGCCACATAAAGCAAACAACACATATTGAGATTATGTAAAACATATACAAAATGGGTAAAAAATAGGATAATGTAGTAAATGGGAAAACAAAAAGGAATAAACAAAGAGGCAATCATATCAAAATAATACAGAATTTATTGGGGCAAGAGCTATAAAAACATATGAAAAGGTTAGTAAAAAATCAATGAGCAAATTGGAAAAACTTCTAAGAGACCTTGATTTGGCACTTGCCAAAATCAAAGAAATTGACCGCAAGGTCAAGGAAAAGGTGAAGTCTGCCGTCCTTGAAGGGGACAAAAACAAAAAGGTGTCCGCCAAGTCACTCATGACCAAAATACTGGACACACCTTAAAAGACAATAGAGCGCCTACTTAATATACAAAAAACAGTGGTTGAGGGGCTCCAGTTCAAGTCCTTTGCACTCTCTGCACCGTCTGTCTGGACAGACAACCCTGAGATGTACACACATCTCAAACCCACCAAGAGGGCCCGCAAGGAGGACACTGAGACGCCTGCACAGCTGCTTGCACCAAGGATGGCAAAGCCTGCCAAAGCTGCCGGCAAAGAAGAAAACCAAGAAGGTAACCTAAGAAAATAAATTTAATAAAAATTCATAAATACTTACCTTTTTTTAGAAGAAGTTGATGGCAAACTCCGCCGGGTCCTGGTTCCTTTTGTTCCCCCATGTTCTACTCAAATTTTTCCACTCACGTGGCAAAGCAGCTTTTCCTGTCCCCCCCTGTCTTGCAGGAGCTTGAAGATAGGATTCACGGTGCATTCCCAATGTCCAGGGAGGCATTGGCTGGGCTAACACATGAAGAGGGGGCATCCGAGTGGGCAGTTACTGCCTACAAGGATGCTCAACTGGTCCGCTTGGACCTGGTTAACCTAAGTGGAGTTTACTGTGTAAACTCCATTGAGCTTGTTTGGGACGTCCTGGCAACACTCCCATTCAAGAATATACCGGAGATGGGCCGGGCCCATGCGGCTGCTTGCTTCTGCTTCCTGGTGGAGCACACCCTGGCCTACTCACTGGAGAACTTCAGGTGTGCGGAAGAAAAAATGGCTGTTGTGGATGCAACAGCTGTGAAGAAGACTAAAATCCTCCTGGCAGACTTCAGGCTGGCCTGGAGTGCCAACAAGACAGGGGTCCCAGAAGCTATGGATCTTACCTTTGGCAAAAAAAAACATGAGAAAAAAATAAGTGCAGTATTATATAAGCTGTGTGAGTTTATGGAAGCCTTTGCTGGGCAAAGGCTTCACTTGGTGGTTTACCTGGGGTTCCTGTTTTACTTCGGAATGAGCGCCAGTGTGGAGGACCTGAACAGGGTCCTTATGGGGATTGACAAGGCCCAACTTGCTCTCAACAGGAAAAAAGTCCCCCCAGGTTACAACTCAGTTGAGCATGTTATCCAGGATGCCCTGGTCCTGGCAGGAATCTACAGGTTTGTGGCCCTGCCTGAGAAGCTGCTGCTTCACTCCTACCTCATCATCCTCCCTTTTACCAGCAGGCGAGAATATTTTAACCAGGGTGTATCCACCGTCCACGGTGTGGCGGTGGAGATTGTGCGCCACCTCCATTGTGGGGTGGGTACATACCGCCAAACTCACTATAGGTGATCTTAATAAATTCTCTCTTCCAAATAATTACATTGCAATTTATAATATTTTTATTTTAATAAAATTTTCTTATCTTATTTTAGCAAACAAGATCTGCAGAATATATCCCAGAGAAGGTCTTAATAAAAGCATAAAAATATATTTCAATAAAATTACTTCTGATTTGGACATATTACATTAACTTTTTTTGATTGTTATATTTATTTTCCAAATGTGATATTAATGTGTTTGCATAATCCAGTATCAAGCATTTGGGATACCCTTAGATGGCATAATAAAATAATATACAATAAAATAAATAAATTTCTTACATCTATTAATGGATCTTCTGAATGTGATTGCAGGCGTAGAAACATCTAAATATAAAATGATAATTAATAAATGTTGAATAGTAAATTAGAGAATATAAAAAAGTCAGACAAGCTAAGCCTTTAATTGATTGGCTGGTTTGCAAGGCACGCAGGGATAAACAAATCAGTGTGGCCATAGAATTTGGCCACGGTCTCATCTGGGAGGGTATGTATCCCGGCCTACAGCAAATCAAAAAAGTCCTCTGTCCCAGTTGGGGTTCCTTGCTTGACAACTCGCTTGAGCCACCCAAAGACTTCCTTGATTAGATTTTGGAAGGGCAAATAGGCGGGGAGGAAGAGAAGGTGCATATTTGCCGTGGCCAATTGCTGGGGGCCCACTGCAATGCTCGTGTCAATTGATGGAAATTCTTCAAGAATATCCGCCACCTTGTGGAGACCAACATTGTCCAGCACAATTACGTTGGTGAAGCCCAGGCTTGTGCGCCTCAGGTGCTCCTGGACCAATCAGAGGAATGATAGGAAGGGCTGGCCATTGTGAGATCCCAATATCATTTGGTAGAGATCAACCCCCTTTGGACCAAGGCGAGCCACCATCAAATAGGCTGTGGTGCAGACTGCAGCACGCCAATCCATCCTGTCATTGGAGCCTCTGGGGACATACCCATACTCATTGCACATTGACAAGGCAAATGCTGATTTGTCAATGTAGTAAAATTTGACCGTCTCCTTGGCTTTTAGGGCAGTATACGCCTCTGCATATTTTCTCTGGGTCTCAATATTGGCTGGGCTGTTCCGATTGTATGGGGATATCCTGAGTTTTTTTCCAGGAAAATTGCATTCCCGTGACCAAATGATAATAGAAGGAAATTGAGGCCTTGACCCCAAAAGCAGACTTGACCATAGCCTGTATATTTGCCAGTTCAAGATGGCAATCTTGGGTTATCCACTGGCGGATTGCCCATTTGTGCTCCTTTGTGAGCATGGTTGACATGTGCAAGGATTTCTCCACAGCAAGGACTCAACTTGTGTTGAGGAACTTGTTGAAGGTCTTTGAGGCGTACTTGGGATCCACCCTGACAATGGCTGTGGCCGCCTTGTAATTGCCTGATTCACGCATTAGATTAAGCAGGATGATGCATTGGATGTCAGGGATGCGCTTCTGAGCGGGCTTTTTAGAAGTGGGGATTGACTCATTGGCATTGGGCAAGGCACAGGGCATAGGCACCTTGTTGTAGAAGGCTGCAACTTTCTAACACACCAGTTGTCCCTCATCAGTTTGAAAGAACTTGGGCTCCTTGTTGTCCTCCTGATTGCCATTGCTTATGTATGGCTCATAGCTAGTATCAAGTACAGGCTTCACCTTCTCCAGCATGGCTGACGGGACTGACTCTTGCCAGTACACAGCGTCAAACACATATGAAGTAAGTTCTACCTCCTTGTTTCTAACCATTTTGGTAGTGGCAACCTTGGTGGGCTTCTGGGTCAGCTTGGGGACCCAAGGGTTTATGCTCTGCACCCTAGCAGCTTGTGCTCCTTGAACCAGCTGTGTCAGTGCAGCGTCACTATGGAACTCTCCTCTTCTGCCTCCCTCCTGAGTATGCACTTGTGTTGTACTGAGTCTATTCTTTGACCCGGGGGGCAACTGCAACCGTGGCGCACAACAGGTGCATTGGTACTCTGGTGTTGTGTTCCTTCCATTTTAAAATTTAATAAAATACTAAATAAATTTTAATTAAGTTACTCCCTAATTTTAATTTTTGCTTTTATCTGAATATGGATATTTAATTAGAGGTTTTCCCACCCAATATCCCAATTATAGATTTTTTATTTCTTAATTAGTTGTTTCTGGTTTACAACACCTATTTTTGAATACCCAAAATAATTCCCACCCTTTTTCCCGGATTTTATGCCAAATTTAAGCACCCAACACAATATTTTTAAAATTTATGTTTCAGATCTTGTGTCTTATTTTGGATGCCTTGGTATCATTCTTGATTATAATCCATTGCACAAACTGCGTGAGTGATTTTGTTTGTGGTTTGAGTTCCTATTGTGTTTTGTTTTTGGATTGAGTTTTGATGCACCATGTATGGGTGTATTTTGTCACCAATTCTTATAGTAAACATATGTACACCAAAAGACAACTTATACCATTTTTTGTGTGAATCCATGTATTTTGGATTGCATTTTGAATGGTTTTGCTTTGCGCGTGAGTACTTTGTTGCTGTTTTGACCCATTTTGCCTATTAGCACCAAAAATCCCTGTTAACGGAGTGTATATTTTAACCTGCTAGTTGAATTTTGTTTAAATCTGAAATGATTTTGTTTAAATATGAGTTCATTTTTCTTGTTGCCATAGCTTTTAAAACTACTGTATTAGCTTAAATTGTATGTACTTTTTATTGTTATAATATATTTTTTACATTTAACTGCAGTGATAATTTCTTTTTATCATACCCCAAGTTAATTTGGCTGCTTTAATATTTATTAAATTTATTGTTTTAAGTTATATCTTTAATATTTTTGAAGCGCTATAATAAATTGAATTTAAAGTTACAAGTGCTACAAACCAGCCTATGGTAATGGGTGTAAATTTGTGCGGACTTTATGCTTGGCTCAGACCAGACACGCCTCAGTTATTGCACCCAGTTTAACTTAATGAAATAAGCCTTTTGAAAATAAGGCATGTCTTTGTTTGCAAATCAGCATACCAACTTGTGGTCAATCTAGAACCCAAGCATGGCTTCTCTGGTTCTAGATTGACCACAAGTTGGTGTGCTGGTTTGCAAACAAAGACATGTCTTATTTTCAAAAGGTTTATTTTATTAAGTTAAACTGAGTGCAATAACTGAGGCGTGACTGGTCTGAGCCAAGCACAAAGACAGCAGAAATTTACACGCATTCCAATTTTCTGGTTTGTAGTACTTGTAGTTTTAAAAGCTATGGCAACAACCAAAAATTTCTCAGATTTAAACAAAATGATTTCAGATTTGAAAAAAATCCAAGCCACACAAGATTCAGGATTCAATTTGTTGTAACTGTGCTGTTTTAGCAGAGTTACATGGGGAAAAATATTTAGAAGATAGATAATAATCTTTATTGTGAGATAGTGATTATATAGTTCATGTGAATCAAGGATAACAGGAACATTATTGGTGATCACACGGTTGGATGGAAGAAGGGGGTGGCTTGATCCTGGTAATGAGTCAAGCGCCAAAACAAGGTATCCACCATAAGGGATCATCATCTGTTCATGTTTTTGGATTTGGTAATTTGAGTTGACTTCTTAGTCTGGCTTCAAGTGACAGGATAATCAGATTGCGGGTCACAAAACTGCTTGGTTGGAACCTTGCTGGCGGGTTGAGCCTGCAGCTTTGACACCCCCTCAACTGAAGAGCAGCCTCCTCTGGGGGCAGGTTGTCAGGGAGGTTGACAGGAGCCCGGGCGCCATATTGGACTAGTTGCTGTTCTGTGGCAGGCAGGGCGGTATCTTGTTGCTTCTGTCTTGCTTTGCAGGGGCATAGGCAATCATGGTGTAAGGTCTTGTCTTGCTTGTGTTTCCCAAGTCCTTGCACAAGTTAAGTGTTATTGTTGTTTACCTTTAGAATAATTGCTGGCCCTACTTTTTTGGGTTGTTGTTTGCTTTTGTCAACATTCATGACCCAGACTTTGTCCCCAACTCTATGTCTCTGGCGGATGGGAACAAAGGTCTTTTGTAAGTGTTCCTTTTCTTTGGCCGCTTGTTTGCTGTTGGCCTCTATTACTTGAGGATCTGAGCAAGGGGGGACTTGACTTGGAATTTCCAGTTTGGGTCCTGTTAATGCTTGAATGATATTTGGCTGTGTGCCATATACCAGTTCAAACGGGCTTTTCCTGGTGGATCTGTTCACTTGGGTTTGGCACACAAGTAACACAGTTGGTAGCTGCTTATACCAGTCTTCAGATCTCCCAGCGGTGAGTTTGGCTAAGGCTTGCATGGGGCTACCATTAAGCCGCTCTATGCGTCCATTGGCCTGTGGATGGTATGGTGTTGTGACAATGTGTTAGACCCCATTCCTGGTGAGGTACACATTGGTGTCTTTGGAGGTCAATCTTTGCCTCCATTGGTTATCAGGAGTTCTGACTTTCTGAACCTGCTGATTGTTTCCTTGCCAATGAATTGTTGGACGTTGTTACTGGTGTGTGTTTTCACCGCTTGAGCTACTGGCCACCTTTTTGCAAAATTGATGGCTGTGATGATGTGTTTTTTGTTGTTGTGTTTTCCTGGCATGGGGACCAAAATGTCAAGAGCCCATACCTTGAACAGTAGTTGGGTTTGAATGGGGAGTACAGACTTAGGCGGGGTTTTGCTTTTGGCAAACTTTTTGCAGACCTTGCACTGTTCTAACACCTCCTGGACATTGCAGTATAGGGTTGGCCACCAGGCTTTATGTTTTAGGAATTCATATAGGTTTTGGCTCTTAGTATGTCTGAGATCCCTGTGGTAGCAAAGAATGGTATCAACTCGTTAATGTGTGGGAATTTAGGGGATGATTGTGCCATCTGACATTTTTCTGTGAAGAGTCCTGTACTGTAAATTCAGAACCTGAATGTAAAAATGCGGGATTGTCAAATCCTTGGTCCAAATTTTGAATCACTTTTGCAGGCAACTCAGCTGAGTGAAAAATAAAAATTTTAATAAAATCAACCATTTATTTTGATTTTTTTGGTTTATTTAAATTGGCAAATTTCAAATCTCTTGAGCAGATAACTCAACTAACAAAAGACAAAACTCAGCAAACAAATGTGGGATACATGAATCAGAAATGTGGGATTCTAATGTACAATTTGTGATTTCCTGTATTTCAAACAAATCACAGACATCATGTGAAAATTAACAAATCTGAAATTGCAGGATTGTCAAATCCAAGAACCAAGTTTCAAATCAAAATTGCGATGAATTTGAAATAAATATAATTTATTGGTGTCTCAAAAAGGATGTTAAAGGATCTAGAGTGGATTTGTGATAATTCTTTTAGGAAGCACAAGCATTCTCAAAATTTACCCTATTCCATTTTAGGATGGCTAAAATTTAGATTGTAATATTCACAAAATTGACATATATAACAATAAAATTGACTAAAATATACATTCCTCTTCTTGAGTTTAAAATTTAATAAATTTTTATTATGTCTTCTTCCAACACCAACCAAGTCAACAAGCTGTTCCCTGGCCTTGACAAAATTATGCAGGGCTACACTGGGTCTCTTAACAGTGAAGCCTCTGTCTATGGCCACTCCCAACCCGCAGGCCCCTCTGCAAGCACTACCCAGGAGTGTGTTCTTTCTCCTGTGTCCTCAAGCATGGTCCTGTTTGCCCATCATGCAAAGGTAGCTGCTAACCAAAATCCCTTATCAGTGATGGCATCCGGAACCAGCCATTTGAGCCATGGGGTCACTCAGAGAGCCCAGAACCCCAAAACAGCCAATCAGATGGCATTGACCAGTTTCCGAGATGGACACGTCCCTCCCCCAGCCAATCAGCCTGCAAGACGCAGAAGAAAATTGATCACCCCGGAGATTGTTCTCAAAATGGTTGAAAAGCAAGGGAAGCTTATGTCTCTCGGGGAAATTGCGGCTGCAATGGGGTTTGCAAAGTCCACTGTGGCTGCAACCCTGCAAGCCCACGCCAACTGTGGCCCCCCGCCAAGAAGACCCCAACTGGTGCTTGTACCTCAACCAAAGGTGAAAAAGCCCACCCTCTCATGATGGCCATTATGGAACGTGACCCGTGGATGCCCCTAGTCCAGGTACGTCTCCAGTTGGGACTCCACGGCATCTTCACCAACAAAAGAACAGTGAATTCATGGATGCACAGAGTCGTGGTTGCTGCTAGAATCTTGTTCAATCAAGTTCTCAGTGGCCCCATTTTGGTGGATACCAACCCCTACAATTCAACAATTATTAATTTTATCAAAGGAAGGGCAATGAGGGCTGTAATGACGTAATATTCCTGTTGTATGCTAAGATCTCGTCCAGTATCCAAGACTTTGGAGAGAAGCGCATCCAATCTGACGTGTACAAGCGCGGCCCAATCTTGTATTGGTTTGTTGGTGTTTTATTGGAAGTTTCCTCATTGGGCATCAATTATTACTTGGCAATATCAAACACCGCAGATGGGTATGCCTACCAGATAGAGCTCAAGGACATGCTGGAGGAGTGGGCTGCCTAAAACGCCATGCACACAGTTGTACTGAGTGCTGAGATGGAACAGCGGGAATGGGCAACCAAGGAAATTAAGGCTGTGGGGCATACCTGCTGGTCCTACCCCATCAACTACGCCAACATACATCTTGCAGATGTATGTCTCTACAATTTTGGTTCTGCTCTCAGGCGCTTAAAGCCTGCCACCTACAATGAACTATGCACCCAAATTGATATGGGCTATGAGCTTTTCCCTTCTGCGTCTGTCCAGGACTTATTTGATCTTACCATCTTCTATGCAAGTGATAGTTATAAGTCCAGAAAGGACCCCCGTCTCCCCCCACGCCACTTCATCTGTTTTGTCAAGCCTGCATATGTGACGGAAGAAGAATTTGAGCAATTGAAGCAAACCGCTCTTGCTGCCCCTCCCCAGTCAACAGACCCTGCCTCCCCAACCCCCCATCAAGATCAAGCCACCTGCCTTCCAACCCTGACTCCCAAGCAACCACCCATTCCCTCCCCATCATCTCTGATGCTGCCCTTTTCACAGGCGCAGATGAAGGCAATGTTCATTCCGCCCATTCCCTCCCCTTCCTGTCCTTTGATTAGTAAATAAATCTTTTCTTGGTGACTACTATTAAAATTGATTTTTTCTTTCAGTTCATAATTAATAGTATATTTTTTACATTGTTATAAGTTTCCATGTGTAAATAATGTTGTACATTTGATGTGGTAGCATATACTTATTTCCAAGGATATTTTCATCATCATCATTAATGAATTGAAGACAATAAACGTAAATATTGCATTAGAATATTGCAATTAGACGTCAACTATTGATATTTTGATATTATGTGCATAACTCAATGTATTTAGTTTAATAAAATTCATTGTAAATGAGGCCTGTTCATTTTAATTTATTTAAATTGACTGTGTTTATATTACAGAGCCATTAACGCTTAGTACAAATATTAATAATTAGTGCATTTTACAGCCTGTATATTTACCTATTGATAATAATTCTTTAATCTTTTCAGTCAGATTTTGCTTGGTAATAATAATGTAATTTGTTAATAGATTACTGTTTATTATCATTAATTGGCTGATTTTCTTTGATGTGACAATTGTGCATTTTCTGATGTTTGCGCACTAGTATCCAATTGGTTGGCTTCACATCCAATTGCACAGGCAATAGGAAAACAAGCCGCCACCCTGACCACATCCAGTCTTGGGGTAGCGGCTTGTTTTCCTATTGCCTGTGTGATTGGATGTGAAGCTAACCAATTGGATACTAGTGCGTAAACATCAGAAAATGCACAATTGCCACATCAAAGAAAATCAGCCAATTAATGACAATAAACAGTAATCTATTAACACATTAAATTATTATTACCTCGCAAAATCCAACTGAAAAGTTTACAGAATTATTACCAATAGGTAAATATACAGGCTATAATATGCACTAATTATTAATATTTGTACTAAGTGTTAATGGCTCTGTAATATAAACACAGTCAATTTAAATAAATTAAAATGAACAGGCCTTGTTTACAATGAATTTTATTAAACTAAATACAATGAATTATGCACATAATATCAAAATATCAAGAGTTGACATCTAATTGAAATATTCTAATGTAATATTTACGTTTATTATCTCCAATTTATTAATGATGATGACAAAAATATGTATGCCTCAAAGATAGTACTATAAAAGCCAGTTTTTTGATGGAATTCAAACAAAATGTCATCAATCTATAACTTAATCAACAAATTAGAAGCTCACCTGCAAAAGGTTGTTGAAATTGAGAAAAACATCAGAGAAATAGTGACAGGAAAGCTAGGGGACAAGGGCCAGCCACTGATCCAACCAAAAGAAGATGCTCTGAAAAAATTGGGAAATATTATAGATGAAAGAAAAATTACTTAATCTACAGGAAACTATTTTATCAAGTCTAAAGTTCAACAACGTGGGATACAATTTGTGGGAGTTCTGGCAGGGGGCCAAAGAAAACAATGAGAAGATCAGACTAATAGAAGGAATAGAAATTCAAAAGGAAATCAACACCAATGAAGAGAAAACTGACCAAATGGAAACAGATGAAAATGAAACACAAGAAAGAAGCAGAAGCACATCAAGAAATACAGAAGCTTTATCAAATGAAAATCAAGAGGAAGCACAAGTTACAAGAAGAATAAGAAAAATTAAGCCTAAGAAAATTAATGAAGAGCATCCAACGCTCATGAAGTTTGCCGATATGGCGCCTGTGGCTGAGGGGGCCACAGGGGAAACAATCAGTAAGTTTTTTTATATTTAACTTATGTTTATTTTAGTCATCACCAGGGATGGGGATGAGGTCGCGGAAGTGGCGGCTTTTACGCCAAGTTGGTTTTATGGGGCTACCAGCCTCTGGTGGCCCCTATAAAACAAATAAATAAATAAATAAAAATCAAATAAAATAGTTGGGCAGAATATGAATATGTTTTTTAATAGTGAAGCTCAAATCAGGGGATATCAACCACCCGCAGGGTGCTCGCCATGGATAAGAGAAGCCTATGAACTAGGATCAACAATCAAAATAAAAGATATGAATGAAATTTGTGGGGATTTGAAACTGAACGCTTTCATATATGTATTCATCAAAGTTCAAAGGTTCCCATTCTCAAATATCAACAAATACAAAAAAGTTTAATAAAGACCAACTTTCAAATAGGAAATAAATATCTGAAATCAGCAATTTTTAATGAAATTTTTAAGGCTCTATCAAATAAAGTCGCGGATGCAGTCCTTGTGAATAGTTTTAAACCTTTAATGATATTGTTTGCCAAGGCCTGGGGGGAAGATTCAAGTCAGGCGCCCCCGGTACCCTCTTCAAGTTCAACCAAATGTCCTATATAAATAGGTTAATACAAACATTCAAAAAATTATGCATGTTCTTGGAGAAATATACCTCGCAAAGGATCCACGTCGCGGTGTACCTGGGAATCCTGCTCCATTGCATACTGAAAGCCAATGTAAAAAAATTAGAAGATTTACCTATACAGATCAACATATGCCGTGTAGCCCTCAACAGACAGAAAACACCACAGGGATACAGGACAGTCAAGCACGTCCTCTATGATTCATTTGCATTGGCAACACTATACGGGTACTACGTGCCCCCCAAAAAAGACCTGCTTATTGATTCCCTCACCTGTCTGCCTTTTATAAGACGTTTGGCCACCACCTAGGTGCTGAGCGCTACTCTCCTAGCAATTGGCGCCAGAGTCATCCACCACATACAGAAGAGTATGTGGTCCCAATTAGATGCATTAGCTGAAAATTTAATTTTGGGGTATAATTCCCCGGAATAAACACATTCCCCTTGCAACTCGCATTCCCCCAATAAATAATTTTCCCTTACAAAAAAAACTTTTTTATTTTTTATTTTTTATTTATTTTATTTTAAATATTAAAATTTAAATATTAATATTTTAATACTAAATACTTCACTATTTTAAAATTTTACTTGTAAAATTTTAATAGTAAAATATTTAATATAAAAATATTTTCTGTTAAAATAATTTAATATTAAAATATTTAATAGTAAACATTTAATATTAATATTATATATTTTAATATTAAATATTTTACTATTAAAAATATTTAATATTTTAATATGGAATATTTTTATATTGAATAAATCACAATTAAATAAAAAATTGGTGTATTTTGAATATTTAACCTTTACTATTAAACTTTTAAGATTTTTAATTATATTTTTATTTTAAAATTTTATTTTTTATTTTACTTTTTAGTAGGTAAATTATAGTATTAATATATCTAAATATATTACAAGATAATAGTTAAAGTTGCGACCATGTCAAATATTTAAAAATAAGTTAAAAATGTTTTTATTTATTATTTATTATCTTGTTGAGTATGGGTACATTTATCACAAAGATAAACATGGAGAATTGAATTTATCCGCATCATGCGGCCTGCTCCACTATTGTTCTAAACAAATGATTGTTTACAACTCAAATTACCTTTCCCTTGTAATATGATTTGATAAACATATTTAATATACTTGAACTACATCCTAAGTACAAATTAGTAAGGAATACATAAAAATCATTGGTTGTTGTGTTGTGTAGCTACAGTGGCACTGAAATACCAAGGAGCAGATGATGACACGCAAGGTCCAATTTGTGGCTTAGAAAAGTCAAAGTACCAAAATGATTCACAATTATTTAAATAAAATATTTTTTTCTATCTTTTTTTATTATTTTTTATTTGTTACCGCAAAAGCCAATAATATTCAGTGCATCATATAAAAATAAATCCCTCTTATCTAGTATAATTAATTTTACTTACCTTTTCTAGTATTCTTAAATGTCTATAATACAATCAAATGTCCCATTATTATATATAAACAATAATTTGAGTCCTAATAAAAACAAAATAAAAACAAATAAAACTGGGGCGCCCATTTATCTGATTGGCTTGGAGGCCAGGGCTTTGGGGAGGAAGGATTCTGAGTGCTTGTAAAATGCTGCAACCACATCAGGTGGCATTGCAAATTGGCTGACCTCAAGAATATTGAATAGGTCCTTGGTGTCCTGCAGAAGGCCTTGTTTCACCTTTTTCTTGATCCAACCAAACACCTCCTTGATTGGATTCAGGAATGGGGAATACAGCGGGAGGAAGAGAAGTCTTATTGGACAATCAGCAAGGCGGTGGCTGGAGGAGTGGCTATTCTTGTCAATAGGGGGAACTCGGACACAACCAGATCCACTTTGTGGAGCCCAACATTATCAAGCACAACAACGTTGGTTGTGCCGCTGTAATTTATCCAAAGATACTCCTTGACAACTCAGAGAAAATCAAGAAAAGTCCCGCTGTTATGGGAACCCTTGATCATTTATTATTGGTCCAACCCGCAAGGACCAAGAAGCGCAACCATGGAATAAGTCTGGGAACAGACAGCTGCACAATGGGCTACGCCATCCTTGGACCCTTTCTCAACCCACCCATGCCTAGACCTGAGTGAGGAGGAAAACGACAATTTGTTGATGTAGAAGAACTGTGCGTTGCCAGTCTCCTTTAGTGCCAGATGTGTCTTGGCATAAATGTGTTGATTCTTGATGGTCTTTTCACTGTTTCTGTTGTACAGAGAAACTCCGAGCACCTTCCAAGAGAAGCCCAAATCAACCATTGTTTTGTAAACAAGGGTTTTAGAAACAGAAAGCCCAAACTCTGTGGCAAGCATTGATTGGACAGCAAGCATGTCCAGGTGGCAATCCCTGGCTACCCACTGCTTGATTGTGTTGATGTGCACAGGCTGCAAGAGTTTTGGCTGCTGCTTAGCCTTGGTGAATTTGGCAATTTGCCCAGTGTTGCCATACTTGGTGTTGATGTTGGCAATGTACCTGGCTGTGACACCAAATTGGGATGCAATATCCCAAACTGCCATTACCCTATTTAAGCAGTTCAGGAGAGCTTCACGCTCACTATCCGTCAACCGACGCTGGCCCTTGGCAGGTACCACAGCATCCTGGCTACCAGGCTCAGCACAGGGGATGGGGACCTTTGTGTAGAAGGTGGGATCACGCTTGGTTGTGCTGGCGCCGTCAATGGTGGCATACAATACAGGCGCAGATGGCTCAACAGTGGCTGCCAATGGCTTGTAGGTGGTGTCAAAGACGCAGGGGCAGGAAGTAGCAACTCTTGGGTCAAGAGTGCAGGGCCGGGTGACAACTGGGTACACAGTGGAGGTGTAAGTAACCTCAGTGTTCCCGGTGACCCTGGTGTAGGAGACTTTGGTAGCAGGCCTTGAGAGTGGCTTCTGCCTGGGATTCAAGCTGGTTTATTGGGCCTGGGACGCGGGAGGTGGTTGGCTGGCAATGACACTTTGGGAGGCCTGTGTATTGGCATGACTCCCTTCAAGTTGGGTTCTGGGTCTGTTTTTGGACCCTCTGGGACGCCCTCATGGATAAGCTGCCCCGCAGGCTGGTGCAGGAGCGGGTTGAGAATGCAATTGACGGTCCATAAAAATAAAATAAAAATATATATTTTAGATTAAATATGTAATTTATTTGGAGTTATTGGTTTAGTTGTGGGTAGTTGTTTTCTCTTGATTTAGCCTTGAATAGTAGCAGAGTTTCTATATCTGTGATTTGAAGTGAATAATATTGTATACTTTCCAGGTTTGGATGATTTTAAAGTTTAATAACTTTTTATGTATAATTATGGTTAATGAGATTGAATTTTTCATTTGATTTTAGTTGTGGTGGAGCTTCTTGATTTGGGTTTGTGTTTCCTAGTGTGCTTACTGTACATTCAATTTAATTTCCAGTTCCCGCAATTATTATTTGAGTTTACTAGTGACATTCAAAAGTGATTTGAAATTTGGTTCTTATATTTGAAAATCCCGCAATTTAAAAAAACATAGTAAACTTAATGAAAATGGTTGATGGATTTGAATGCTTCAAATCTGATTCCAGTTAATTCATTTTGTCCATAGGAAATATGCAGCTCAACTTGAACTTTGCAAAGTGTCTATGAGTTCCTGCATTTTCAAATATTCAAATAAATACTCACAAAAATCAATTTAATTAAAAAAGGCCATCCCGCAAAAGTGATTTGAAATTTGGACAAAGGATTTGACAATCCCGCATTTTTACGTTCAGGTTCTGAATTTACAGTATACGTCAGCAAAGAGGTGCTCATTCTTGATGGTTGTTTCTTTGGTGATATTGGTTGTGCCTGCGGGGAACCCTTAGTCTTTTGTACAGAGCACTAGGAGAGGCCAGTCTGGGTTGAGCCCATTCTCTCCCCTAGAAGCGCGGACATACAGGCGGGACAGGGCGTCCACCATGGCAAGTTTGGCCCCAGGCTTATATTGGATGAGCATGTTAAACCTTTCTAAGATTTCCATCCACTGCGCTTGGCGGCTTGACAGGTTTGCTTGTGTCTTGAAATAGATGAGCAACTTATGATTGGTTAGTGCTGTGAATTCTTCCTGCTGTTCCAGGTAACAGCACCATTTGACTAGGCAGTGTACAATGGCTAACAGTTCTTTGTCATGAATTGGGTATTGACACTTGCCATCCGTCAGTTTGCGTAACTTGTAGGCTACAGGTAGGAAATTACCATCACTATTCTTAATTTGTAGTACTCCCCCAATGGATGCATCTGAAGCGTCAGTTTCCATCTGGTATTCTCCGTCTTGTTTGGGGTATTGTAAGATGGGCACTGTTGTGAGCTTTTCTTTGAGACATCTAAAACAGAGGTCACATTGGGGGGTCCATACAAACTTGGGCTTGGCGCCTGTTATGGCAGACAAGGGCGCGGTCAAGATGCTGCAGTTGGGTATGAAGCGTTGTACATAGGCCACCATTTCCAAGAAAGAGCAGAGTTCTGATTTGTCCTTGGGAGGTGGCATTTTGCAGATGGCTTGTATCTTCTGACTGTTGGGTTTGATGCCGTCTTTTGAGACTATGTGTCCCAAGAAGGGTAGTTGCTCTTGGAAGAACTGGCATTTGGAGGGCTTGGCCAACAGTTTGTGTTGTGCTGGGGTCGCAAAGACTTCCTCCAGGTCTTTGTGGTGCTGTTCCATCAAGGGGCTGTAGACAATAATATTGTCCAGGTACACTAGGGCGTGTTTGCATATGTTTGGTGCAAACACTTTGTTCATGAAGGTTATGAAGGTGGACGGGGCATTGGTCATGCCAAAGTTGAGTACCACGCATTTTTAGGAACCGTACTTAGTGTGTAAGGCTGTCTTGGGGATGTCTTCCTCCTTGATGTGAATCTGGTTGTAGCCTGCAGTTAGATCAATCTTGGAGAAGACGGAAGCTCCTCCCAAGGCGTCAAAGAGATTGTCAATTAGTTGTAATGGGTAACAATTCTTAATGGTGACTTTGTTTAAGGCGCAATAGTCTGTGACCAGGCGTAAGGTACCGTCCTTTTTAGTCACAAAGAATACGGCAGCCCCAAAGGGAGACTGTGAGGGGCAGATAAGTCCTTTCTCCAGTGCCTCCTTGAGATAGGCGCGCAGGGTGTTGTCCTTTTTTGGGGTCAGCCTGTAAATAGGATGTGCCTTGGGTACAGCCCCCTTGAGTTGGATAGAGTGTTGGATGTGTTTCTCAGGGGGTAGCCCAGGTAACGCCTCCTTGAAGATTTCTGGGTGCCGGGCCACAATTTTGCAATCTTGCAGTGTGGAGGTGTCCTGGTGGTCCTTGAAGTGTATGATTTCATACTGGCAGGAGTCCCAGTCAATTGCTTTCAGGTTTTTCTTCTCATCCAAAGTCTCTGTGATGCGTACAAAGATGTGGTCTCATAGGAGTTGGTCTACAGAGTCCGGGTAGATTTGGTGGTTGACACCTTTACGCTTGATGGTCAACACTGAGGTTGCCCAGTCCATGTGGGGGTTGTTTTTCCGTAACCAGTCTAGTCCCAGTACAATGTTAAACTTAGGGAAGTCAATGATGGGACCTTGGATGGTGGAGTGGAGGTTCTCCAGCATGACGGAGAAGGGAGCAGTTTCTTTTGTCACGGCAATGTGATGTTCATCAGCCAGGACCACGTTTTTAATCTGCAAAGGATTAGTGGCCAGCTTGAATTTATACACAAAGCTGCTGTTGACTAAAGTTTGATCTGTACCCAAGTCTAAGAGTGATGAGCCTGTGTATCTGCAAAAGCAGAAAGGGTAAGACATCAGTTTATTGGGATGTCTGGCAATGGTGTATAGTACTGGGTCTTCTGAGGGCACTTGGATCATTGGGCATTGGTCCACGTCCTTGGGTTGGTATTTGTTTTTGGGCAAGTCAGGAGTTGTGTGGGGAGAGCTTGGCTTGCTTAGTGCTCTCCCCAGGCTTTTCCCTCATCTTGGTTGCCTTGGGTGGCGGTGACACTAAAATGGGTACAATTTGATTGGCCGTTATTTCCATTCTCATTCCCATTCAAACCCATGGGCTTGTGGTTGTTGTTTTTGCCATTGCCTCCAGGAGGTGGTTGAGAGGGGCGCCCGGTTGGATGTGAGTCCTTGGGTCTTTCTTGTTTCCCAGTCTGTGCCTTGTGCAGAGCGTTGGATGTTTGTTCCGCTTTTTCCGCTTCACGGTACAGGCTTTGCAAGTTGGTAACCTGGTCCAGGTTCACATGTCTCATCATGTGCAACTTGAGAGCGTTGTAGTACATGAGGCGTGTTGCTGGGGTGTCAAAGGCAATGTCAGATGGGGCACAGAGACAGAGCTCCTTGTAGGCGCAGGTGAGTTCCTTCACGGTGCCTGTCTGGGTTAGGTTCTTTACTTGGCGTATAATCATGAGTGCCATATCCTTATGCACAAATCTTGCCAAGAAGTCCTGTTTGAAGGTGTCCCAGTTCTTGTCAGTGTGCTCTTTATGCTACTTATCACACCAGGTGCCAGCGTTATGGGTCAGACAAATGGAAATCTCTGCAATCCAAAATTGCTGTGGGCATTCCATCCGAGCCAACTTGCTTTGGGCAGACTGGATCCATGCGGCAGCATTGTTGTTGTTGGCCCCTGCAAAGGACTCCAAGGTGGCACTGCAAAGTCTTTGTGCAACATAGGCGGGCATGGTGGTTGTTTCAGCTGGTTGTGGCATCAAGGAAGGCGCCTGAAAGAACCCTTGGGCGGACAGGGCGTTGAAGGCGGGTAGCGGGATCACCGTGTTTTGGTAAAGAACAAAGCCATCAGGTATCTCGGTACCAGGAGTATACGGCGTCCAGTTGGGCAGGAGGCCAGACATAATTCTGTTGAGGATTTGTCTGCTGCAGCGTGTGCGGGCAACATGCGGCATTTTTCAAGATAAGGTAGGATGGATAACCTACCTGTGATACTAATGTTGTAACTGTGCTGTTTTATCAGAGTTACACGGAGAAAAATATTTAGAAGATATATAATAATCTTTATTGTTAGATAGTGATTATATAGCTATTATGAATCAATGGATAGCAGGAACATGATTGGTGATCACACGGCTGGATGGAAGAGGGGTGGCTTGATCCTGCTAATGAGTCAAGCGCCAAATTGAGGTATTCACTGTGAAGGATCATCATCTGTCATGTTGATGGATTTGGTAATTTGAGTTGACTTCCTAGTCTGGCTTTGAGTCACCGGGTAATTGGATTGTGGATCATAAACCCGCTTGTTTGTAACCTTGCTGGCAGGTTGAGCCTGTGGTTTTGACAAATTAATTTAAATAATTTCATTTAATAAATGAACTGTCAATCAAAAAAAGAAATTTCACTTGCCCATTATACAAAATTTTAGCAAATATCAACCGGCATTGTTTAAACCATAACCAAAAATAACTGACACAAAAAGTGAGATGAATGATGCTGTTCCAAAGTATATTATAGTCTAATCAGGATTCATATGAGGCACCAACAGAAGGACTAAAATGAAACAAATTTGAGCAATCTAGAAGCAAGATTTCACAAGCACAAAACAAAATGAAGTCAAACAAGATGTTTAGTATGAGCAGCCTAAAATACAAGTATAACAGTTTAACAGCCAATCAACAGCTATCCTATTTAGGAATAGAGGCATCTTATTCATTTTCATGGCTCCTGATTTGTATGAAATGGGTTTGAGAACTTTTCAAATATGGACTCATGATAACATTAAAAAAACAATCATAAAATTTTAATCTCTTACTTTTAGTGATTTTATCCTAGATTTTATTGTACAATGATTTTTAACACAACAACATTTTCAACAGTGCCAGCAACCAAGCCAGCAGCAGCCAAGCCAGCTTCAATGGAGGCAAGGTTCAGAATGTGGAGGCACCCATTTACACCCAAGCCTTTGAGGTGGGTAACAAGGAAGCTGACCTGTACCTGACCCCTGACCCATATGGCTTTGATTTGTTCAACATTCACTTAGTGTCTAGCTCTGCCCCTGCTCCTGTACTCATCCCTGCACAAGCTGCCTGTGGGGTTCCTGGTCACCAGTCCCCAAAGTGTGTCCTGGGTTGTAGCCAGGGACTGGCTTGGAGGAGTTGTCATTCTCCAACAGTGGTGAATGGTTGGTTAGGAGCTTATACTTGGCCTGCATAAGAGTAAACTCCTCTAGTACCTTCCCATTTACTAGGCAAGCGTCTCCACCATACACTTGTACTTCAGCAAGCGCCAGCTCTTCTGTAGGTCAATACTAATCTTGTAATAGTCTTACAAACTCTCCCCCAATAAACTCTCTTCCTCTATTTGACATTTCCAAATGCCTGGTTACCTTCTCCCACTCCTCCTGGGAAGACTTACTAGAGGCAAACTTCCTGCACCCTAGGTAATAGGATTCCTCATCCCCTGGGCTAGGATAAAAAATGTGGGGTAATTGACTCATAGGACTTCTATTCTTTCTTAATGCGAGAAATTTGGATAGGGATTGTAATAAGCACTTTATTTACAGTCAGAAGGAAGATCCCCTTAGAAACCTTCTGATATATGGCCTTGGGATGGAGAATAATAAGGGGTTTGTGCCAATACTTGGAGTCCTTTAACAATCTCTTGGACTCCTTGTACTTGGTCTTTGGCTCCTGCACCTTAGTCTTGGGCTCCTGTGTTCTAATCTTGGGCTTCTGCGGTCTGTTCCAGCTCTGGCTTCTTATTCTTGGTCTCTAGCTCCTTCTGTAGCTTTTGTGGCCTTTTTAATCCACTTGATCCAGTCCCTGAAGAGTCTCAGATAGCTCTCCCTTTTATAGCCCCTTGTTTCAGACCAAAAACCTCTCTTAGAACTCTGGTTCTTCAAAGCTTAAACTATCCTGTTTTTCTTCCTCTATAATATATTAAACCTTTAAACTTACTTCAGCCAATGAAAGCCCTGAATTTTCCGCTTCTGCTCTTCATTTTTCAGGCTTTAAATTTTAAGTTAAAGCCCTCAAAATGTTGATCAAATAGACTCTGGCTTGCAGCCAATCATACACATTGATTCAACAGTTTCAACAAAACGGTTTTCCCGGATGACTTGCTCTTGACCCTGTTCAAACCTGAGGCTGTCTTGCTCCAGGTAAACAACTGCTCCGCGTTTCAAACGGTTTCACTGTAATTCCTGTCATGTTTCTCTGGCAAATCTCGAGCGCTTCCACATATGTTTTACTTAGGCAAATTTTGACCCTTTGATTTATCAACGCTTCACCGTGTTTCTCTGTGTTTCTTTTAACGTTTTGCAACTTTGAACCTGCTTTTTGCTCGTCCTTTTGCCTCTCCTAGTTGTTCTTGGCAAAATTTGCTCTTTTTCCCTTACAGTTTCTCTGTTCTTTTCCCTGCTTCTTTCTGGCTTATTTCCTCTTCAATTCTTCTTTCTAAAATAATATATAGTTCTAACAAACTATATATTATTTTTTCTTCTCTTTTTTTCCATTATATGAATTTCAATCCTTTTTTAATCATAATCAGGCAGTATTTAATTATTATTTAACTGCTTCTTTTTATCTATATTTCCTCTCAAAAGTCACTAAAATTAGCTCCTCCAGCTTCTGCATCCAGTCTGGCTAGTTCATCCTCCCAGCTCTTCAGTTCTTCAACACTAACTTCTGGTCCCTTGACCATCCTGCTTTTCGATCAGCTAGTCCTGCATCCAAAATCTTCCTGTCCTTCAACTTCTCCTCAACCAGTTCCTCAACAAATCCTCACTAGGAACCTCCTTTGTTCCCTCTACACACTGAACCATATTGGTTCCCACAATTCAATATAAATTAACAGTCCATCCACTAGCCTTCACTGTGACCAAACAGTCCCTCCTGCTAGTTTTCTCTGTTAATTCTGTGAACCACCTCGGTTCTTTATCTCAGTCCCCATTACCAGAACTTGTAGACCCAGGCATGAGTCTACATCAAACTGGCGTTTGACTGGGCCCTTGCAAGTGGCAATACACTTAGGCCATTCAACCATAGATCAATGTCTATGTGTTGTCTTTAATTACCCAGGTGATTAAGACTGGGCTTTCAGTTGCAGAGTAATCAGCTCTACTTCCCAGAGGCCTGATCACACCAAGTTCTGCAGCTTTCTTCCCCAAGCAAGCCGCCTTGGTGACACCTCTGAGCAAATCTATACCCTCCAATGCTCACTTTGGGTTCCCCTAAAGCTCCCATAGGGGTATAAATGAGGACACCCTACCAGTCCGTTAGGTAGGATGCTTGCTCACAGACCTCCTGTAAGTGTATTAGGGTACGTAGAGCTTTCAAAGCTCTTCCCCTCCCTGGTAGCCCGCGTTACCCGCCAGGGGTCCAAAACCTACTCCCCCAGACAGACAAAGTTCCCTGCTGGCTATTTCAGTCTTCACCCTCCTGCAGCCACAGTTCCCTGCAAGGTGAAGCACTATAGCCCCAAGCAGCCAATTTCTTCTACTGGGTGGAGGCAACATCTACCCCTGGTAGTCCTATTTTACCTACCAAGCAAACCTTACTTACCCTAGTAGACCATGTTACCTACTAGGCTCACCCTACTTACCCCTAATAGCCCTATGTTACCTACTAGTTTACAGCGTCACCAGCTAACCACACATTGTCACTCTTCATCATATTGTCTTTATTTGAAGCCAAATCAACCCTCGCCTGTAAAATAGCACACATGTGGATCACCACACTGCCTGTCAACCAATCAGGATGACAACCTTGATTTGGAACAACTTCCTGACACAAGCCAACCTGCCCCCTACAGCCAATCATGCTTCAGCTCCCTCAGCCCAGCGCCCCAAACGTACAATCATTACTGCTCAGATTCTTCAGGAAATTGTGGCACTGAACCTACAGGGTCTGTCCTGGGATCAGATAGCCAGCAAATTACAATTCACCCAGGCTACTGTCATGTGGGAATTCAACAACCTGATGAATAAGGGAAATCTGATTGGGACAGCCAAGAAGCCCAAGAAGGCCCCAAAGTCCCAAATCAGAAAAGCCTACCTAATTATGCTAGATCTCTTGCAGCAGAAACCCAAGATTTCCTTGGACCAGGTCCAGAAGCAACTTGCACACCATGGCATTTGGGTGTCTGAGCGCATGGTGCAGCTCTGGATATATGGAAAGGTGGTGTCAGTCTGTGTGCTGACCAATGTTGCTGGTAAGCAATGGGATGGCACTTAGGATTCCCCATATGATCAGGCAATTGAATCCACCCTGTCCAATGCCTGACAAGTTTGTCCAATGATTTCATATTCATCTCCTACTATAAGCTATCAATAGCTTTTGACAATTTTGGCAAGCAAGGAAGAGCCGCCACCTAAAAAGGGAGGAAGAAGGTCATGAAGGGGACATTCATTAGTGCGTTTCTGGCTGTTTCAGCCAAGAGTTCTGTCTATTATTGGAAAACCCCAGATTTCATCAATGGCTACAAGTACAGCCACATCCTCAGAGGATTACTCAACTCCTGGAATGGCTCAGATTCCAAGCACTGGGTTTGCTTGAGCCACCAGATGGAGGGAAGCTCCACTCCCCTTGAGGTCATCCAGGGACTTGGGCACCAGGCCTCAGTCTTCCCTGCCAACCATGCAGACATCCATCTGGGTGATGTCGTGTTCCTCAACATTGGAGACACGGTACGGGAGCACCGTCCTCAGGCTTTTAATGATCTTTATCTTGGGGTCCTTGACCACAAGTCTCTCTTTGGTCATCAGATGGTGACAGACTTGTTTGCCCAAATTGTCTTCCATGTGAATATGGGCAACCAATCACAGAAGGACAAGCACCTTCTACCCTGTGTCACAGCCACCCATCAAATCATCCAGCCAATAACAAACGGGGAATATAACAAGCGTTATATGGCAGCCATCACGTGCAATCCTCCTATCCCTACCCCCACCATCACTACCCCCCACCTTACAGCCCCACCCACCCAATCCCAGACCCCCCAGGCCAGCACCACCTCCACGCCTTCCTTCCTGTGCTATTCTGCCTACTAGGTATCACTCTTCCCCCCAATAAACCCCCTATTGCCAAACATTTTCTATTTATATTATCTTTATTTTGAATTTCAATTGTTCATGTTCTCTTTGTTTATGGTTGGTTTTATTATTTATGTTCAGCTTATTTGTATAAAATCATATATTTACTATATCATGTATCTAGATCCAGAAAACAGTTATTTTTAGCACTTAAACACAGCCCCTTGTGAAATTTAACAACAATTTGGTGGTTGTTGAAATTTGAATTAGAAAGTTATAGGTTAATTATGTTTAGATAAAGTTGTTACTGATCCAAATTCAAAACCTTAATGATAAACTTTAAGCCAATCAGGAGCCAAGTGATAAACTGATTGTTGTGACATAAAGAGACATTCAATAATTCTTTGGTACATGTGCACTAATTAATATGATTGGCTGTTTGTTTGCCATTGTGCGCCATTGTTGCTGTGGCAAGTTGTTGATAGACTAGTGCTAACCCAGCGGCTGATTGGGCACTAGTCCACCAACAACTTGCCACAGCGGCAATGGCACACAATGGAAAAACAACCAGCCAATCATATTAATTAGTGCACATGCAACAAAGAATTATTGAATGTCCCTTTATGTCACAACAATCACTTTATCACTTGGCTCCTTGTGACTGTATGGCAGTCACTGTTAAGTATTTAGCCAAATAAATACTCCAAAATATAAAGTTGCTCTGTTTTTGCTGTTTGTTTTATGTAGATAGGTTTGGCTGGAATTCTTCAGATAAAGATTCCTGAAAACTTAGTATCTATATTCAATAAAAGAACATAAAGCAAGATTGGCTGAATTAATATTTGAGACTAGGTGTCTCAAAAACAATTTAATTAACTAGGAAGTTTGGTTAATAAATACATGGGAATATAATTAATGAGGATTTAATTATATTGGCTCAATGCCTTGACTGTGTCAAGAAGTTTGGTTAAGGTTTAATCAAAAGTAAACTCACAAATTTTGGGTTAAAAGCGCTGTTTCAGCAAATTCATTAGGTTAGAAGCGCTGCCTGGGAAAATTGCTGGGCGCTGCAGTGGCACCTGGTTTGAGGTTCAAAGCGTTTTAATGTGTTTTAAGGCAAAAAACCATTAAATGCAAAGATAACTAAATAAAGGCAATGATGTCTAGGGATTTAAGTTTGATCAGCTGGTTACCAGTTGTAACATTGATAGCTGAGTTTTGGAATGTGTATATTCCACAGGGGGTTGGCGCCATGAGCTAAGTAAGCTCCATGCCAAATTAATATATTGAGATGAATGGCGTCAGGTGACTCCTTCTCATTGTAGTTGATTCTCATAGGCTGAGAATTACAGGGGATCTTTTAGGTAAAGATCTAGGTCTGGATGACTCAAATGTCATAGACCACGTGATATGAATCAAAGGTTGATTCAGGAATTGGAGGGGTTTTCAGCTGAATATGCCCCAAATGATATAAGCAAAAACAGCTAAATTTTAATAAAGATATATTGTCAATTTTGACGCTTTCCCCTAAAACTACTTTTTAATTATCATGTCTTCTTTACTATCATTTGAAAGAGCAAAATTTGGGGGTGCTTTGTAAAGAACCTGCTGCTGCAAGGAAGGAAGTTCCTACCAGTTCACTCAAGGAGGCTTGGACTAGTTTGGAGGTCTCTAAGATAGCACCTGCGGAATCTTTAGTAGAAGTGAAAGCTGCTTTTGAAGAACTATATTCTGACTATTTTTCTAAATAGGGAACCCCTGCACAAGGAAATTGAGTTTATGCATGGGACTCTTGGAACTTGCTGTTAGGGTTCAATGAGATTTTACAACAGGTGAAGGGCAGAGCCAATTGTGAATTTGAGGCATTGAGAAATAGGGAGGAAAAGAGTGTCAAAATTATGGCTTGTTGGCGAGATGACAATAAAGTGTTATCTCACAAAATTGCCTCCCTGTAGGCAAAGCTCCTCAAAGCTTTGTCACAGGAAGGTAACAGTAATAAGAGTCAAGGGCAAGATAATGGCAAGTTTGACTGGTTGGACCTGGATCTATCACACTCCTGATTGGCTTAAAGTCTATCATTAAGGTTTTGAATTTGGATCAGTAACAACTTTATCTAAACACAATGACCTATTATTTTCTAATTCAAATTTCAACGACCACCAAGTTGTTGTTAATATTTTAGCAAGGGGCTGTGTAAAGAGCTAAAAGATAATATGGCAATTAAGGAAACAATGCCAACACAAAGCAAACAACACATATTGATTTAAGCCTAAAAATATACATAATGGGTAAAAAATGGGATATTGGAGTAATGTGAAAACAAACAGCAATAAACAAAGAGGTAATATTATCAGATTTATACAGATTTTATTGGGGTGAAAGCTATAAGAGCATAAGGAAATGTTAAGAATATCATTGAGAGAATTGGAGAAGCTTTTGAAGGACCTTGAACTGCAATTGCAGAGATCTAAGAAATTGACTGCAAGGTCAAAGCAAGATTTAAGTCCGCCGTCCTTGAAGGTGACAAAATAGACAAGAAGTCCGCAAAGGCCCTTATTGTGATGGAAATCACTGGATAATATGAAGCTGTTTCTAAGTGATGGGTAATTACTACCCAAATCCACATAGAATTGATGATTAACCATCAACAAAGGCTTCAGATATTTTTTTGTGAAATTTTCAATTGTAACTCCAGGATAAGTAGAACAATTAGTCCTAACCAAAGTAAACCAGGATAAATGACTTGGGAAAGCATCAATGCATCTTCAGCATAAAATTCTGGGCATTGGGAAGTGACACAATTTTCTGTTTCAAGAATGGGGGGAGGAGCTACAAAATTTGCTGGCATGAAATTAACATTTGGCGGCACCAACAACAACGTTCCAGATGCAGGGCCCCATCTTCCTGAAATGATTTGGTTCAGAATCTGATTGTACGGGATATACCGCAACAACCTGAGCACAGGATGCATTTTAAAATTTAAAGTTAGAACTTGGGATAATTGATTTTTATTGAGTAAATTTAGGAGGACTCAACTCTTAGAGTTGAAACAGGGAACATTATTCAATATATATCAGAAAAATTGACTAAGCAATACCACCTGAGTCTTGACCTCCTATTCCTTCCACATTGTCAAGTGAGTATCTAGTCCAGGTTGCAAAGAACCCTTGTGTGACCAGTTTCTGACAACCATGCCAATTAATGAGCTTATATCAGGTGACCCTCATATTACGTCAATTTATCAACATCAGTTTACAAGGGGGAGCTGGTTTCAGCTGGCATACTGGAGCAGCTGTGACCCATTTTTGATTGACCGTTTGGTTTAAATCTGTTAACTTGGTCAATTTTGATACAGGTTTTCCGGCCTTCCAAGCCTTCTTACTTGGACGGACAATACCCGGCATTATGGAACCTACCGTGACACTTATGACCAAAATACCAGACACCCCTGAGAAGACAATCAAGCGCTTACTAAACATTCAGAAGACATTGGTCAAGGGCCTCCAGTTTAAGGTGTCCAATCTTTCTGCGCTGTCTGTCTGGGTCAACAACCCTGAGATATATGCCCACCTCAAACCATCCAAGCAAGCCAAAACCAAAATTTTCAAAATTTCCAGCGCAATTGCTTGCGCCAAGAATAGCTAGCCTGCCAAAGCTGCCGGCAAGGAGGAAACACGCAAAGGTAACATAAAAAAATAAATTATAAAATTTTGTAAATGCTTAGCTTTTTTTAGAAACCATAGACAGTGAAATCTGCTGTGCTCTGGTCCTGTTTGTCCCCGCCACATTTTATGCCAACTACACCAATCATGTGGCTAGGCAGCTGTTTCTGTCCCCCCCTGTCTTGTGGGAGATTGAAGACAGAATTCACAGGTCCTTCCCAATGTCCAGGGAGGCATTGGCTGAGCTTACGCATGCTGAGGGGGCATCTGAGTGGGCAGTTACTGTCTATAAGGATGCCCAAGTGGTCTGCCTGGACCTGGTATCCCTCAAGAGAGTTTACTGTGTAAACTCCAGTGAGCTTATTTGGGACGTCCTGGAAACACTCCCACTCAAGAACATACTGGAGATGGGACAAGCCCATGCAGCTGCTTGCTTCTGCTACCCCTTGGAGCACACCCTGTCTTACCTGTTAGAGAACTTTTGGTTCAAGGTGTTGAAATTAGCTTTTGTAGACGCAACAGCCGTAAAGAAGACCAAGATCCTCCTGGCGGACTTTGGGCTGGCCTAGAGTACCAACAAGACGGGAGTCCCTCTGGAGATGGATCTCACCTTTGCAAAAACAAAACATGAAAAAATAAGTGCAGTGTTTAATAAATTGTGCAAGTTTACTGAAGCCTTTGCTGGGCAAAGGCTTCATCTGATGGTTTACCTGAGGTAGTTTTTTACTTCAGGATGAGCGCGTCAGTAGAGGATCTTGATGGGGTCCTCCTAGGGATTGACGGGGCAAGGCTCTCCCTGGATGGGAAGAAATTCCCCCCAGATACAACTTGGTTGACTATGTGATCCAGGACGCCTTGGTCCTGGCTGGAATTTACGGGTCTGTAGCCCCACCTGAAAAGCTGCTGCTTCACTCCCATCCAATCCTACTACCTTTTACAAGCCGCCGCAAATATTTCAATCAGGGTGTATTTTCTGTCTACAGTGTGGCAGTGGAGGTTGTGTGCCACCTCCATTGCTGGGTGGGTACATACCGTAGAACTCGCTACAGACACTCTTAATAAATCCTATCTTCCAATAAATTTCATTACAATTTATATTATTTTTATTATAATATTTTTTTTCTGATTTTTATTTTAGAAAACAAGTTTTGAAAAATATATCTCAGAAACGGTTTTCATAAAAGCATAAAAATATACATTAATAAAATATAATTCTAATTTGTCATTTCTGTTAATTTTTTAATCCCATTTTTATATTTATTTGATAAGAGTGATATAAATATATTCACATAATCAAGTATCAAGTGTCTGGGGTAGCCTCAGATTCCATGATGAAAAATTAATATAAAATAAATAAATTACTAACCTTCATTGATGGTCCCGCTGAATGTGATTGTGGGCTTAGAAGCTTCTTAATATAAAATATTAAATAAATCTTAAATAGTAAATTAGAGAATATAAAAAAGTTGGACAATCTAAGCCTTTAATTGGTTGGCTGTTTGGCAAGGCACATGGGGATGAACAAATCAGCATGGCCATAGAATTTGGCCACTGTCTCAGCTGGGAGGGTGTGGGTCCTGGCCTGCAGCAAATCAAATAGGTCCTTGGTCCCAGTTGGGGTCCCTTGCTGGACAACTCGTATGTGCCATCCAAAGACCTCCTCAATAGGATTTAGGAAGGGCAAATATGCAGGGAGGAAGAGAAGGCACAAATTGGATGTGGCCAATTGCTGGGGGCCCACTGCAATGCTGGTGTCAATTGATGGAAATTCCTAAAAAATATCTGCCACCTTATGGAGACCAACATTATCCAGCACAATTACATTAGTGAAGCCCAGGCTTGTGTGCCTCAGGTGCTCCTAGACCAATTGGAGGAATGATAGAAAGGTACAGCTGTTATGGAAGCCTAGTATCATTTTATAGAGCTTGAACCCCTTTGGACCAAGGAGAGCCAGCATTGAATATGCTGTGACACAGACTACAGCACGCCAAGATACCCCGTCATTGGAGCCTTTTGGGTCATAGCCATATGCATTCCACATAGACAAGGTGAATGCTGATTTGTCAATATAGTAAAATTTGACCATCTTCTTGGCTTTAAGGGCAGTGTATGCCTCTGTGTATTTTTTACGGACATCAATGTTTGAAGGACTGTTTTTATTGTAGGGGGATACCCCAAGTTTTTTCCATGAAAACTCATACCCTTTACCAAATGATAATAAAATGAAATTGAGGCCTCAACTACAAAAGTAGATTTAACCATGGCCTGTATATTTGCCAGTTCAAGATGATAGTCCTGGGTTATCCACTGGCAGATTGCCCATTTATGCTCCTTGGTGAGCCTAGTGGAAACACCCAAGGATTCCTTTGTGGCAAGGACTTGTCCAGTATTGATGAAGTTGTTGAATACCTTGCTGGTGTACTTGGGATCCATCCTAACAAGAGCCGCAGCCGCCTAGAAGTCATCAGATTCCTGCATTAACTTGAGAAGGGTGATGCACTTTATATCAGGAATGCACTTCTGAGTGGGCTTTGTTGATTCAGATGAGCAAGGATCATGATTGGTGACAGGCTTGCAAGGCATGGGTACCTTGGTGTAGAACGCAGCAACTTTCTCTAACACTAGCTGCCCCTCTATGGTTCTATAGAACTCAGGCTTGTTGTTGTCTTCTTGGTTGCCATCACTGACGTAGGGCTCATAGCTGGTGTCAAGCACAGGATTAACCTTCTCCTTAATGGCTGACGGGACTGAATCTTGGCGGTACACAGCGCCAAACACATACAAAGTAAGTTCTAGCTCCTTGTTTCTAACCATTTTGGTAGTGGTGACCTTGGTGGGCTTCTGGGTCAGCTTGGGGACCCGAGGGTTGATGCTCTGCACCCTAGCAGCTTGTGCTCCTTGAACCAGCTGTGTCAGTGCACCAACACCATTGAACTCTCCTCTCCCATCTCCCTCTTGAGTAGACACTTGGGTTGCACTAACTCTGTTCTTTGACCTGCGGGGGCAACCACAGCCGCGGTGCACAACGGGTGCATTGTTACTCTGTTGTTGTGTTTCTTCCATTTAAAATCTAATAAAATACTAAATAAAACTTAATTAAGTTATACACTGGTTTTTTAATTTTTGCTTTTTATCTGAATATGGATATTTAATTAGAGGTTTCCCCACCTGATATCCCAATTATAGATTTTTTATTTCTTAATTAGTTGTTTTTGGTTTTACCACACCCATTTTAGAATACCTAAAAAAAATTACACCCATTTCCCCAGATTTTACATCAAATTAAGCACCCAACACAATATTTTTAAAATTTATGTCTTGTATTTTGTGTCTTATTTTAGATACCTTGGTATCATTCTTGATTACACTCCATTTCACACAACATTTGAGTGATTTTGTTTACATAGTGAGTTGCTATTGTTTTTTGGTTTTGGGTTGAGTTTTGACTCACCGCGCTTGGGTGTATTTTGTCACCAATTTACATAGTAAACATATGGGACATTATTTTTCTTGTTATGCCTAGGCGCCAGATTGGTTAGATTATAACTTAATCACATTATTCATATTCAAATTATTCAGAAAGAGTAAAATACAATCAATCCCAAATATTTAATTGATCTTGGGCTTGGGTGATTTTATAATTGAAAATTGCAACTTATAGTACTACTGAAAATATCTTAAGTGCTACTACAAACCAAAAATATTTATGATGAGTTGCATGGGAGAGTAATAGCAGCCCCAAAGCTATAAATGCTATTACCCTATCTTTGGCTCATCATAAATATTCTTAGTTTGTTTCAGAAAAAAAGGTTGTTGTTTTTGAAAGACTGATAACTCTATTTAAAATACACCCTCTAGTAAGCTGCCCTACTTCATGAACTTGCCCCAATACACTACTAGCATCTTCTGATATTTTTGTTTCTCTGGTATCATCACGTGATTTCAAATGATAAAATATCTCAGAATATTCTGAGAAGCTTTCAAATGTTAAAGGTGAAGTATATAACTTCCCATCTTTCATCAAATATGAAAGATTAATGCGCAGATTTTTAACTTCAAGCTCTCTTTTTATAGGCCTAAATTTCCTTTCATAAATATAAAAAATGCTTTTTGGGAAACAATTGAACCAGTTAAAGATGAATTGTATAATTCTTTTCTTCTTTCTTCTTTCTCAAAAATATTTTTTAGATCATTAATGTTGTTAATATAAAGTACATTTTCTTTTTCCTTTAAAATTTTTGATATTACACCAAAGTGACCATCAACAATGCTTTTTCCATGGCATTCAACAAAACGGTTATATTTTATGGAACCCTTAATATATTTAGGTGCCTCTTTAAATAAGTAATATAAAAATTCATATGATCTAAAATGATTTCCATTATCTGTCCATACTTTTATATTTTTTATTTTTTTAAATCTATCTAATTTAAGAAGACTTATTAGACATTCACCTGAAAATAAAGAATCATGTGATAATATTTGAGACAAAAAATCATGATATTCATATTTAATTTTATTGTTTTCTTTAAAAACTAATGCAAACCCTAATAATGAGATTGGTTTTTTTAAATAAAAACAATTATTGGTCTCAATTGGACCACCTCCAACCTTTAAGTTTTCTTTATAATCTATAACTACAACACAAGACTCATCATCTAGTTCATTAATATCTTTTTTATATTCACAATTTTGATGAACATAAAAGTCTTGGTGCTGATTAATAGTCTTTAAGTCATTGTCTATAGATTCTGGTAATGGTAAGTTTTTACTTTCACATTCTTCCTTCTTTTTTTCTAGTGAATTTTTTAAATTACAAATATTGCACATATCGGTTTGTTTTTTACTTTTTATTATATTTTTAGGGATTAATTTATAGTAAGTGGAAATTGAAACTGAAATTTCATTTTTTATTTTCATATTTTCATATATTTCTTTTTTTGTTTTAAGTAGAGAGTATTTAATTTCAGTTGAGTAATTACTCATCTCTTTTTCTATATCTTTATAAATTTTTTCAGGCACTTTTTTTGTAAACTGGCTTGTTTCAAAAGAATTTTCCAGCAATTTTTTAATTATTTTTTTAGTTATCTCTTTTTTTAATGAATAGTTATTATTTTTTTGGCTTTTTTTGTTTAAGCTTACATTTTTATTTTTATTTATTTTTCTTGAGTATTCAAACTCACTTTTAGTTATATTAAACCCCATATCATTAAGCTCTTTTAAAGAGTAACTGGAAGTAACCAGAGATCGCAAGGCTGGGAGATGTTTTTGGGGAGAAGATTTCATGAGATCCTTTAAGTTTTCAATGAACTCATTGCCTTTTTGATTTTGAATAGTTGGCAGGAACTGAGCTTTCCCAAATTCAGTTTGAGTAAGGAAGTGCTTGATGAAATTATCAAGATCATCACCAGCAATAAAGAGGAATGCCTTTTTTAACATTGTAATTCTCTCTCTTTTTGTTGAAGCTCCCAAGGAAAAAAAGGGTAGCATGGAAGAAGTAAATTTAACTGAGGACATGGTAGTATTTTGAATCTGTAATTAGGTCAGATCTTTGATGTGTGCCTTAATGATGGAGTAGTTATGATCAGAATGTGGTCTTTGAATTGGGTTATTTGGATTAGAAGCTTTGTGGTACTTTAGCTCTTATATACCAAGCTAAATGACACCATTCTGAAAGAAATGGTGTGATAGCTTTTATTATAGTTTGAACTTGAATTTATGTTTGCAGAAATTAATTAAATACCCAGTTTTCATGCACAAGTGATATATGTGAAGCAGCTAAGCATTATTATTACATCATATCCTCTTTGTAATCAATGCAAATCAATTAAAATGATGTATTCAGTTAATTGTAACTCTTCCGCATATTTTTAAATGATAAAATATTAAAGAATTCCATTTAAAGAATGCTCAATTTGAGGTTCGAAGCTCACTTGAACCTTAAAATCAATCTAAACAGTGATAAAAACATCCTAACTTCAAACTATCATAAAATCCTAGAGAATTGAGCTTTTTAAATAAAATAAAATGCGAAAATAAAGCTCTCAATCTTATCTTTAATTTCGTCAAATAAAAAACATCTGTTGTGTATTCAAAAAAGAGTATTTATTAGCTTTGAAGTGATCTACTTTATATCATTAGATATAATCATATAATAAAATCTGGATTATGCTCTTTTAAATTACTTTCGCTTTAATATTGAGCATAGTATACATATTAAAATTTTTACACCAATAGAAAGATAAGATTCTTAGCTTCATTTTGATAGTTTACAGTGTGAAAAAATATTAATTTTTCATTGAGTTATTAATGTTTTAAATATAAATTGTGTAATTAGTTACTTTTTCAAAATCGAACTGTGTTATGCTGCGACTTGAGCAGCATGTGCATTAGAAAATGGCCTAATCTCTAAAATAATGACCCATATGTACACCAAAAGTCAACTCACACAATTTTGTTTGTGAATCAATGTATTTCAGATAGTATTTTGAATAGTTTTTCTTGGCGCGTGAGCACTTCTTTGCTGTGTTGACCCATTTTGCCCATTAACGCCAAAAATCCCTGTTAACAGAGTGTATATTTTAACCAGATAGTTTATAATTTGCTTAAACCTGAAATTATTTTGTTTAAATCCAAGGTATTTTCGGTTATTGTCATAGCTTTTAAAACTACTGCATTTAGATACTCTAAATTACATGACATTTTATAAAAAAATACTTGTGTCTTAATATTATTATTACCTGTTTACTCCACTGACATCTTTATTATGATGATGCATTGGGAAGCAGGGTTACCTTGAAACTATCTGAAGCCACTTGGATCAGGTGATTCATTCTTTAAGTATGAAACAATATGCATCCGCTCAGATCAGGTGATGCATCCAAGTGAAACATTATATTGTTTCACTTCAAAAATAAATAAAATCAAAATGTGCAAGTTAACCATCTCCTACTTAAACTAATATTTATACATCGAATTTTGAATAAAACTCTTTAAATTAATCAAACTCGCTTTCCAGGCAAGTCTATTCTCAACATAATGTAAATAACATCCAATCATATTAAAGTGTAATGAATTTATTCTATTTTTAAATAGTGTGTTTCTCCACTTTCAATTTTAATCCACACATTCTGGAGTCGGGCAATCTACATAGATAAGTCTCTTTGCAAGGGTTGAGCTACAACTGAAAAATCAAATAATTAAATAGTTATTTATTAAATCCCGAGTGGACTTTATTCTTATTTCTACATAAGCAGGTTACACTCCATTGGATTCAACCTACATACTTGAAAGGTGTTTGTAAGGATGAGTCAGTTCAAGCTGTTGGTTTCAATATTGACTTTACATATAAAATATTATGTAAAATCAATTCAATCTCTTACACCTAAAGCATACATTGCAGACGGTGAGACTCGCTTATATATAAATTATTTGCTTCACCCAAGAGAATATGTATCAGGTGATCTCAATCATTGTCGCAGGAAATAGTACTTAAACCTAGTGATGCAACTTGGAATTTGCCATCATGAAGTTCACCGCCTTACTCGCTCTTGCATATGCTCCCCAAGTTTTCCCAGCAAGTGCTCCCCAAGTTTTTCCAATAATCACTGATTACGAGTGCAATTCCTTTGATGATAAAGCCCACAGTCAATACCGGCATAATTTTATTGTCACATGTGATAAAATGAGCCCAAGCAACCCCGTCATTGTTGTAAAAGGCACCCTCAATGATGGCACTTGCTTGAAACTTTATTGCACGGGTTGTAAAGACGATGAAATCATTAAAACTGCTGGCATAAAACTATGGGAAAAATCCCTTAAGAACCAATGCAGCAAGAACATGTACATAAGCGCCGATGGATGCGTCTGCAAGCTTAAGTACTCCCAGAAAGCTTCTTGCAAGAAGGCTGACAGCCAAATCAAAGATGTGCTCAAAACTTACAAAAAACCCTCCAAAAAGCAAGGCTAGCTATCGAGAGTTTTCTAGAAGGATTATGTTCTTCCATCCATTACACCCTGAGTTTGGAGTCTTAAATACATTCCAATTGATTTCAAGTTTTTTATAATTTAAAATCTCATCATGTGGCCTCTACCCACTTGGTTTAAAAATAATTTCAACTTGATTTTCAAAAGACAAGCTTTGGTATTACACAAATATAGACTCATTACGACAACAAAGCAGCCTTTCTAAAACAAAACACTAAACAAACCCAGACAAGAGGGCTTGTCAGACTTTATTTAAGATGGAAATATGAGATAGGTTTATATCCCAAAGTGCTGAAATACACTCAACTAAAACTTACCAAGTAAAAAACAATAGTACAGAGTTACGCAAATTTATAGAGAAATAAAAATAGTCAAAAAATTATAGAGAAACAAGCAATTCAATGTGATTGTGAAGAAAAAGTAAAGGCTAAGATGTAAGGAAATAAAAGGAAACATATTAATTTTTTTATAAAATCACTCTATTTTTTAAGGCTACCTATAAGTATTATTATTCAAATTTCAGGAAAAGAACAAAAATTAAGACAGTGATAATAAATAAACAGCTTCTTACCAAAAGGTTTTATTAGTGTGCCAAAAAAGTCATAATTTTTGAAGGTTCTTTGTAAATATTGAGTCTTTGAACCAATTCTTTCAATATGTTATTAATTTAAACTAAGAATTCAAAAAATGAACTTTAAGTCATGAAACATTCAAAAAGTCTATGCTTAACATTAACATAAATTCAATTAAGTCGGGATTTCCTTAATATCATTTTGAGTGCATTTATTATGTAAGGAATTGAATTGCTTTGTCCATATTAATTTACATATAAAGCCAATGGTCAAGCTGCCGTGTACTTGGGTTGGCCAAGGGATACAGCAGGAAATCCTAATGGTAGGATTGGGTTTTACTAAGCCAGAGTTTAGTCTTAAGATTTAATAAGGAATTTATCTTAAGGCCCTGGGAATAATAATTATCAGAAATCTACTCTAGCTAAAACTAAGGAGATGGTGTCAAAGTACAAAAATAAACCAAAGAAAAAGTGTAAATAGAACTTAATTTTATTGGGTGAATCTAAATTATTCTTTTATGGCAAATTTTTACTACAAAAACAGTAGAGGGACAGATAGAAAACTACCAACTCTTATAAGTAGTTGAGGATCACTCATGTCCTCAGTTGGAATTAGGGCTGCTTTGGTTTTCACCTGGGTGCTGCTATATTTTGAAGCAGCATCCCAGGCAAATCCTGTGCCCAGTCAAATTTTCCGCCGGAAATTTGAAGGGGAAGCAGGTGCAGGCTGTGATTGGTTACTATTAAAAGTAGCCAATCACAGGTTCCACAGCTACCCACTCTACAGAGTCAGGGTAGGTGCTGCATGCAAATAAAATAAGGTGGCAGCACCCGCTTATTCTGTCCCACAAGTTAGGTGCCACAATTTTTAAGAAATGAGATGTGATGGCACCTGCCATCACATTTTAAAAATAAAGGGTGATTTTAAAGCAAACACCAAACAACAAAATTTTAAAATACATTTAATTGTATAACAAAGCAATTTTGTATTATATGAAGTATACATGAATAGATGCAAAATTTAATACTCTACAAAACTATATAGGTTTTTAAAAACAATTTTTATGAATAAATCAATTTTCATCAAAAATAAATTTATTCTTTAATTCATATCATATTCAACACAGCAATTCCATGTTTAATCTGTCATACTAAAATAGAACAATGCTTCAACTTATCAAGAACTAATTAGACTATAATAAATAATCATTTTGATACTAGATATTTTTATATAAATTACAAACCAATCCAATCACTTTTACTAATGACATTTGAAACTAAGCTTTATAAACTAATTGTTACCTGAGATTTCATTTCACTTGTATTTTCAAGTATTGCTGTAACTGTGCTATTTTAGCAGAGTTACAAGGGAAAAAGATTTGGAAACTAGATAATATTCTTTATCGAAAGATAGTAATTATATAGTCATTATGAATCAATGGATAACAGGAACATGATTGTCTTGATCACACTGTTGCAAACAAGTTCCCAGACTTGCCTGCCAATGTATCTTATGATACACAGGGGGCGCTCGATGAGTTGCCCCTTGACGTATCTAACAACATGAACCAATATGGTGGCAGGGTTGCACTGCGGGCACTTCCTCCTAATTTGGAGCGCTACCAATTTGACTTGCTGATCCTGCACGAGTTATTCCTTGGCTCCAATCCTTACATGGAACACGCCACCATGCCACCCCCTTGTGGCCGGGTGGCTAACCCCATATTGTATATTAATCACAATATTCTATAATAAATAATACCTTATTCTTATTATTCCTGTCCTTTCTATTGGACTGTTGTCTTCCCCAACTCAAATACTGAATCCTCATGGGTTCAGTTGCAATAACACAGTTGGATGGTGAAGGGGGTGGCTTGATCCTGGTAATGAGTCAAGCGCCAAAATGAGGTATCCACTGTAGATGATCATCATTTGTTCATGTTGATGGATTTGGTAATTTGAGTTGACCTCCTAGCTTAGCTACGGGTCACTGGAAAATTGGATTGCAGGTCACAAATCTGCTTGGTTGGAACCTTGCTGGCGGGTTGAGCCCGCTGTTTTGACAGTATCTTTAAGTTATACACCAAGCCAACTTTCAAACAATGAACTGTGATTCATGCTTACCATCCATTGTCAATGAGCTCAGCTATATATGTGATTTCTGTAGCAGATGCACTCATTGCTCATGTTCAGTGTCTGTTTTCTCTGAACAAACCAATATGTATACAGCTTCTTGTGTTTTTTTTGTAATCCAACTGTACAACAACATGCACATTCTGAAGCAACAATTCCCTATTTTCCACATGATAAAGTAGCTGATACAGCTGGAATTAAAAGTGATACAGGCTATAATACTTAATTTCTCAACTAATATTAATAGGCAAAAATATTAAGAATTTTTCAATATTTTGGAAAAAGTGTATACTGGGAATACAAATACCCAAAAAGCTTGCTGTAAGCTTTGTCTCTCTGTTCCTCCCATTGAGACTCCCAAATATGATTATATTTAAATAATAATAATTAAATATAAATTGTAGCAATTTTTTTATGTCAAAGGGTTCAAACAAATCCATATATAGCCATGTTGAAAAACACAATCCTGAAACTGTTAAGCTAATTAAGTGTGACTCAACCAAAAAGCAAAATTAAGAAGATGAGCTTACACCAGTTTGAGTCTGAGTTATTTTATCCTGAAATGATTTGATTGATCAGGTCATGATATGGATTATCCATGCTGGTTTGACCTTTACTGTTATTGACAATCCAGTTTTAAGTCATATATTTGAATCACAATGTGATCACTTGAACAAAAAATCAGCCAAGACCCCCTTTTCCAAGCACAGATATTTTCAAACATGATTGGAGAGCACACACAAACAATATGAGGAGAGAGAAAATGAGCTTCTTAGCAAGGTTGATTTGAAGCTTGCTTTAATAACAGATATCTGGACTTCTTCAATCATGGACATCTTTATTGCATTTATGGTCCACTGGATCAACTCCCAGTTCCAGCTAAAAAGAATGATTTTGGATTCTGTCACATTACCTGACAAGTATACCAGCTCCAATATTCTGGCTAAATACAACATAGTCTTATCATAGTACAATATCAAGGATAAGATAAAATGATGTTTTTATAAACTTTTATTTAAATTAAAACTATTTAAACTTAAATTTTATATGTAAACTAATTACTGTCTTATAGGCTTCAACAATCACTATTCATAATGAATCAGAAAATGTCAAGTTTATTGAGCTCCTTCATCAGGAAACTGCTGACATTGAATTTTTCAAAAAGAAATTCTAATTTTCACATCTGTGGTTGTGTGCATGTCCTCCATATTGCAGCACAGACACTAATAGCATGGATTGAGGGAAAGAAAATCATAGAAGCACCTTCAGTTCAGGCTTTTGTGACAGATGATATAGAAATACAGGAATACCTGAAGCAGATATTCTCACAAGCTTCAGATACCTCTTTATCCTCTAGTAAAGTAACTCACTCAAAAAGGAACACTGTCAACTTCCTGAGAAAGCTTCTTGTTGGCATCAAGGGCAGAAAACGCCATCTGGAGAAGCTTCATTCTCATCAGTCATCTCATCAACTAAAGGAGTCCAATACAAAGCTAGATGTAAAAACCAGATGGGACTTAACTTATCATATGATAAGATGGGCTCCTGAAAACAAACAGGTAAGACTTGAATTTAATAAAAAGAATTGTGTAATAAAAGCTATTTTATAGGGTATAATATGATGTGGTCTCCAAAGAAGAAAATGAGACTCTCCAATGAGAAAGTTACCACAATTTGGCTATTACTTTAGCCATATTTGACAAGACAAATTCATTAGTATGTCTGGCAAAGTCATTCTCTCTTTCCTCAGCACTAGTAGCTGTGCTTGATGTGAAAGCTCATCTTCAGTCTCTGATTGTTGAGCTCTCATATGAGCATGAGCTTTGTGCACCAGTGGAAGAAGCATATAAGAAATTGGAAAATTATTGTTCTTACTACACCACATGTTGTGAAGTGATTGGTTGTAAACTAGCCGTCACTGTACTCACACATTGATCCATTAAGCTTGATGAACCAAAGGACAATGGTACTCTTGCTCTGGACGATAACCAGTCCAACTGATCAACTAAGTTGCACTCTGAGTTCATATTAACTAACAGTCATCTGATCATTAGTTTAATATTGGGCTAAGTAATAGAGAAAACTGGGCTGTAACTAGGGGATCCTGGCGTTCTGTGACTCTCATTAATCCCATCTCTTACTATATAACTCTCTTTTTGATTTATTAAATAAAGATTGATTTACATAAACTTATAACTTATTATACACATTGGGATGAAGAATTTATCTTAGCTTAATCTTTAATAACATGTAAGGTTGTATTCAAGTTAAGTGAAAATAGCTATCAATCAACTGATAGCTGAAGTTACAACATTTGGTGCTCACTCTAGCATGCATCTGTCCAATGGTACTTGTCACCCTGCTGGGGACTTGTCTTTTGTGCAGGGAGGTGAAGGAGATAATCTTCTCCATGCCTTCCTTTGCCATCTCCAGGACCACCCTAATGGGCTTTTCACAGAGATTAATTGCCTTGCTGGAACAAGGGATGGTCTTCCTAATGAATTTGTGGCTTTTGGTCAGTTTATGACCAATGTACAGCATCCCTGCCAGATAGAGGATCAGTCCGCTCTGCACCTCAAGGTCCCAGTGCCACTTGAGGTGTACAGAAATGTGGAGCCTACCCAGCAGCAGCTGGAGCAAGCCATCAGTAGCATGGACGGTGGTGCATACCAAAATGGGGAAGCTCACAAGAAGCTTGCTGTACTGCCATCTTACAGCATAACAGCTAAAGAGAAATTCCGTAACTTTACAGGAATAACTCCCAATCATCTTAAATTGCAGATGAAAACAGTAAAGTGGAAAATAATTTAGGGATGTAAGTGAGATTAAAGGAGATCTAAAAGTGGCCATGTCAACACTTTTTAAAATTTCAAAATGGTTTTTATAATAAGTAATTACTTTTTCTTGATTTTTTAGTTGAGAGAATGAATAAAAGTATTTTATATGACCATAATAAATTTTATTTCAGTGGTGTTTTAATTTAATTTTAAAATTTTAAAGTGTTGACATGGCCATTTTAGTTCTCTTTTGTTTTTTTCTCCTGTTTTTGCCGGATGAAAACAATTTAAAAAGCCAAGGAGTATATCCATAGCTTTGCACATCCTGTCATTTGCCAGAACCGGACTCACTTGGGTTATCAACTGTCCCTGATTTTGCATCAGGAAAACTTGATAAACAGCCAGCAGGCTTTCCTCTGTTGCCTGTATGACAAGCTTATGGACTCCATGGCCAATATCAGTCACCAACTAAACAGCTTGGCTATCCACCAAAATTTCACTGAAAATTGGTCAGCACAGCTGGAGGAACAACTGAAAAACTACGTGGTCAAAATGGTGGGGACCATGCTTGAACACAAAGGGCTGGGCAATAATTGGCTAGGCACAGTCACTCACCATGTAAAAGGGGCAGAAGCCACCTTTCACTATCTATGCAGCAAGGTTGAGTTGCTCTGCCGCTCTGTAAGAATGATTGAGGATGGGGGTTCTTCTAAAGGCAACAAGGAAGCCACTGTCATCATCCAGCAAGACATGGAGGAGCTGTCAAAAAATGTCAGTGAGATTGACAAAGGCCTGTGTCAATCCCTTTCCAACTGCAACCATTTCAACATGGAATTTCTAAAACTTGCAAAAATGATTGACCACAACCACAATTGCACGGAAGAGAATCATGATAATCTGGAAAGATTAAGTAATAGTCATCAGGCTATGCATGAAAAGAACAACGTTTTGTTTGAAAAACAGGAATCACATATTGAGAAGCTTGAAGAAAAACTGCACATAGCAAATTGCACAATAAAGGACCTGGCTCAAGAAGTACAATCACAACATAGCAATATTCTGCATCTACAAGGGCAAGTAGAGCAGCTACTTCAGGTGTATGCCAGCCAGCCAGATTGTGTCAGAACCAGGACCACAGACAACCACAAGAAGGAGCCAAAGTGTCTTGTCCACTGCCAGCCAGGAGATGTCAGAAGATTGCCACTCCTTTCATAGCTATGAGAACAATGAAGACAGCATAGGCTGTACAATGAGGAAGGTCTATGTAGCGGAACTGGTTCTGGATAGCAGCAAAACACCTCTTCCTGGGGCCGCTGCTTCAGCTTCCAGGACCAGCAACAAAACCAGAGATGCGGCTTCTGAAGCAAAATTTTGCACCTTGAACCAGAGAAATACCTCACCTCTTCCCAGAAGAAGTTATAAATTAAGTACTTCTTCTGTTATCCAGAACTTCAAGCCAACAAATCTGCCAAATTTTGATAAAAAAGCCAATTTCCACATGTTCCTTTGGCTGTATAACAACTCTATGTATGGGGCAGATGGCACCATGAAGAATGCAGCCATCTTTAATTGTTTGGATTTGGAGACCCAAACAAAAATAATGCCAAGACTTCTGGAACAAGGCTTGACTTAAAAGAACATATCAAGGGCCCTTATTGCAGAATTTGGCAGCAAAGAGGCTTTATTTTGCAGAAAGATGGAGTTTACAGAAGGGAAGATAAAGAAGGTGGGGAAGCCTAATGGATTTCTCAGAGTGCTTCTATTTGGAAGCACAGACCCTAGTCATAATGGGAGCCGCCACCTTTGTTGACGTAAAAGGAGCACTCCTAAACTATGTACGTCCCAATAGAAAACTATCCATTATGCTCAAATCAGGGATCTATGGTGCAAGAACGGTCCCTGAACTTATGCAACATTTGGGATCCTTCAAGTAGAAGTTTGAGGTTCCCTTTCATGACTATAAGAAAGCCACTTTGTCCTCTTCTACGGATCCCAAGGGTAAGACTTGGGAGAGGGACTCATCAAAGAAATTGACAACCATAGCTACTCCCCCAGTCAACAACATGGCAAGCACATGCACATGTTACAAATGTGGGCAGTTGGGATATCTCTCTTGGGATTGCAAGCAACCCAAGGCTAATGTTTGCCACTTGGGCCAGGAAGACAACAAAGAAGACAAGCTAGGAGACAAGGACAAAGATGAGGACAGAGAAGAAGATGGCAAGGAGTCAAAAAACTGCTAAGCACTCAGGTTGAGGAGAAAACCCTGTCTGCTAGTAATAACCAACCCTCTCCACCTATTGACCCAGACCCTAACATTCCTGATTGCAACATCTGACCTTCTGGACCAAGAAGCCTGCCCCAAGAGATACTTGCCTGATAAAGAAGAAATAAACAAAGACTTGCTCTATAGAGTTTTAGTTGTCAACAAAGTCACAAGGAAGTAAGCAATTTGTACAAAAAGTCTACATTCTAAAGAAGCTGTTGATACCATCTCTATACCTTACGCTGAACAACTTTCCATGCCATACACTGAGGTCACCCATGAGAGTGACAGTGTTAAAAAGTTGTCTCAACTATTGAGGTTGGTACAAGTCTCCACAAACTTGAATACCCCAAAATCCCTGAAGCCCAATCTAACAACTGCACTAGAGTTGTTTCTTGCTCATTTTAAGGGTTTAGACATTCACAAGGTTACCAAAATTACCTCTCCTCATTATGGGGAACAACACAACTGCACATACATTGAACTGGTGGTTCATAAACTTTGGGTAAGAGCAATTCTGGACTCTGGAGCTCTGGGAAACATTGTGTCAACCAGGCTAGTCAAGAAGCTGAAACTTGCACCTGATCTGGACTACAACAAGGAATTTGGAGCTTCAGGACCTGATAAGACAAAGGCATTGGGAGCCTATTCATCTTTACCACTTTGTTTTGGTAAATTGGTGGTAACGGCCCCAGCAATAGTGCTGCGTAATGAAAGCTATGATATCTTAATTGGAACAAGCTTCATGGCAACCTACGGGACTATCATCAACCATCAGGATAGTATCTTCAGCATTTTAGGTCACTCTGTACCAATGGTTTATCATGGCAACGGACCAAGAGACCTCCCTACAAAGAAGGTCCATTATATTAATATGGAATACACCAATGGAGATATGCCAGTAGTGTACACCTTGCATCAGCACAAAATCAAGGTTTTACCTTTGGCCACTAAAGAGTACAAAGGGATTCCTTTATATTTCTCTAGAAAATTCTCCGTCCCAACTGGTTCTCAAGTTATACATAATGCAGGAATAAGCCTCAGTTTCCCTAAAGGAATGCATGGTGAAGTATCTGGACTCCACAATGGCTTGCAAATGGAACCTTGGATTCTACCTGGGATTGTCATGCCATCTTTGGAAGAGATTCTGGTACTTTTGAGGAGCCTTTCCAATAAATCACTGAAGGTGAAGAAACACCAACTGCTGGGCTACATGAAGTTGGAGGAAAACTCTAGCCTTATGGATGTCACTCCTTTTGGTGAGTTTAGCAAATTTGCGCTACCCTGCAACCAACCAAGCGTTCTGTCGCTTATCCTGTGTGATTCCTTAAATGGACTAATGGAAGACAAGAAGGACCAAGCTATACGCCTTTTTGAGAAATATAAGGACATCTTTGCAGAGAATGACCAAGACCTAGGGAAAGCTCTTGGGGTTGAACATGTATTAAATACACAAGTTACTGCCCCTATACGCTCTAGGCTAATAAGACACAGCTTGGCCAACCAAGCCATTGTCAATGAAGAGCTACAGAAGCTACTTGCATCTGGCCTTTTAGTTCCCAGCAAGAGTCCTTGGTCCTCACCACTTTTGATCATAAAGAAGAAGGACAGGTCTAATTGTGTGGTAATGGACTACCACAAATTGAACTCTGTCACAAAAAAGGATTCTTACCTATTGCCACGCATTGATGACACATTGGACAAGTTGGGTGGCGCAAAGTACTTCAGTGCAATGGATCTGATCAGTGAATACTGGCAAATTGACCTTCCAGAAGCAGATAAGGAAAAGTGCGCCATCATTACAGAACAAGGCCTTTTCCAGCCTACTAGGATGCCACAAGGACTCGCAAACGCTGCCGCAACTTTCCAACAAGCCATGGATTCCGTGATAGGAGACCTTAAGTTGACTTATGTTCTGGTTTACCTTGACAACATTAATGTCTTTTCACAAACTTTTGATCAACACTTGGATCATCTGGAGGCTGTGTTTCAACGTCTTATTGCTGCCAACCTCAAGCTAAAACCAAGGAAGTGTAACTTCTTTAAAAAACATTTGGAATTCCTTGGTTATATCATCAGCAAAGATGGCTTACGGCCTGTTCCTGCTAAAGTTGAAGATATCACACACATGCAAACTCCTTACTAACAAGAGAGATGTTCAGGTGTTTCTAGCAATGATTGGTTACTATAGACGTTTTATACCAAACTTTGCAGGTCTAGGAGGACCACTATTCCACTTGTTGAAAAATGACGTCAAGTTCTCATGGACATAAGGATGCCATAAAGCCTTTGAGGACTTGAAGGCCACTCTAGTGACAGAGCCAGTACTCTCCTACCCTAACTTTGAGCATCCTTTCATTGTACACACGGACACCAGTTTGACAGAAATTGATGCTGTTCTTTCTCAGCTGGACAATGATGACCAGGACCATCCTGTAGGGTATTGTTCCCATACACTCAATAGTCACAAAAGGAATTATACAGTCACTGAGAGGAAATGCCTAGCAGTCATCTATGTCTGTCAATAATTTAAAGTGTATCTCCACGGAGTACACTTTACAGTGGTAACTGATCATGCCTCACTTAAATGGTTGAAAACCCTGAAGGATCCTGAAGGACAACTGGCACAATGGGCTATTAAGCTACAAGCTTACGGCTACAAGATAATCCATTGCGCTGGAGTCATACACCAGAATGCAGATTGTCTTTCACATCTTCTCACCTAAGCCTTGGTTTCCTCAGCAGCAGACAACCTTTACAACAAACTGATGCTGAAACCTTCTATGTGGGGGGATGAGCTGCTTGAGATTCAGAAAATTCTGAAGGAACTTGCAGTGGACACCTGTGTCAAGGATAATCAGCTTTTTAAGTTGTATAAAGGGAAGTGGTTACCATACATTTGTCCATCCTTAAAGAAAGATGTAGTAGTATCAGCACATTGTACTGTGGGCCATGGCGTTATTCATAAGACCCTCAACCTTCTACAGCATCATTGCTACTGGAAAGGTATGCACTTGGATGTAGCAGAATCCCTGGCCGCTTGCCATGACTGTACAATAGAGCAACCAAAGGTCTTGCGCTATCAGCACCAGCTAATTCAACCTGGCTTTGCGTTTCATACTGTTGCTATAGATGTGTTAGGTCCCCTTCCACTCACTGCCAGAAAGAACAAGTTCATAATTGTAGCAGTGGATCAGATTACAAAATGGGTAGAAACAAAAGAAATTCCTAACCAGTTGGCGCTTACCACAGCCAAGTTCATTCTATAGAGCATACTCTACAAACATGGCTGCCCCAGACATTGCTAACAGATAATGGGACTAATTTCACAGGATATATGATACCCAGACTGAACAAAATTATGGGTATTTGTGGTACTCTGTCAACACCATATCATCCCCAAACAAATGGAATGATAGAAAGAATAAATGGAAGTCTTATACAGATCTTAAGGAAGCTTAGTCATCAACACAAAACAGAATGGGATTCATATCTTGCGGCAGATATCTTTGTGTACAACATAGGATTCCACAGGGCTACGGGAAAAAGCCCCTTCCAGCTTCTTTATAGTCAATAACCAAGCATCCCGCCACATCTCTACAGTTTAGTTAAAACCAACAACCCCCTCACCCCCAACGCTTATTTGAAGAGACTAGCACAGATGCTAATCAAGCTACAGTCTGAGGCGTACTCTACCAATTTGGCAACAAAGGAGAAAGATATGGATTGTGCGGTAAGAACTTGGCCAGCCCTTCCTGCATACAAGATAGGAAGTTTGGTATACTTCTACAGCAACCAAGGGTACAGTCGCAAAAGTAAACTTGCCTCACTATGGCAAGGTCTGGTCAAGGTAGTCCAGAAAGTGGGAGTAGATAGCTATACTCTCAAGGATCTGAAAACTGGCCAACAGATCACTCAAGTCCATGCGCAGTATATGCGCAAGGCTCCAAGTGATCAAGCTTGAACTCCTTTATGGATAAAAATTTGGAAAAAGAAAAACCTAATGAAAATAGTCCATGGGTTGTTATCCTTTTTGCATCAAGAAGAGATAAAGCTTACAGTAAGAAGGATTAGTACGGTTTAGGCAATTGGTGCTTTATTAAGATACTATTGCCTCTAAACCCAGACATAACTGGATGAGGACTTTGGCAATGGCTGCATAGATTATCCAGACATTAGGTAGCCAGCGGAATGCAAATGGAAGAAAAGGAGAATCATCTATGGGAAGGAAATTGACACAGTTCACACCAATAGAATAAGGAAAGGCAAGCCCCAGCAAGATGCATTCCCAGAGAAGACTTTCTTGCTGGGCATTTTCCTTGTGTGTTTTACCCCCTACCAAGTACATGACTCCTAAAAGCCACTCAATATACTCAGGCATGTGGTGCAGTCTCTGATGATAAATGACCTTGGAGCCACTAAGCACCAAGTTTCCAACCAATATCATGGACTGTCAACTCTCTGCTTGGCTATAACTAAGAAGCTCTAGGGTAGTACCCATAGCTCGTTTCAATCAGTATTCATGGCTATCTGAACCATGCCACAAGGGCACAGGGCCAACAGCAGACTAAGGATTGGACCATGCTGCAAAAACCAGCTCAAGAAGTTTGAGAGCACAAGAGATCTGATTGTCCTTCAAGTATACCCCATCAAAGGAGAAGTCCTGTAGGCAAAACTGGGCATACCTTACAAGTTTCACCCTAGGGATTTGTCAATGAATGTTATTTCCTACTTTGAGCCTTTTTGTGGCAGATCACGTAAGGGTTTTCCAGAGCTAGCATAAGGGTTGACCACATAACTACTGGCCTACGGAATTGTAGAGTGGGAATTTTCACCCAACAAAGAAAGATAACCATTTTGATGTAGGAACCTTGACTATCTTCTTTGATCACTATGGAAGTAGAGCTCACCTCACCTTTGTTCAACTCTTGAAGAAGATTGGTTAAGCTTGGTACAGGTTCATTGGTCTTATTAGTAGGAGTGGTTGTAGAAGCCTTGCTCTTGTTAGTATGGTTCCTTTTCTTAGCAATAATGGAAAGTTGGCTAGATGTAGACATACTAGAGTCTTGCACTACAGACTTAATCAAGGATTTACTTGGTTTATAAGAGACAGTACTGGACAAACTATAGAAAGCTGCGTCTATTTTGCCGCCTAGGATCTTGGTGAATTCAGCTTCTTCTGAGGCTAAAACGGGTGAGTGAACATGTACATTCCCAACTGGGATTTTGGATAGTCCTCTTTGGGTTTTGTTGATTCTCTGTTCTGGAACATTGGTGTAGCATACAACTAGCTTCCTGTTCCTTTTTGGGCGGTTTACCATAATGAAGGAAGTTAAGAGACTTTTAAAGTAACGTCTAGTTTAGTGGGGGTAAATGTCATGAAGTGATTGGTTGTAAACTAGCCGTCACTGTACTCACACATTAATCCATTAAGCTTAGTGAACCAAAGGACGATGGTACTCTTGCTCTGGATGATAACCAGTCCAACTGATCAACTAAGTTGCACTCTGAGTTCATATTGACTAACAATCATCTGATCATTAGTTTAGTATTGGGCTAAGTAATAGAGGAAACTGGGCTGTAACTAGAGGATCCTGGAGTTCTGTGACTCTCATTAATCCCCTCTCTTACTATACAACTCTCTTCTTGATTTATTAAATAAAGATCAATTTACATAAACTTATAACTTATTATACACAGTTAGGCTGAAGAATTTATCTTAGCTTAATCTTTAATAACATGTAAGGTCGTATTTGAGTTAAGCAAAAATAGCTATCAATCAACCAATAGCTGAAGTTATAACACCATAGATATATTCCTTGTTACAATAGATAAATATTTAACTCATTATTGCTAATAGCCAAGTACTTGATCCTGTATATAAACTATTTTACTTTAAAGTAAGAGTGCCTGAACTATATGGCCTAGCTGAAAATGCAATCCAAAAAATATACGCCAAGTATCATGTGCAACCAGCAATTGAAACACAACATAATACTGGCATTGTACCTAAAAACAGTTCTGAATAATTTTTTCTCCAACTCAAACAAAACCAGGCCCAAAAAAATGTAGGTGAATTGGCACTATATTTGAACAGTGATGTTACCATAAAATATATTTGAGTTATTAGAAGGTAATTAGAATATTACCTTTTTTAATTTAAATCTAAATTATAGGAAAATTGTCTGCAGTACCCCACTTTAAGTAAAATAGCAATAAATATACTTGCATGTCAAGCAACAAGTCAGCATCAGAACATGAATTAATTGTTCTTTTGATCTACTTGGAATACATTGAAACCACATGTCTACTTTAACCCTGAAGAAACTCAAAGAAACCAGAGCTATGCTAGCTGATAACTTGGACATTGAAATTATGTAGATATAATAATAAAGATCATATATATGGCATTTCACTTTCTGATAATTATTTTAGAAATTTGAAATTTAGTTAATTAGCAAATGCAAAACAATAAAACTATTACTTTAACTGGAAAACGTGAATGACAAAATAAGTATTAAATGATACAGAAGTATATATACTATTAAAGAACAAGCTTAAATAAGCTTATTTCAACCTTTCAAAGTAGTTGCTACTAGTTTTGTCTCTGTCTTGGTATTCAAACTCAAAAAACTTGCTGTAAGATTTGAACAACTCTCTCTACTTGACAAAGCTTATCTGTAGTAAAGTTATTTGATTAAATAGTTATTTTAATTTGACATTATATATTTTAATTTTTAAAGGTTATGATTATTCATTGGAATTTAGAGGGGTTAAGGATTGCTATCAATCAAATCAAAAATGAAGACTGCTGCTCCAAAGCAAGCCCCTGAAAGCTGCACAGCTCCCTTATTCTCAATAGAGGCTTTTTTGCAGCAAGGGATTTGCAATTCCCTGGCTGCTGCTTTGAGCCACACAGGCTAATTTTGGCCGTGAGCTTCTCATTGCTGTTTCAAACAGCAGTGACAATTTTTTGCCAAGTACCACAAAAAATCCCCAGGAATTTCACGCCCAAATGTTCTCATGGAAGAGTGGCATGGTTCCCAGGTGTCAATTGCAGCAAGCACCCCTAGTTAGAATGTAAATGAGTTTTTCACTTGGTTGGAAGTAAGCCCGTTTAAATTTGAGAAAAAGAACTGAAGGATTTTGCCGTCAGGATATCAATTTGGATGCTCCTGAATCCCAAAGTACAGAACCAGAGTCAAACCCTGGACAAAAGCCTTTGCAGACCCCCAGACCCAAAAGCTGGGAACCCAATAGCCCATTACCAATTGATAAAGTTGTTGCCAACCCGCCAGGACTCAAAACTTTAACCACCACACAGGATTCTGCAAGCAAACCGCCAGTGCAAGCTGCTGGAAATTTCCCTGAGGTGCCAATAGCTGACACCAGTGGTTTGCTCAGAGAAATGCACAAGTTCCCTAATGAGAGTTATTCCAAAATCCCCTGAAGCCCAGGAAGTTGCAATGAACCTGAAGAGGCACTCAACACTCAAGTTGTCAAACAGAAGGATTTGAAGTCTTCTCATCCCAAAGCAACCAGTGGCAATCCATAATTGCCAAGCGCCACACTACCATCTAAGACCCCCAATGCCAAACTGCCTGAGCTCAGGAAACCTGACCAGGAAATGAAGCCTGGCAGTGTGGTATAAATACCTGCCAGGCCAAGATCAAGCCTCATTATCATTTTTAAATAAAGGTTATGAGATATGGGCTTCCCCAATTATTGCCATATTTTATTCTTGTCATCTGCCAGTCAACTCAAAGATTGTCTGACCTTCCTGCCAAACTGCCATCTATGTATCATCTTCCAGGTGCTCCATTTGGTCCTATCTATTTCACAGAATACCCTTTGAAGCCTGAGTACAATGACTACACTGCCAAAAACATATTAGCCCAGGATCCCTTGGCCAGATCTACAGAGGTAATCAGATACAGTAGTTTTAAAAGCTATGGCGACAACCAAAAATACCTCAGATTTGAATAAAATAATTTCAGATTTAAACAAAATGCATCTCCCAGGTTAAAATATACACTCTGTTAACAGGGTTTATTGGCTATAATGGGCAAAATGAGTCAACACAGCAACAAAGGGCTCACACACAAAGTAAAACCATTCAAAATACAATCCAAAATACATTGATTCACAAACAAAATGGTGTGAGTTGACTTTTGGTGTACATATGGGTCATTATTTTAAGGATTAGGCCATTTTCTAATACACATGCTGCCCAAGTCGTAGCATAACACAGTTCGATTTTGAAAAAGTAACTATTACACAATTTATATTTAAAACATTAATAACTCAATGAAAAATTAATATTTTTCACACTGTAAACTATCAAAATGAAGCTAAGAATCTTATCTTTCCATTCATGTTAAAATATTAATATATATATAAAATTGAATATTAAAGCAAAAGCAATTTAAAAGAGTATATGTCAGATTTTATTATATTATTTTGATAATGAAATAAAATAGATTGCTTAAATCTTAAAAAAGTTATTTTTTCATCAATTAATATATGCTTTTTATTTGACAAAATTAAAGATAAGATCAAGAGCATTATTTCCGCATTTTATTTTATTCAAAAATCTTAATTATTTAGGATTTTATGGCAGTTTGAAGTTAGGACGTTAATTTATTTGCTGTTTAGATGAATTTTGAGGTTCAAGTGAACTGTGAACCTCAAATTAAGCATTCTTTAAATGGAATTCTTTAATATTTTATCATTTTAAAAATATGCGGAACAGTTATAATTAAGTTAATACATCATTTTAATTGATTTGCATAGATTACAAAGAGGATATGATGTAATTTGATGCTTAGCTGATACACATATATCACTTATGCATGAAAACTGGGGACTTCATTTATTCTAGAAATATAAATTCAAGTTGAAATTGTAAATAAAGCTGTCACATCATTTCTTTCAGATGGTGTCATAAGGCTTGGTATATAAGAGCTAAAGCACCACCTAAGGTTTACTTCAAACCATCTTCACAAAAAGATATAATTCCTGCAACCAGCACTCTTTTGCAAGGCATATCTACAAAGCATCTCTTTATCAGTAATCACAAGTCCAATATTATGGAGTCTGTTAACTTTACTTCTGCTATGAAGCCATTTTCCTCACTAGGAGCATCAACAAAAAGAGAAAGAATTGCTATGCTAAAGAAAGCATTCCTCTTTGTTTCTGGAGGCAATCTTAATTCCTTCATCAATCACTTCCTCACTCAAACTGAGTTTGGAAAAACAGAGTTCATTCCTTTAATCCAAAATCAGAAACTAAATGGGATAATTGACAACTTAAAGGATCTTCTGAAATCTGCTCCTCAAAAGCATCTCCCAGCCTTGAGATCTCTGGTTACTTCCAGTTACTCTTTAAAAGAGCTTACTGATATGGGATTTAATATAACCAAAAGTGAGTTTGAATACTCAAGAAAAATAAATAAAAATAAAAATGTAAGCTTAAACAAAAAAAGCTGAAAAGATAATAACTATTCAATAAAAAAAGAAATAATTTAAAAAAATAATTAAAAAACTACTGGAAAATTCTTTTGAAACAAGCCAGTTTACAAAAAAAGCACCAGAAAAAATTTATAAAGACATTGAAAAAGAAATGAATGAATATTCAACTGAAATAAAATATTCTCTATTAAAAACAAAAAAAGATATACATAAAATATGAAAATAAAAAATGAAATTTCAATATCACTTTCAACTTATTATAAATTAATACCAAAAAATATAATAAAAAGTAAAAAAAACTGGCATGTGTAATATTTGAACTTAAAGTCATCCTTAGAAAAAAGAAAAGAAGAATGTGAAAGTAAAAACGTATTATTCCCAGAATCTATAAACAGTGACTTAAAAGCTATTAATCAGCACCAAGACTTTTATGCTCATCAAAATAGGGAATATAAGAAAGATATCAATGAATTAGATAATGAATCATGTATTATAGTCATAGATTTTAAGGAGAATTTAAAAGTTGGTGGTGGTCCAATTGAAACCAATAACTGTTTTTATTCCAAAAGACCTATTTCTTTATTGGGGTTTGCATTGGTATTTAAAAAAACAATAAAGTTAAATATGAATACCATGATTTTTATCTCAAATATTATCTCATGATTCTTTGTTTTCAGGTGAATGTCTAATAAGTCTTCTTAAATCAGATAAGGTTAAAAAAATAAATAATATCAAAGTATGAACTGATAATGAAAATCATTTTAGATCCTATGAATTCTTATATTATCAATTTAAAGAGGCACCAAAATACATTAAAGGGTCTATTAAATACAATAGATTTATAGAATGTCATGGGAAAAGTATTGTTGATGGTCACTTTGGTGTAATATCAAAAACATTAAAAGAGAAAGAAAATATGCTTTATATTAAGAATATAAATGATATTAAAAATATTTTTGAGCAAGAAGAAAAAGAAAAGAATTATATAAATCAGCGCTATCAGGCTCAAATATTTCTCAAAAGTCATTCTTTTATATTTATGAGAGAAAAGTTAGGCCTATAAGGAGAGAGCTCAAAGTTAAAAATCTGCACATTAATCTTTCATATTTGATGAAAGATGGGAAGTTGTATACTTCACCTTTAACATTTGAAAGTTTCTCAGAATATTCTGAGATAACTTATCATTTGAAATCACGTGATGATACCCGAGAAACAAAAATATCAGAAGATTTTAGCGGTGCATTAGGGCAAGTTCATGAAGTAGGGCAGCTTACTAGAGGGTGTATTTTAAATAGAGTTATCAGTCTTTCAAAAAACAACAACCTTTTTTGAAAAAAACTAAGAATATTTATGATGAGCCAAAGATAGGGTAATAGCATTTATAGCTTCAGGGCTGCTATTACTCTCCCATGAAACCCATCATAAATATTTTTAGCTTGTAGTATGTAGTAGCACTTAAGATATTTCCAGCAATATTATAAGGTGCAATTTTCAATTCTAAAATTGATAGTTATTTTTTAAAAAATATCTAAGCCCAAGATCAATTAAAGATTTGAAATTGATTGTATTTTAATCTTTCTGAATAATTTGAATATGAATAATGTAATTAAGTTATAAAATAATCAGTCCAGCGCTTAGGCATAACAAGAAAAATAATGACCCATATGTTTACTATGTGAATTGGTGACAAAATACACCCAAGCAAGGTGTGTCAAAACGCAAACCAAAAACAAAACACAATAGCAACTCACTGCGTAAACAAAATCACTCACACAATGTGTGCAATGGATTGTAATCATGAATGCTACCAAGGTATCTAAAATAAGACACGAGATCTGAAACATAAATTTTAAAAATATTGTGTTGGGTGTTTGAATTTGGCAATAAAATCTAGGAAAAAGGGTGGATATTATTTCAGGTATTCTAAAATGGGCGTTGTAAAACCAAAAACAACTAATTAAGAAATAAAAAAATCTATAATTGGGATATTGGGTGGGAAAAATATTAATTGAATATCCATATTCAGATAAAAGCAAAATTAAAATTAGGGAGTAACTTAATTGAAATTTATTTAAAATTTTATTAAATTTTAAAATGGAAGGAACATAATACCAGAGTACCAATACACCTGTTGTGCGCTGTGGTTGTTGTTGCCCCCGCAGGTCAAAGAATAGACTTAGTACAACACAAGTGCCTACTCAGGAGGGAGCCGGGAGAGGAGAGTTCCATAGTGACTCTGCACTGACACAGCTGGTTCAAGGAGCACAAGCTGCTAGGGTGCGGAGCATAAACCCTCGGGTCCCAAACCTGACCCAGAAGCCAACCAAGGTCACCACTACCAAAATGGTTAGAAACAAGGAGGTAGAACTTACTTTGTATGTGTTTGACATTGTGTACCGGCAAGAGTCGGTCCTGTCAGCCATGCTGGAGAAGGTGAAGCCTGTACTTAATACTAGCTACAAGCCCAACGTCAGTGATGGCAATCAGGAGGATGACAAGGAGCCCCAGTTCTATCAAATCAATGAGGGACAGCTGGTGTTAAAAAGGTTGCAGCCTTCTATACCAATGTACCTATGCCCTGTGTTGTGCCCAATGCCAATGAGTCAATCCCCACTGCTAAAAAGCCCGCCCAGAAGTGCATCCCCGACATCAAACGCATCATCCTGCTTAAGCTAATGCGGGAATTGGGTGATTACAAGGCAGCTGCGGCCCTTGTTGGAGTGGATCCCAAGTACGCAAGCAAGACCTTCCAAAAATTCATCAATAATGGTTGTGTCCTTGCCGCGGAGAAACCCTTGTGTGTTTCTACCATGTTCACCAAGGAGCACAAATGGGCAATCCACCAGTGAATTACCTGGGACTGCCATCTTGAACTGGCAAATATACAGGCCATGGTTAAATCTACTTTTGGGATCAAGGCCTCAATTTCCTTCTATTATCATTTGGTCAAGGGAATGCGCTTTTCCTGGAAAAAGCTCGGGGTATCTCCCTACAATTGGAACAGCCCAGCCAATATTGACGTCCAGAAAAACTACGCAGAGGCGTACACTTCCCTCAAAGCCAAGGGGACAGTCAAATTTTACTATATTGACAAATTGGTATTTGCCTTGACGATGCACAATGAGTATGGCTATGTCCCAAAAGGCTCCAATGATGGGGTGGCTTGGCGTGCTGCAGTCCGCGCCACAGCCTACTCAATGGTGGCTCTCCTTGGTCCAAAGGGGTTGAGCTTTATCAAATGATATTGGGTTCTCACAACAGCTGTAATTTCTTGTCATTCCTCCAATTGGTCCAGGAGCACCTGAGGCGCACAAGCCTGGGCTTCACCAATGTGATTGTGTTGGACAACGTTGGTCTCCACAAGGTGGCTGAAATTCTCAAGGAATTCCCAATGATCAACATAAGCATTGCAGTGGGCCCCAGCAATTGGCCCCAGCAAATTTATACCTTTTTCTTCTTCCCAGCCTATACACCCTTCCTAAATCCCATTGAGGAAGTCTTTGGGTGGCTCAAGCAAGTTGTCAAGCAAGGAACCCCAACTGGGACCAAGGACCTCTTTAATTTGCTGCAGGCTGGGATCCATACCCTCCCAGCTGAGACTGTGGCCAAATTCTATGGCCACGCTGATTTGTTCATCCCCGCGTGCCTAGCCAAACAGCCAATCAATTAAAGGCTTAGTGTGTCCAATTTTTTCATATTCTTTTATTTACTATTCAAGATTTATTAATTATCATTTTATATTTAGAGGTTCACACCCACAATCACATTCTGAAGATCCATCAATAGATGTAAGTAATTTATTTATTTTATTATATATTATTTTATTATGTCATCTGAGGTAATCCCAAACGCTCAATACTGGATTACATAAATAGATTTAAATCACTTTGGTAAAATAAATAAAAAATAGTTTTAAAAAAATTAAACTTAAAATGTACAAGTTAGAATATATTTTATTAACGTATAATTTTATGCTTTTATGAAACCTGTTTCTGCAATATATTTTGCAAAACTGATTTGCTGAAATAAAAATTATAAAAACTTATTATAATTAGAATACTATAGATTTTAATAAATTTTTTGAATCATACTTTTATTGTGTGCGCCTGTAGTGGGTTCTTTGGTATGTACCCACCCCGCAATGGAGGTGGCACACAACCTCCACCGCCACACTGTGAACGGTAGATACACCCTTATTAAAATACTCCCTCTTGCTGGTGAAAGGCAGTAGGGTCAGATGGGAGTGAAGCAGCAGCTTTTCAGGTGGGGCTGCAAACCCAAAGATGCCTGCCAGGACCAGGGCGTTCTGGATCACATGATCAACCGAGTTGTATCCAGGGGAGACCTTCTTCCCATTGAGTGCAAGCCGGGCCTTGTCAATTCTCAGAAGGACCCTGTCCAGGTCCTCTACAGACGCGCCCATCCCAAAGTAGAATAGGAACCCCAGGTAAGCAACCAGATGAAGCCTTTACCCTGCAAAGGCTTCTGTGAACTCAAACAGTTTATTATAGACCACACTGATCTTCTTGTTGTTCCTGGTCTTTGCAAAGCTCAGCTCCATGGCTGCAGGGAGCCCTGTCTTGTTGGCACTCCAGGCCAACCCAAAGTCTGGCAGGACAATCTTGGTCTTCTTTATGGCTGTTGTGTCTTCAACAGCCAATTTGCCCACCGTGCGCCCAAAGTTCTCCAATAGGTAAGACAGAGTGTGCTCCAACGGGAAGCAGAAGCAAGCAGCCGCATGAGCCTGGCTCATCTCCAGTACATTCTTGAATGGGAGCGTCACCAGGATGTCCCAAACAAGCTCAATGGAGTTTACACAGTAAACTCCACTGAGGGATACCGGGTCTGGGAGGACCAGTTGGGCATCCTTGCAGGCAGTAACTGCCCACTCAGATGCCCCCTTGGAATGCGTAAGTTCTGCCAACGCCTCCCATGACATTGGAAAGGACCTGTGGATACTGTCCTCCAGCTCCCGCACAACAGGGAGGGACAGATACAATTGCTTTGCCACATGAGTGGCATAATTTGCATAAAAGGTGGCCGGGACAAAGGGAACCAGGACTTGGCGGAGTTTGCCGTCTACATTTTCTAAGAAAAAAAGGTAAGTTTTTTGAAAATTTATTAATTTTGTTTTTTAGGCTACCTTCTTGTGTTTCTTCCAGCCTGCAGCCTTGGCCGGCTTGGCCATTCTTGGCGCAATCAATTGCGCAGGCAATTTGGTATCCTCTGCCCTGGCACACTTGGAGGGTTTAAGATGTTCATACATCTCCGGGTCATCAACCCAGACGGACGGCGCAGAAATATTTTATGTCTTAAATTATTGGCCCTTGACCACAGTTTTTTGAATATTTAGTAAGCGCTCAATTGTCTTCTCTGGGGTGTCTGGCATTTTTGACATTAGTGCCTTTGCGGACACCTTGTCAATTTTGTCCCCAGTGAGGACGGCAGACTTCACTTTGGCTTTGACCTTGCGTTCAATGCCCTTTATTTTGGCAATTGCCAAGTCAAGTTCTTTCAGAAGCTTCTCCAATTCTCTCATTCATTTTTTACTAACCTTTACATATGTTTTTATAGCTTTTGCCCCAATAAATTCTGTATTATTTTGATACTGTTGCCTCTTTGTTTATTCCTTTTTGTTTTCCCATCTACTACATTATCCCATCTTTTTACCCATTTTGTATATGTTTTACATACATCTCAATATGTGTTGTTTGCTTTGTGTGGCATTGTTTCCCTGGTTACCATATTATTTTTGGCTCTTGACATAGTCCCTTGTGAAAATATTAACAAAGATTTGGTGATCAGCTAAATTTGAATTAGAAAATTATAGTGTTAACTGTTTTTAGATAAAGTTGTTACTGATCCGAATTCAAAACCTTAATGATAAACTTTAATCCAATCAGGAGCCAAGTGATAAAGTGATTGTTGTGACATAAAGGGTCATTCAATAATTCTTTGGTGCATGTGAGCTAATTAATATGATTGGCTGGATGTTTTGCCATTGTACGCCATTGCCGCTGTGGCAAGTTGTTGGTGGACTAGTGCCCAATTAGCTGCTGGGTTAGCACTAGTCCACCAATAACTTGCCACAGCGGCAATGGCGTATAATGGCAAAACATCCAGCCAATCATATTAGTTAGCGCACATGCATCAAAGAATTATTGAATGACCCTTTATGTCACAACAATCACTTTATCACTTGGCTCCTGATTGGATTAAAGTTTATCATTAAGGTTTTGAATTTGTATCAGTAACAACTTTATCTAAACACAATTAACCTATAATTTTTTAATTCAAATTTAGCTGATCACCAAATTGTTGTTAATATTTTCACAAGGGGCTATGTTTAAGTGCTAAAAATAACTGTGTTCTGGATCTAGATACAAGATATAGTAAATATATGATTTTATAGAAATAAGCTGAACATATAGAATAAAACCAACTATAAACAAAGAGAACATGAACAATTGAAATTTAAAAAAAGATCATATAAATAGAAAATTTTTGGTGACAGGGGTTTATTGGGGCGGGAGAGAGTGATGCCTAGGAGGCAGAATAAGCAGGAAGGAAGACGTAGAGGCGGTGCTGGCCTGGGGGGTCTGGGATTGGGTGGGTTGGGCTTGCAGGTTAAGGGTGTTGGTGGCGGGGGTGGAGGCAGGAGGATTTTGCATGATGGCTGCCATATAACACTTGTTGTATTCCTCATTGGTCATTGGCTGGATGGGCTGGTAAGTGGCATTGGCCCGAGGTGGAAGGCGCTTATCCTTACGTGATTATTTGCCCATGTTCACATGGAAAACCATTTGCACAAACAAGTCAGCCACCATCTGGCAGCTAAAGAGAAAATTGTGGTCAAGGACCCCAAGATAGAGGTTGTTGAAAGCCTGAGGGCGGCACTCCCTTAGTGTATCTCCAATGTTGAAGAAGATAACATCAGCCAGATGGACGCCTGCATGGCTGGCGGAGTAGACTGAGGTCTGGCGCTTGCGTCCCTGGAAGGCCTCAAGGGCAGTGGAGCTACCCTCCATCTGGTGGCTCAAGAAAACCCAGTACTTGGAATTTGAGCCATCCCAGGAGTCAAGTAATTCACCAAGGATGTGGCTGTATGAGTAGCCATTGATGAAATCTGGGTTTGTCCAATAGTAGACAAAACCCTTGGCTAAAACAGCCAGAAATGCACCAATGAACGTCCCCTTCTTGACCTTCTTCCTTTTATTCTTGGCGGCGGCTTTTCCTTGCTCGCCAAAATCACCAAAAGCTATTGATAGCTTGTAATATGAGATGAACATGACATCATCAGTTAGACTAGTCAGGCATTGGACCAGGGTTGATTCAATGGCAGTGTCATACGGGGAATCCTCAGCACCATCTCATTGGTTGCCAGCAAAATTGGTAAGAACCTGTATAGAAGCCACCTTCCCATACATCCAGAGCTACACCATGCGCTTGGAGACCCATATGTTATGGTGCACAAGCTGCTTCTGGACCTGGGTCAAGGGAAGCTTGGGATCCCGTTGGAGGAGATCAAGCATGATTGGGTATGCCTCAGATATTTTTGACTTGGGGGCCTTCTTGGGCTTCTTGGCTGTCCCAATCAGATTCCCCCTATTCATCAGGTTGTTGAATTCCCGCATGACAGTAGCTCGGGTAAATTGCAATTGGGCGGGAATCTGGTCTTATGACAGACCCTGTAGATTCAGTGCCACAATTTCTTGGAGAATTTGGGCAGTGATAATCCTGCGTTTGGGACGCTGGGCTGGGGGAGCTGAATCCTGATTGGCTGTAGGGGGGCAGGTTAGCTGGTGGCAGGAAGTTGTTCCAAATCAAGGTTGTCATCCTGATTGGTTGGTTGGTGGGCAGCTTGTGTGGGGGTGGGTATGGGAGCAGGGGCAGAGCTAGACACTATTTGACTACTGAACAAGTCAAAGCCATATGGGTCGGGAGACAGTAACAGGTCAGCTTCCTCATTACCCGCCTCAAAGGCTTGGGTATAAACAGGTGCCTCCACATTCTGAGCCTTGCCTCCATTGAAGCTGGCTTGGCTGCTTGTGCCATTGAAGATGTTGCTAGTAAAAACCATTGTAAAAAACCTAGGATAAAATCACTAAAAGTAGAAATTTTAAAATTCAATGATTTATTTTTATTGTAATCTCAAGTCCATATTTGGAAGGTTCTCAAAATCTTTTCATACAAATCTGGAGCCATGAAAATGAATAAAATGCCTCTGTTCCTAAATTGGATAGCTGTTGATTAGCTGTTAAACTGTTATTTTTCTATTTTAGGCTGCTCATACTACACATCTTGTGTGAGTTCATTTTGTTTCAGGCTTGTGGAATCTTGCTTCTAGATTGCTCAAATTTTGTTTCATTTTAGTCTTTATGTTGGTGCCTCATATGAATCCTGATTGGATTATAATATACTCCAGAACAGCATCCATTCATCTCACTTGTTGTGTCAGTTCATTTTGTTTGTGGTTTGAACTACACTGCTTGATGTTTGATATAATTTTGTATAATGGGCTAGTGAAATTTCGTTTTTTGCTTGACAGTCCATTTATTAACTGAAATTTTATAAATTAATTGAATCCTGAATCTCGCGCAACTTGGATTTTGTTTAAATCTGAAATCATTTTGTTTAAATCTGAGGTATTTTTGGTTGTTGCCATAGCTTTTAAAACTACTGTACAACCAAAAATACCCTTGGTACGTTACCAAGCCCCGCCTGTTCAGAGATAAAAACAACTTCCTTCCTCCCTATCAATTAGACATGAAACCACCTGTCACCCCCAAACCAATGCCTGCCTCTGCCGCTGAGCTTCTCCTGGACCATACTAATATGCTATTTGGGATTGTATATATTACTCTCATGGGAGTAATAGATAGTATTGTTCCTACCACCGGTCTGTGATCATGGGTGGTCAAGTCAATGTCCTACCTCATTAAGTTAGTGCCAATCCTTTGGTGGGCCCTACCCACCCAGTCTGCAACCTGTCAGTTCCCAAATGCTAGCAAGCTGGCAGACCAGGGTTGGTTCCCTGACATTTGCACTCAAAATGTGAATCTACTAAAGACAAAATTGATAATTTATGAATACAGGATTCACAACACAAGCCAATAGTTTTAATTGAATCATCTTTACAAACACCTCTGAAAGCTGTAAGATGAACCAAAGAAGTATGACCTAAGCTATGTAAATAAAATATATGGCTGCTAGGGATTTAAAATTATTTATCTAACTGCTTAATTTTTGAAAAATTGTGCAACATATGCACCTATGAGAATGAGGCTTATCCATATAGATTATTAATTTCATAATATATGAAAAAATAATTTTTCATAAACCTGACTATTGAAGTATTAACAATTGGACAAACAGATAGTTTGGCCTTAGGTAATGGTTGCAAAATCAAAGGTTTTTTCTCTCAAAGTGTTCAGTTTACCCAAGAATGGATCAGAATCTATTAGTGAACCAGCCACGTTTCTATCAGTGGTATGCCACATTGGTGTCCCTACTAATAATTATCAGAAAATTGCGGACCGTGGTATTTTATCATCTTCCAGATGATATCCTAAGTCTTCTAACATTAGGAAAGTACAGAAAACCGGTGACTTTGGCATAACCTCCAGCCCAGAATATTTTGTTGTTGTCAGAAAAGCAATTCTGACAGGGTTCAAGGCCCAAAGAATTTGGGAAGGTTCTTCCTACTTCTGGATATAGGTTCATGGTTTGTTGTCTCTATATTTTACTATGGTAGGACACACCATTTCAAAAACAGCACTTTGAAATATGCCATCTCAATTTACGCTATCTCAATTTTTGCTATCTCAATTTTACTATTAAAAACACCATTTTGATTCATGGTATCACGACTAAGAAAAACAAGTTTTAAATTTTTAGATTTTTTGAGCTCCAAAAAACCCAAATAATTCTCAAAAAATAATAAACTCAAAAACATTTCTAGGCTTATAAAGGCCTCAGAATTCCAAATCTGCAACAAAAAAGGGGTCAATTAGTAATAACATAGTTGTGTAAAGCCCAAAAGTTAAAATATACCCAAAAACAATTATTTGTCATCTATTAACACTATAAACTATACTTTAAAATAAGCATAGAATTGTACCAAATACTAAAAAAAGTCAAAGAATAGTAAAATCAAAGGAAAGAAGAGAGAAGATAAAGAAGTGTTTATTGAGGAAGGGCTCAGACATTAGTGGAAAGAGATACAGAGATGGCCTGAAGATGCTCAAGCTTGCTATCCTTGGGATAGTAGGCAAGGACCACCTTGCTAATTTCTGTATACTTTTTCACTGCTTTTGTCTGCTTGGGGGGTTGCCCTTGGACTTCATGTCAGTCTTGAAGAACCAGGCAGAGATGGACTGCTGGGTTTTGAGATGCACCATTATCTTGTTGAATTTGGGCTTATGGACTTGGACTCTTGTTGCAAATTGACTATGCCACCCTTCAAGGGAAGAGGTGGTCTTGATCAGGCCATCTTTTACCTACTTAAAGCAGTTCCACTGGATTGAGTCACTGCCTTTTCTGATGTGGTGTGCTCCTTGAAATACTCTGACCCATTGGGTTTCAAAATACTTTATGAAAGGAGCAAAGGCTGCCTGGTTGGCAAGGATATAGGGATGTCAGAGGAGGGGGTCGTAAAAGGCATTTGTCTGCTCCTTTCTCACAAGGGCAAGGGCAGCAAAGCAATTGAAAACGTCCTTGGCTTCTTTAGTGACTTCAGAGTTGACCAGCTCATGAAGATCATAGCACTTTTGGAGGCGGCGGCAGAGTGCCTGCTGGAAGTGGAAGTAGCATCCCTGAGGGGAGCTCTTGAAGAACTAATGAAAGAATTTGCCTGTGCCTGTTCAAAATACACTACCAGATATTCATGGTAGGAAAGGCTTTCTGGCTGCTTTTTGGTTGGGGTGGCTTCCTCTTCCTGGGACTGGGCCTTCTTCTTGTGCCCTCTGGTTTCCTTTGGCTCCTCTTTGATGGTTGGGAGGACTTCATCCAAAATGGCCTTTAGGATTGTAAGAGCATGGACATAAGTTTCCTGCTTCTTATTTGGGAGGAAAAAGAAGATCAGGGGAAGAACTAAATTTCCAAACTGCCCATGGATCTTCCAAAACTGGCTAAATAGCTTTGGGCAGGTGGAGAAAATTCCATATATGAGCCAGGCCTTGCATTTTAACAGGTTGCACAGATCCTGGCTTGTGGCAAAGTAAATGATGCACTTGGGGGCATGTTGACCATTGTTGTGGAGAAGGAATCTCTCCTCATGAAAAGATAGTTTTTGTTTCTTAGATAAAGATCAATTGATCAATTGATGAAGCACTGACGCCTTCAGTACTCAGAGCATATCTCTGATCAGTAAGATATCTCTGTAATTTGGAGGCGCCACTAACAGTGGCAAGTTGAGTATCATTTAAATTGAGGAGGGCATTATTGACAACCTCAGTGGTGGTTTGATCCTTGGTGTTGGGATCACCTGGCAAAGAAACCAGCGGATCATTTGATAAAGAGGGTCAAAAGGATCAGCACAGTCATGCCCAGTAGTCAGGGCCTTAAACCTAGTGAACCCATAAGTGGTGAGTCTAGCAGGGTACCCAACAGTTATCACATTTGTAGTGATGTTGATGGATTGCTTTCTTCTTGTCATTACAGCTGAAGCTGTAGCCCTTGTAGACAAAGCTGACACCCCCTTTCTTAGTCATTATGGGGTAGCTGGCAGGGTATGTTGTGGAGCGCAGCAAAAGTGCCATTTTGATTGCATATATTGTGGATAGTGTTAAGATCCAAGAGCTCAATTTGCTCATCTGCAGGAGCACCAGGCTCAGGATCCTGCTCCTCTTCCTCTTCCTCTTCAGGCTCTGAGGTGGGATCAGAGTGACAATTTGAAGTTGAATAACTTCTCTTGTGGATCAGAAGGGGAGTAAACAAAAGGAGAGTGGGGAGGGATTGGGCTTGTTTCCTCAGGCTTTGTTGAGGGCGTGGGTGTCTTAAGAGGAGCTTTACCCTTAGCAGGCTGCTTTTTAGGGGTAGTTTTGGCCTTCTTGGCCTTGGGAGGCTTGACGTTGGACTTTGAGGCCTTGGAGGCTGTGATGGTCCACATGTTTGGTGGTTTTCAGGCAGGGCTAATGTTGGCCATGCAAAAGTTTGGTTGTTTGTTGTAGGTAGAGGCCTAGTAGGTAACATAGGACTACTAGGGGTAAGTAAGGTGAGCCTAGTAGGTAACATAGGACTACTAGGGTAAGTAAGGCCTGGCTGGTAGGTAACAAAGGACTACCAGAGGCAGATGTTGCCTCCACCCAGCAAAAGATATTGGCTGCTTTGGGCTATAATTCTTCACCTAGCAGGGAACTGTGGCTGCAGAAGGGTGAAGACTGAAATAGCAAGCAGGGAAATTTGTCTGTCTGGGTGGGAGAAGGTTTTGGACCCCTGGTGGGTAACACGGGCTGCCAGGGAGGGAAAGAGCTCTGAGGGCTCTACGTACCCTGATACGCTTACAGGAGGTCTGTGAGCAAGCATCCTACCTAACAGTCTGGTAGGGTGTCCTTGTTTATGCCCCTATGGGAGCTTTGGGGGAGAACCCAAAGTGAGCATTGGAGGGTATAGATTTGCTTGGAGGTGTCACTGAGGCTGTTTGTATGGGGAAGCAGCTGCAGAACTTGGTGTGATTAGGTCTCTGGGAAGTAGAGCTGATTACTCTGAAACTGAAAGCTTGGACTTAATTACCTGGGTGAGTAAAGATAACACATAGACATTGATCTATGATTGAATGGCCTAAGTGGAGTGCCACTTGCAAGGGCCCAGTCAAACGCCAGTTTAATGTAGACTCATGCCTGGGTCTACAGGTTCTGGTAATGGGGACTGAGATAAAGAACCAATGTGGTTCAAAGAATCAGCAGAGAAGACTAGTAAGAAGGACTATTTGATCACAGTGAAGACTAGTTGAGGGACTGTTGGTTCATATAATTTAAACCAATATGATTCATTGTGCAGGTGGAATCAAGATAGGTTCCTAGTGAGGATAAGTTGAAGGGCTCAGAGATCATTATTCAGGAGTAGCTGGTCATGATAAAGGAGTAGCCAGAGGACTGATGAGCTGTTTGGAGCCTGAAATAGGATATTTGTTGACTGTGATGAACTGATTGCTGGTTAAGCTGAAAAGCTGGAAGATGTGGTTTAAGATCATGATGCAGGATTAGCTGATCATGATACAGGAGCTGGCTGAAGGATCAGAAGATGAGGATGAAGAACTAGTGGTCTGGAGAAATGAGATGAGATTTTTCCAAATTGATTTGCCAAAGTGGGAAGATGTGGAATGTTTTGCCTTGGTTTAGTATTAAAATCAAGAAGGAATGTGGATAGAAGTGTGGGTAAGATATTTATTTATTAAGTTCCTAGGATAGATGAAGGTATGTTGCTATGAGAGCTGGATACAAAGTTGTTTTGATGGGATGTTTTCCTTGAATTTTACAATATTTGTAAATATATGGGGAAAACGTTGAAGAGGTCCATAAAGAACAGTTTAAATAGTATTCTACTATTTAAATGGGTTTAGGTTGAATGCAGGAAGAAATGGTGCCAGAATAATGGACCAATTAACGCTTTGGTGCATAAAGAGTTGTTGATTTGAGCAGTTTAAGCTGTGGAAATTATTTTCCTAGTTGGATCCTGGTGGAACTTCAGAAATGGTCTATTTCTGCGCTCTACATTCATTGGTTGAGTTCTGGCAGGTTTCCTGATGAAAATCATTGGTTGGAAGCCAAAAGCTTAAAGTATAAGCAAGAAAATAGTGAATTAATACTTTAAGCTTTTGAGAAAGTAAGTATGTAGGCTTAAGTTATTATAGGAAAATGTGAGCGGCAATGGTTTAAGCTTCTGAAGAAAGACATTTTGAAGGAGGAACTGTTGGGAAAAGGACACTATAAGAAGGTGGCTGGCTGGAAAGTTACAGGGTCTTTCAGGGTCTTTTGGAAGGTCTTTCCAGGTCTTTGGCAGAATCTTTCCGGGTCTTTTGAGTTTCTGCCAAGAGGTCTTTTGGAAGCCTTTTAATCACCAGCAGGAGCTTTATTGGACTGACAAGTGGAATAACAAGGCCAATGGAGCTATAAAGAGAGCTGAAGCCCACAATAATGGAGCAGGAGCCCAAGAATAAGAAGCTGGATCTTAAGCGCGGCGCTGGAGTCCAAGTTTAAGGAGCCAGAGTCCAAGTTTAAGAAGCAGGAGTCCAAGTTTAAGGAGAAGACGTCCAAGACTAAGGTGCAGGAGTCCAAGAACAAGTACAAGGAGTCCAAGATATTGTTGGAGGACTCCAAGTATTGGAAAATCCATATTGTTTCCTTGACCCCCTGGGCCATATACCAGAAGGTTTCTAAGAGGATCTTCCTTCTGAGAGTGAATAAAAGCCCATTTTGACCTCTATACATATTTCTGAGATACATTTTCCCTTACAAGAGAATGACAATCCCTTTCCAGCTGGTCCCTGGCTACAATCCAGGACACACTTTGGGGACTGGTGGACAGGAACCCCACAGAGGCCTTGGGCGCAGCTTTGGTGGTAGGCTTATGAGGCATCTAAAAGTGAATTAGTATCAAAATATGAGCAATTTAGGGGGTTGTTTTTAAAGAGAAAAATGATAATGTTTTTAATATAAAAGTAGTGATTTATTTACATAGAATTGTAGAGAAAGTCTTAAAATATATAAGATCAAATTTTCAATGTTTTCTGTTTTGTAAAAATAAAAATTTTATTAGGAATACAAGTATGCAAAACTTTGAGTTTTTTTCTGAAAACTTGCAGTCAAAATGGCGTTTTTGAAGTGACTTGATTGAGGTGCTGTAGCTCAAAAAATAGTGTTTTTGACCATTTTTTATATTAAATTAACACATTCCTGGTGGAGCTACCTCAACCGGGCCAAAGAGTAAAAGTTGAATATTTAAAAAACTAGCTTATACAACTGGGGTTAAAAAGTCTCCAGCTGTTTAGAGGAGGTCAAAATATATATATGCAAAGTTTAATAGTGTTTATTTAAATTTTTTATTATAATGATTTTTGATGTGAATGTGTACTTTTGAAAAGTGGAAAGCAAGAATTGCGGTGGGGGAATTGATATAGCGTAGCCTGGCGTCATAGGTAATTTACCCTTATTTTCCCCTTATCTATTGTGCTCATCAAATCAATTGGGCGATATGAAACTCAGTGGAATTTGAAGTGACGTAAATTGAAATGGCGTAATCACCCCCTTCCATATTAAAATCACTATTAAAAAATATTTTATTGAGAGAGCCCTTATCAATGTATCCATGTATAATAAAGTTATAAATTACATATAACAAAACTGGTTTTTTTTACCCAGCAATGACAATCACTAGAAGGTCTATCATAGTGGCGTCTATTTAGGTTGTTCTTAGTATAAATGTCTTGGATTGTTACTATAGGAACATCTTCTGGTACTATACAACATGCTTTATTTTAGTTTGGGTATAAGCTTATTTTAGTTAAAGATAAATAGTGTGATTCAAAATGAGGTAAAGTCAAGATGGCGTAAACACGCCCCACACTAAGTGATTTCATATGTATATAAAGTTAGAAAAATAAGATTCAATTAATCTGACTTGACTTGACAGAATCAAGATGGCATAAATTTGAGATGCCGCATTATAAAGGTATATGTAAATTTTAACTATTTTATTGTTTATTTTAATTTTTGTGATTCAAAATCACTAACACAAAAAATGCCATCTTGAATTAAATTTGAGATGGCGTAAATCAAAGTGCTATTTTTGAAATGGCATGTTCTACCTTAAATTATCAGATTGCTGTTATCCACCAATCCACTTAATATATTAAAGCCTGAATAAGTGCCACATATATATTTATAAGATGAACATTTTAACAATCAACTGTATGTGCAATGTCTTTTTCAATATAATAATTTAATAAAAAATATTTTTAAATGTGCACTTAATTTCTTTGTAGTAGATGTTTCAGTTTCATTATTAAAAAGAAGTTCAGCTTAAAAATTGTCAACATTGACACTTTTTATGTTATAAAAAAAATAAAAAATAAACTAATTTTTATTAGTGGGGCCCCCCCCTTTTTCCCCCCCCCCCCCCCCCCGCCCCCCCCTTCCCGGTGTTTTCTAAAACGTAAAGGAAAATTTTTATTAAATCAAGTTTTTTATTAAGCTTAATATTAAATTGTGTCAAAATGGCCACAATTTTGTCATGTTTTCTGGGATTGCACCCCTGAACACTTTAAAAAATAATTAAGCTAGCACAACTAGCAAAAAACATATGAGATTTAGAGTTTCAAGTCAACAGTGACCATGTCAACAAAGTGTCAACATGGCCACTGTTGACATTATTATCAACATGGGCGCTGTTGCCTGGTTTTTGGGTTCTTGGGCCTTAAACAGCAGCTTTTTGGGTCCCATTTTAAGGTGCACATGCTTGGCCACCACCCAATTCCTGTCAATTGCTTGATTCAGGTCAGTGTAAGTCATAATTGGTGTTTTCTGACTGGCAGCTCCTTTTTGTTGGGTTTTCTTGGGGCAAGTGATGCCAACCAAGATTTCTTTATCTATGACAGCAGCTTACTCTTGTCTGTGTTTATTACCCAGACCTTGTTGCCAAATTTGTTTCTTTATTTGAGGGGGACAAACATGTCTTGTAACCTTTTTTATCCTCTATCAACTGGACTGTTGTTGGCGCAGAGTACTTGGGGATCTGAACAGTGTGGCACTTTGCTTGGCACTTCTAGATTGGACCCTGTGTTGGCTTGAACAATCTTTGGCTGGGTGCTGTAAACTAGTTCAAAAGAACTTTTCAAATGGACCTGTTCACCCTTGTGCAACACACCATGTGACTGTATAACAGTCACTGTTAAGTATTTAGCCAAATAAATACTCCAAGATATAAAGTTGCTCTGTTTTTGCTGTTTGTTTTATGTAGATAGGTTTGGCTGGAATTCTTCAGATAAAGGTTCCTGAAAGCTTATTATCTATATTAAATAAAAGAACATAAGGCAAGATTGGCCAAACCAATCTTGGAGACTAGGCGTCTCAAAAACAAGTTAATTGACCAGGAAGGTTAATTGGTAAATACATTGAAATATAATTAATGAGGATTTAATTATATTGGCTAATTGCCTTGACTGTATCAAGAAGTTGGGTTAAGGTTAAACATAGGTAAACCCCCAAATTTGGGGTTAGAAATGCTGTGGTGGTGTTTTGTTCAAGGTTCAAAGTGTTTTAGTGGGTTTTTAAAACGCTAGAAACCCATTAAATGTAACAATAACTGAATAAAGGTAGTGATGCCTAGGAATTCAGGTTTGATCAACTGTTTCCCAGTTGGAACATCAATATCTGAGTTTTGGGATGTCTAATCCACAGGGTTTTGGCGCCGGGAGCTGGGGAAGCTCCATGCCGAATTGGTACATTGGGATGAATGGCGTCAGGTGACACCTTCTCATTGTAGGTTGGTTCTCATAGGCTGAGAATTATTGGTGATCTTTTAGGTAAAGATCTAGGTTTGGATGACTCAAATTTCATAGACCACATGAGATGAATCATAGGTTGATTCAAGAACCAGAGGGGTTTTTAGCCAATTATGCCCTGAATGGTATATAAGCAAAACAGCTAAATTTTAATAAAGATATATATTGTCAATTTTGACGCTTTCCCCTCAACTACTTTTTAATTATCATGTCTTCTTTACTATTATTTGAAAGAGCTAAATTTGGGGTGCTTCATGTAGAGACCACTGCTGCAAGGAAGGAAGCTCCTACCAGTTCACTTGAGGAGGCTTGGGCAAGTCTGGAGGTCTCTAAGATTGCACCTGTGGAATCTTTGGTAGAAGTGAAAGCGGCTTTTGAAGAACTATATTCCAACTATTTTGCCAAAGAGGGAACCCCAGCACAAGGAAATCAAGTTTATGCATGGGACTCCTGGAACTTGCTGTTAGGGTTCAATGAAATTTTGCAACAGGTGAAGGACAGAGCCAATTGTGGAGTTGAGGCGTTAAGAAATAGAGAGGAAAAGAGTGTCAAGATTATGGCTTGTTGGCGAGATGATAATAAAGTATTGTCTCACAAAATTGCCTCCCTGGAGGCAAAGCTCCTTGAAGCTTTGTCACAGGAAGGTAACAGTGACAAGAGTCAAGGGCAAGATAACGGCAAGTTTGACTGGTTGGACCTGGATCTGTCACACACATAGAAGTGCAGTCACTAAGTGTTTATTCCACTCCTCAGGTCTCCTGGCAGTGAGTTTGGTGAGGGCCTGTACAAGGCTCCTGTTTGGTTGCTCTACTCTGCCATTGGCCTGAGGGTAATATGGTGTAGTCACAGTGTGCTTTATGCCCTACTTGGGGAGATAGATGTTGTTATCATCAGAGGTCAACTCTTTGCCTCCATCAGTGATTAGAATTTCTGGGTTACTGAACTTGCTGATTATATCTTTGCCTATGAACCTGTGTACATCATTGTTGGTGTGCGCCATGACAGCTTGTGCTATGGCAAGTGTGTAGAAAAATTGATGGTGGTGATAATATATTTCTTGTTGTTGTATTTCCTTGGCATGGGCCTCACAATATCCAGGGCCCACACCTTGAAGTTTAATTAAGTGTGGATAGGTGGTAATGACTTGGGCAGTGTGTTGCTCTTGGAAATTTTCTCACAAAACTTGCATTAGTCAAGTACCTCTTGTACGTCTTGATATAGCATGGGCTGCCAAGCCTTATGTTTTAGGAATTTGTACAGCTTTCTGCTCTTGGTATGACCAAGATATTGGTGATAACAGAGGATGGTATCTACTTTCTGGCGTGTGAGGATGTACAAAATAGTCACCCTGTTGGTTGTTTTGATGTATAAGGTCCCATAGATATCAGCAAATAGGTGTTTGTTCTTAATCACCATGTCCCTGGTGATGTCTGTGGTACCTGAGGAGAACCCCTCATCTTTGGTTCAAAGTAATAGGAGTGGCCAGTCAGGGTTAGCCCACTCTGTCCCCTTAAGGCTCTTATTTATATCCATGATAATATGTCAGCTGTTATCAAATCTTGCCCAAGTTTGTACTGGATGTTCATATTGAACTGTTCTAGGAACACTATCAAGTGTGCCTTTTGGCATGAGAGGTTGGCTTGAGTTTTTAAGTAGATGAGCAACTTGTGATTGGCCAGGGCTGTGAATTCCTCTTTCCTTTTCAGGTAGCAGCCCCATTTTACCAGGAAGTGTACAATGGCTGGCAATTTTTTGTTATTTATTGTGTAAGGAAATTCACTGTCAGTTAGTTTATGGAATTTGCATATCACAGGTAGAAAGTTGTCATTTTCTATTTTAATGCAAAATACACCTCTAATAGATGTGTCATAGGCGTCTGTCTCCATATGATAATCCCCTTGTCTTTTTGGTTACTCTAAGATGGGAGCAAAAACTAGCTTCTCTTTCAGGCAACAGAAAAAAGTCCCATTGGGGTCCATACAAACTTGGACTTGGCCCCCATGATGGCAGATAATGGTGCTGTGAGTACACCACAGTCTGGGATAAAGTGGTGTACATAGGCTATAATATCCAGAAAGGTTATGAGCTCTCTCTTGTCCTTGGGTGGCGGCATTTTGAAGATTGCTTGGATCTTCTGTTTGTCATGTTTGATGCCCTCTTTGGACATCACATGCCCCAATAAAGGGAGTTGCTCACAGTAAAATTGGCACTTGTGTGGTTTGGCAAGGAGCTTGTGTTGCGTCAAAGTTGCAAACACTATCTCTAGGTCTTTATGGTGTTGAATAACAGTGGGGCTATATACAATGATATTGTCCAAGTATATGTTAGAGAGGAAGCTAGACTAGCAAAGTCTGTCTCCCATCCTGGTGGATGGTTCCACCGGGATAACATCCAGTGCAGGACTGGAATGACTGCCCTAAGAGGCCTACAGGGATAGGCAGGCTGGGAAAAGCAAGGGAAATAAGTGTTTAAGCCCATAACCAAGGCACCAGACAGCAACCACTGAGAACAATCCTGGGTGGGATGGGTATCTGGATTCCTAGTAGGGGTTTTCTGAAAGGAGGGGAGGGTGTGGTTTGAGACTGGCATAAGTTCAGTGTCATTATGATCTGTAAAAGGGTATTAATCAATGCCCAGCTCCTGGAAAGGTGGGAGGTCCTTGGGATAGAGACCTATCCAAGACAACTTGACAAATGTGTTGAGGATGATGGGAACCTGGTCTGATGCAAAAGGGGGTTTGAGAGAAGGCCAGGATTGGGTAAAGAGTGTTAAGCAGCCAAGGAAATTATATCCAAAATTTCTGGGGTTGTGGTTCACAGCAACAGGAAGACAGGCATCATGGTCACCATAAGTGACCTAAGAAAGAAGACAAAATTCCGTAGAATGAGTTTTAATAAAAGAACTCTGGGCAGATGGTCCGCAAGAACTAAGAGCTTATGAGGATTTGAACAGGGTCCAGATCTTCTTGGATTAGATCCCAACAAAAAAACACTAGCAGATGAGTAGCAGGGCAGTTGGGAAGGCAGACAGCAGAGAGGTTGGACCAAAGGAAAGCAGGAGGAGGGGGCAAAAACAGAAGTCAGGACAACAATCTTTGTTATTAAATAAAAGCCAGAAAATAAAAATGAATCCAAGAATTGGGAGTTTTATTCAATAATCAGAATTGGTAAGCAAGTGTCAAAAAATGGGGTCAATCCCCTGGAAAGGCTCCAACCAAGCAGGTTTGTGACCCAGAATCTGACTTCTCAGGGACCCATAGCTAAATGCAGAAGTCAACTTGAATTCCCAGAAGTAGAAACATGAGCAAATGATGATCCCATACAGTGGATGGCTCAATTTAGCTCTTGAATCATTACCAGGATCAAGCCGCCCCCCTCATCATCCAGCCAAGCAATCAACACAATCATGTTCCTGATATCTATGATTCACATCAACTATATAATAGCTATCTCTCAATAAATAATATTAGCTAGTTTCTAATTATTTTTCCCTTTGTAACTCTTCTAAAAAAGCACAGTTACAACATTGGTAGCACATGTAGGTTCTCCATCCTACCTTTCTTTTCAAAATTCCTCCTGTTGCCTGTACCTGCCACAGTCAACAAATATACAAAAGAATTATTTCTGGGCTCCCTGTGGACTGGACGCTCTACACTGAAGGGACCAAGATACCAGAAGGATATTTACTGTACCAGAACATGGTGATGCCAGCCCCTTCCTTTATTGCCTTATCAGCCCAGGGTTTTTCCAAGCCTATACCGCCACAATCTGAGTCATTGACAAAAGCATCATGCCTGCCCACATAGCCCAGCAACTCTGTAGCGCTGCCTTAGAATCATTTGCCTGAGCTAATGATAACAATGCCACAGCATGGATCCAATCTTACTAAAGCAAGCTGGCAAAGATAGAGTGCCCAACACGTTTTTGGATTGTGGAGATATCCATTTGCCTGACCCACAACACAGGAACCTGGTACAACAAGTGGCATGATGACCATACAGAAAAAGTCTGGGACACTTTCAAATGAGACTTCCTGGCAAGATTTTTGATGAAAGAAATAGCCATTATAATCATATGCCAGGTGAAGAATTTGATACAGACTGGCATAGTGAAGGAACTGATAAGAGCCTACAAAGAGTTGCAACTACAGGCACCCTCACATATGATTTTTGATAACCCAGCCACACACCTCACGTGCTACAACACTCTTAAGCCGCATTTAATGAGTCATGTTGACCTGGATCAAGTAACTAACCTCCAAAGCCTGTACTGCAAGCCAAGAAAGCAGAGCAAACTTCACATTCCCTGTACAAAGCATAAACTGGCTAGAAAAGAACATAAGATTATCGCTCCTCAGAACGCTCCAGCTGCCCTCCACCTAAAAACAGTAACCATGTCAACAACAAGACTTTGGGATCTAATGGCCATAGCAATAGGAACAATGGCCAGTCCAATTTCACTCACTTCAGAGTTACCAGCACTCAGGATAACCAGGACAAGGAAAAATCCTGGGGAGAGCATTAAGCAAGCAAAGCTCTTCCCACCAAACTTCTGCCTTGCCAAACAATGAGTATTACCCAGAGGATGTGGATCAGTGACCTATGATCCAGGTTGCCTCTGGAGACCCAGTACTCTACACTGTTGCAGATATCCCAATAAACTGATGTCCTACCATTTCTGCTTTGGAAGTTACAAAGCTAGCTCTCTTGGACACAGGTTCAGATTGTAACCTTGTCAATAGCAGCTTTGTGAACAAGTTCAGGCTAGCCACTAATCCTTTGCAGATTAAGAACATGGTTTTACCTGATGAACATCACATTGCTGTGGCTCAGGAGACCGCCTCTTTTTCCATCACGCTAGAAAACCTTCACTCAACCATCCAAGGGCCTGTCATTGACTTACCAAGATTTGACGTGGTACTTGGCCTGGAATAGTTGAGGAAGAACAACCCTCACATGGACTGGGTCACCTCAGTGTTAACCATCAAACAAGAAGGATTCAACCACCAGATGCACCCTGACATAGTTGACCAACTTCTTTGGGACCATGTGTTTGTACAAATTACAGAGACCCAAGAGGAAAAGGATAGCCTCAAGGCAATTGACAAGGACTCATGCCAGTACAAGGTCATAAACTCTCAAGGACCATCAGGACAATGCCACCTCCCAGGGTTGGGAAATTGTAGTGCAAATCCTGGAGATCTTCAAAGAAGCACTGTCAGAGCTACAACCAAGAAGCACATACAGCACTGAAGACAACTTAAGGGAGAAGTACCCAAGGCACACACTATATACCAACTCACCCCCAAAAAGGATGACATCCTCTATGCTTACCTTAAAGAGGCTTTGTAGAAGGGGCTCATCCAACCTTCCTAATCACATTTTGGGGCCACTGTGCTCTTTGTGGTAAAGAAGGACAGGTCCCTCAGGTTAGTTACTGACTATTGAGCGTTGAACAAAGTCAGCATTAAGAATAAATACCCTCTCCTGCTTATCAATGATCTTTTTGAAGCCTTGGGTGGAGCACCTGTCTTCTCAAAGATTGATCTAATAGCCAGGTACAACCAAATTTGTATCAAGGAAGAAGACATCCCCAAAACAACCTTTCACACCAAGTGTGTCTTGTACAAGTGTGTTTTACTCAACTTCAGCATGAAAAATGCACCATCAAACTTTGTTACCTTCATGAATGAGGTCTTTGTGCCCCACACTGGCAAGCATGCACTGGTATATTTAGACAACATAATTGTGTACAGCCCCTCTATGGAACTACACCCACAAGGACTTAGAGGCAGTCTTTGCAACCTTGGCACAACAAAAACTGCTTGCCAATCTATCAAAGGAAAATTCTACCGCAAACAGCTGACATTCCTTGGTCACATGGTGTCAAAAGATGGCATTAAACATGACAACCAAAAGATCCAAGCAGTTTGCAAGATGCTGCCACCCAAGGGTAAGAGTGAGCTTTGCACCTTCCTTGGGATGATCACCTATGTTTGATGCTTCATTCCAAACTGCAGTGTCATGATCAGCCCCTATCTATCATCACGGGCGTCAAATCAAAAAATTTATGGACCCCCCACAACAAGACCTTTGATTCCCTTGCTTGAAAGACAAACTGACGTCTTGCCCCTATCCTGCAATATCCAAGAAGGGATGATGACTAATAAATGGAGACAGACACCTCAGACACCTCTATTGGGGGTGTACTACACATAAAGACAAACACAGGAAACTACCTGACAGTGGCTTATGAGTTGAGTAAATTCACAGACAGAAAGTGCTGGTATCCAATCCATGACAAGGAGCTACTGGCAATTGTTCATTGCCTAGTCAAGTGGCGTTGTTACCTGGAACAACAAGAAGCATTCACTGCCTTAACCAACCATAAGTCCCTTATATATTTCAATACCCACACCAACTTATCCAGACACCAGGCACAATGGATGATGTTCCTGGAGCAATTCAACATGAACATTCAATATAAACCTGGACCAGAGTTAGTCATGACAGACGCCCTCTTGCACCTATATGTTAGGGCATCCAGAGGCAAAAATGGCATTGACCCAGACTGGCACCTCCTGGTTCTTTGGACTAAAGATGAAGGAGTTCTCCAGGCAACACCAACATCACCAGGGATACAGTTGTCAAAAACAAACACCTATTCAAAGACATATATAGAATGTTGCACCACAAAATGACAGATGGGGTAGCTATCCTGTACGTCCCTACACACCAGAGAGTTGACACCATCTGTGTGTTACCACCAAGACCTAGGGCGCACAAAAATTTGAAACCTCTACAAGTTCTTGAAACACAAGGCCTGGTGGCTGACCTTTTATAGGAATATGCAGGAAGTCCTTGAAAAATGCAAAATATGCAAGAAATTTGCAAAAATTAATGCTCCCCCTAAGTCAGTATTGCCAATTTGAGCTCAATTATTCTTCAAGATCTGGGCCCTTAATATTGTAGGCCCCTTGCCAGGGAAAATTAATAAAAATGAAATACATCATTACCACCATCAATTTTGCCACCCACTGACCAGTGGCCCAAGCTATTAAGGCACACACCAACAATGATGTACACTGATTCATTGGAAGAGAAGTTATCAGCAAGTTTGGAAAGCCAGAACTGCTGATCACTAATAGAGGCAATGAGTTGAACTCAGAGAATACCAACATTTACCTCACCAAGAATAGGGTCAAAAACATGGTGACTACATCATACCACCCTCAGGTCAATGGCAGATTGGAGAGGCTAAACAGGAGCCTTGTGCATGCCCTCACCAAGATCACTGCTATGAGACCTGAGAAGTGGCATAAACACTTAGTGACTTTACTTCTGGTGTGTTGCACACGGGTGAACAGATCCACCAGGGAAAGCTCCTTTGAACTTGTCTATGAAACACAACCAAACATTGTTCAAGCACTGACTGGGCCCAAGTTGGAAATACCTGACAAGATACCACCCTGTTTCAATCCCCTGTTACTTCATGCCAACAGAAACCAAAAGAAAAAGGAGGAGAAACATCAGCAAAACATGTTTGTCCCAATCCAAGCAAGACAAAAAGTTGGTGACAAGTTATGGGGGATGAACATGGACAAAAGCAAGCTGTAACCCAAAAAGATGGGCCCTGATACTGTGCTAAAGGTAAATTACAACAACACTTACCTATTATAAGAAGTGAGTAAGCATAAGCAAGACAAGGCTCTATACCATGACCAACTATGACCCTGCAAGGCCCTCCAGAGACAATTTGAGGCTGTCCTACCCGCAACTGAACAACAACTGGTCCAGTACGGTGCCCAAGCTTGTGACAACCTCCCAGATGACCTTTCTCCCAATGAGGCTAACCTTCAGCCAAGGGAGTGTCAAAACAATGGGGTCAACCCACCAGAAAGGTTTCAATCAAGCAGGTTTGTGACCTGCAATCTGACTTCCCAGCAACCTGTAGACAAATGCAGAAGTTGGCTCAAATTACCATAAATAGCAACATGAGCAATCAATGATTCCATACAGTGGATGACTTGATTTAGTGCTTGACTCATTACCAGGATCAAGACACCCCCTCACCATCCAACCAAGCAATCAACACAATCATGTTCCTGATATCCACAGTTCACATCAGCTATATAATAGCTATCTCTCAATAAAGAATATTATTTAGCTTTCTATTATTTCTCCCCTTTTAACTCTGCTAAAACAGGAACGGTTACAACACAAGGGACCTGATGGTCCTTACTTCCATTGTATGCATGGGAGAGGTAATGATACCAGGGGCATTATAGGATGGGGCTTTAGAAGCAGCAAGAGGAAATCAGTTAGGAGCATCAGCCTAATCTACCCATGACCAGGGCCCAAGAGAATAGGAGCAACATGTCTGGGTGTAGGAGACAACAGCCTAGATGGCTAGGTATATTCTGAGGACTCAGGCACAAAATTACCATTGATGCTTGACTTTGATGTCACAGCTGGAATGTCCCTAGTATCATTTTCTTTGGGCTGAGAGACCCCTGGGTCAGAGGAATTGTTGACTGGGATTCCAGTATATGTGGAATCTTATCCCCAAGCTTCCTAGCCTGCAATCCAAGAAAACCCAGGGTTGCAACATATTTGATTACTCCCTCTTGGAAAAGCAATTCCCTGAGTGTTTCCTTGACTGATCATTAAGTTGGTGGCACTCTTATCAACTGTCCATTTATTAAGGGGATCAACCCTTTTGAGTCCTAAGAAGAACACTAATTGGACAAACCTCATGACTGCCATGATTTACATAAACAGCACATGGCTTCTCATGATACTATATAATAATCCAAACTCATATTGATAAAGTATCATTCTCTTCTTGATTTTCCCCTTTATCTCATTTATTATACTTCCCACAAGTATATACTTGACATCAACCATATTATTATTGTAATAAACACATATTGTTCATATTATTGTCCTTTCTATTTGGACTGGTTTCTTCCCCAATCTAAATACTAAACTATTATTGGTTCAGTTGAAACAAAAAATGTATTGCTTCATGTTAGAATATATTGTTTTTTTCTAGAACCAATTTTGTTTTCTTATTTTAGTCTTTTTGTTACATAATCAATATCACAGTTATGTAGATTATTTAAAACTGTTTTTTTCTTTTAAATATGGGCACTTTTGTTTGTTGTATATATTTTTGGGATTATATAAATTATATTTTTTGTGTGTCTGGCTATTTCCAAAAATGTGAACCTAGATAAATGTAACTTTTGTTGGATATAATTGACCCTCAACTAGAACCAGTTGCCTGTTGTTTGAATTTACTGACTTTGTTTAGATCAGAATTTTTTGTTTATCTTAACTGGTTGTATGACTACTGTATGAATTCAATCAAATCAAGTGATTTAATCTATAGCTCTGAAACAATCTGCATCCAATTAAATCCAGAATATATATGAGTGTAATATGTTATTATTAAAATTCAGAATGTTTTTAATTGAAATATTTAAGCAAACTATTTCTTAATTAAACTAATATTTATACATTTAATTTGAATTAAAGATCTTTAAATTAATCAAACTCTCTTTCCAGTTAATTCTATTCTCAACTTAAAGTAAATAGCATACAATAATATAAAAGTGCAATAAATTTATTCTATTTTTTAAAAATATGTTTTCCACTTTTAATTTTGTCTAGTTGTGCTCTTCCATATTGAAACAGAAGAGAACTCAGTGGGATCATTTATGACAAAAATTACAGTTCAAGCTAAGAGGAGTTAGCAACCTGGGCATTGAAACAATTTAATGTTTATTACCTTTTTTCCTGGATTAGGGATAATGTAAGATATGTCTTCCTAAACAGTAGGAAAAGAGCACTTGAAGCTTAAAGGGAAAGTGCAAAAAGCAGAATATAGATAAAATTATATTTATTTAGAAAGGGAAATTCCATTAAATATCAAAGGATTTGATCTGTTGAGTATATACTTCTGGGAAGTATAATAAACAAGATAAAGGGAAAAATTAAGAAGAGAATGATAATTTATTTGATATGAGTTTAGAGTATTATATAGTATCATGGGAAGCTATATACTGTTCATTTACACCATGGTAGTCATAAGGCTTATCCAAGTAATTGTTCCTCTTAGTTCATGAGGTCTGTCCAAGTAGTGTTCCTCTTAGGACTCAAAATGTTTGATCCCTGTAATAGATGGCCAAATGATAACAGTGCCACCAACCTAATGGTTAGTTGGGGGATCATTGTCGTGAATGCCGCCATTCACCATGTTTTGATTTTGCCTTTGTCGGGTTATTTCAAGGACAAATATCTCTATTTTGCTTTTGCCCTTTGAAATGAGTCTGGCTCTGAATTGGGAAATACAATTTTTCAGTTTCCTGATTCTGCGCAACTCACTTGCCCCACTCATGCTTGTGGCGAGTGATCCTACCGTTCATGTATAGCGTTTGTGGTAAAGCTACACAGTATATAATCTCCATTTCATATACCCAATAAAATTTAAGTTCTATTCACATTTTTGTCTTTGTGTCTCCACGTACTTTGGCACCTCTCTAGCCACGTCTAGCAGATATTATTCAATCAGGGCCACAAGGTAATCACATAGCCTTCCCTGCCATTCTAACCAAGACTTAGTATGAATCCAATCCTAAGGTTAGAATTTCCCGTTGTGACTCTGTGCTGCACCTCAGATCACAACAAAAATGATGCTCACTACAGGGGCTGTAAGCCCCTTGGTTACCCCTTTTGCAACAACGTTTTCAGGACCTTTGCCTCCGCCCATACAAGAGCCAACTTTGCCTGAAATTACAAGTCCTCCTATTGAGGAAGACATTGCTAATCCGCCTATTGTCCCTACTGTACTGAACCTTGGGAGTGGTCCCCGCCTAGTGGCCTACCCTTTGGGTACCCCTGACTTGAAACAAGTCATGGCAGTAGCCCTTGGGATAGCCTGTGATGGAGCCATCCCTCACCTCCAGCTTCAGTTCAACCAAGAAGAATACTACAAATTGATTGTAGCTCCACAATTTCCATAGCATCTCCTCTCAGCGGCTGGCTCTGCTGAACATTTATTGTCCTCCTTTGTACAACCTGCCTTAGCCCATCATCAAATGGTATCTAGGGCTCCACATTCAGGAGATTTCATTGCTGCAAGCCGCTGTCACTCATCACTGGGATCAGTTTGCGGCCTACCAGCAGTGGATCCATTCCCTGTTTTCCTTAGTATCCAACAATCAGCGCGACTCTGTCACCTCCCAATCTTGCTTGGTCAACTCCATTGAAAGAATGCGCCAATCCATCCCCAAGTATGTCAGAGAGCGTGTCAGGATTGACAATTCTTCCTCTCTAGAAACCCAGGCCTGGGAACCGGAATTGAACCCTGACCCTGGATTCCTTTGGGCCGCCAGGCCTGTGGACTGCGGGACCGCCTGCCCGCGTTTTTCTGGGATTGAGCCCCCACAAGCTGATACTGAGAATATTGACCCATGCAGTAAAAGAAGTCAAACCAAAGAAATCATTGCACCAAATGGAGGATTAATCACAGCACCTAATGGAGGTACTTATTTGGCAACTATTAGCTTCATGAACTTGAAGTCTACACTAGCAACCAATCAAGAGCCAACCTAGGAAAGAGGCACGGGCCCGCAACCTGGTCCCATGACCTCAACACTAAAGCCAGATAATCAGGCAGCCAAATTGAGATTCTTGACCAATGAAAGAACTCCCGGGCCAAGTGCCATTTTGCCGCCTTTGGACCCAAGCATCCAAGTTCCCCCAGCCCTGGCCTTCCCAATGCCCTGATGAACCCCTCATGGAAAATGTTAAGTTTGGAGGGGGGTACTATATAGACCCAAGGACCCCGCGCTCCAAACTTATTGCCATTTTTGAATAAAGGTTATGTTAATTTGGCTCATACAGCTATTGCCTTATTTTGTATTTGCTGTCTACCAATTCAGTTCGAGATCTCCTGGCCCGCCTGCCCCACCGTCCGCTGTTTTCTGTCCTCCTGGTGTACCCTTTGGACCCGTCCACTTTACTGACTACCCTCTGAAGTCTGAATACAATGACTACACCCTGGAAAAGATACTTAAACTCAATCCCCTGGCCCACATACAATCCACAGTTAGATACAACTGACAAGGCCTATGGATATTTTCAACACCCAAGTTGTTCAGAGGGAAATTCAACTATCTCCCTGCTTACGGCCTGCCCATGGAACCGCCTGTGACCCCAAAACCTATGCCTGCTTCCTTGCCTAACCTCCCAACCAACCATTCTGGCAAGCTGTTTGGGATTGTGTACATCACCCTCACAGGGGTGATTGACACTATAATCCCAGCTGCCAGCCCGTGGTCTTGGGTGGGGAAGTCTACCTCCTACCTTTTAAAGTTAGCTCCCCTCTTGTGGTGGGCATTGCCCGCAAAAAACCCGGCCCAAGTTATCCCTGAAAATGACGGGCCGGCCACCCAAGACTGGATCCCTGACAGTTCCGACTAAGCGGGGTTGTGACCTCAACCTGACTTTCCCATGACCTGAAGTCAGATGAGGAAGTCAACTTGGATTACCAAATCCAGCAACAGAACTCAGTGGCAATCCCAGTATGGTGGACAACTCAATTTGGTGCTTCACCCAGTATTAGGATCACACCAGCCCCCTATCTAATCCAATTGAGTGATCATCACAATCATGTTCCTGTTATCCCAGTTCACCCCCAACTATATAATACCCATATCTCAATAAAGATTATTATCTAGTTTTCAATCATTTTCCCCCTTGTAACTCTGCTAAAACAGTACAGTTTTGAAACTAGTGTATTTTTGTTTATCTCAACAGGTTGTAAAAATACTGTATGTGACATTCATATATGATGTCACAAGTTTATTTGGCATCAGTTTTAACCCAATATATCAAACCAGTGAATTTATAAAGATGCACTTTTTGCTGGTTAAAGGTGAAAAAAGTTTATCTCTTCAAAAGATTAGATATTTGGTTATGAAACCTGAAGCAGGATTTAAGCACATTTTTACATTAAATCAATTTAGAGAATAAAAGAGGGATTCAAATAAATATGATAAAATCGGGTATTAAAGTGTTTTGATTTATTTAATCATAATGGAGCATTGTAGTTGATATTACAAGTAGAGCTGATTGGGAGCTCCATGTATTAGTAAATATGATCTCATTATTGGCTTATGCAACCAGATCGTTCTTATCTTAAAGAATAAGTGATAAGCCCTTATCTACTTGGGTAGGTTTAACAAATCTACAATGTAAAGATGTTGCTAAATCTAAATCTAAATGTTTTTTTCTGAATGCTTGGTAAGCTGTTTACTTGGTGTAGCGTAAATAATGGTGAGGCTGATGTTATGAAGGATAGTCTGAGCGACTTTTTGTTCCAGGCTCAGGAAAACCCAGCCAGCCAATTAGATAGACTAAAACCATAGCTGACCTATAGAAACAATAGCGTACTTTTATCATAGTCACGTTATTTGACTACGGAAGAGGAACAAATTAACATTTCCTTATTTTATCCATCAACCTAACCCCCAATGCAAGCTTATGCTATAAAGTAGTAAATTATACCCTCTTGGCAAGTTAACCATTCGTTCTTATACTAAATACTAATAATTACTTGCCTACCCATTGTTCTATTGAATAGGTCTAAGCGCAATTTAGTACCTCTCCTTAAGCAAAGTCTTCTACCAGAAGGCCCCTATCTCACAAGTCAATTTCAACATCTATTATTCGCCCAAGTTTTTTTTCAAGGTTCTCTTTTAAAAATTTCTTGTCTGGTTGTCTGCCTAAAGAAAAGGCTTTTAGAATAGTTCGGAATTCATAGTGCTGTCCCGACTTCCTGTAGCCAATTCACTCTATAAGGTACTAAGCTAGTATAGATCATCTTGCGAACAAGTTGCCCTTTAGATTTTACGATGGGGCAGATTCTGAAGCAGTACCTGACTGGAAATCGTGTTTTCTGTTGTTGTAAATGTAAAACTCATCTTTCAACTTCCGATAGCATCGTATCAAAGGTATTTGGATTTTTTTATCTAATACAGTCTTGCCAAACTATACTTTTTTTACAACCAAAGTTTTGCTCAGTTAAGAAAATAAATAAACTAAAATTTTTCTTGTTTGATAGGCCTTTCAAGGACAGCATGGACAAGCATATTTGTTTAATTCCGTGTAAGCTTCCCACCCCACCTTTCTCTTCCACAAGAAAAATAAGCTAATGATAACTTTCGTCTTAGAGTGAATATTGATGAAGGAACTCCTGTGGATAGGAATATGACGACAGGTCTCCATACAGTCAAAGATATAACATGTACTTCTTGCGGTGAGGTTCTTGGCTGGCGCTATGTAAGCTTTAGTTCCCCTTCTGGGCTGCATGCATTTGTTGCTTGGTTTTTCTTTTTCGTAGTCCAATGCTATTTTTTTCCTTTTGGATAATCTTTCGTCAGAATTTTCCTTGCGTTTATTATTATTTGGAAAGAAAGAATACTGAGGTAATTATTTTAGATCAAGGCTTTTGAAGAATCGCAGCGCTATAAAGAAGGAATGTTTATTCTCGAAAAACAACTATTGCTTTCACAGGTATAAACAAGGTCCCAGCTAAAACGGATTTATCAATGTTCTTCTAAAGCCTTATATTTTCATCTTTTTGAGGTAGTTTAATCTACTTGCTCATTCTAATTTCTTTTAGCCATCCTCGTTAATCTGGATTTTAGCTTGCACCTTTTTAATGGGACGGCATTTCCCTAGATTTCTCTACTTGAAATATAAATTATGTTTTGATTTCATCTTTCTGCTATTGCCTTTTTATTCAGAACTCTTGACTTTGAATTAAACCCTTGAGTTTATTGTAGACTCACTATGAACCTTCCGAGGGAGAAGATGATGTGAGTTCTGCTTAGCAAGAACGATGAAAAGTTCAATACCGTCCCCGGCTTGAAGATCAAACACTCCGTTAATAAACCTCCTCAACTTAAACGCCCGGTATCAATCGCCCTGTTTGCCTATGGTGATAAACACTACTACAAATGCTGTCTTTGGTCGGCATACATTTCCAATAAAAATGAACTTGGGTTGGCCTGAACAGAGCTCGGTGTAGCTTAACAATTAAAATCATTCTTAAAACCAATGTTCCCAGAACATAACTGCTGTAGCTGAGATGGAAAAGATTAATTTCCACAAGTCTCAGCGTGTCGTAAAGAGGAGCCACAAAGAAGAGCCTGAGTTTCCCAAGGCCCTGTAACAAAGGCAGGTTCTAAGTCATCTTTTTTAAATCCGATCACACTTTAAGTTGTGAGCTCTTTGTAATCAAAAGCCCCAAATCTACTCCCAATCATAACAAAACAAGTGTCCAATGAAACATTTTTTCATGCAAGTAGCAGAAAATATGGGATTTAAGGCTGGATCTCAACCTGATTGGCTCTCCAAGGGACAGTAACTGCTATCAGTACTGTGACATTTATTTTTGCTATTATCAACATTTGCGAAAACCAGATTATCCAAAGCAATCACACATCCTTTATTTTCACCATTACACTTTAGAAAGGGGTTCATCTACAGCCTATTGCCGAGTATATACTCCTAAAAAGTATATAATACAAAATGGGAGGGATAGAATAATGATATGTTGATTGAATTTATAAGAAGAGTGTTATATAGTTAACCAGTAAGCCATATAACCACCATGCCAATCATGGGGATTTTGAAGATCCCAATTCTAATGGAACCTGAGAGTTTGATTCTAGTGTAATATCTGGATTTTGTCTTAGGGCACCTTTACTCAGTGATTGAGCTATTTCTCAGGGAAATGATTTTCTGAAAGGGAGCAATCGACTATATATGACACAACCAATCCAAACACAATGTCATAATTAGGTACGTTGATGATTAGACCTTGCATTGTGGACTTAAGGATCTCTAGTCCAATAGTGAACAGGGCTGCTTTGTGGGTAACTTTGATTTGGGACTCATCAGCTATAACATCATGTTCAATCTGTGAAGGGTTAGTGGTCAGTTTGAATTTTTAAACAAATCTTTGGTCAATCAGATTCTGTCGGTTCCCATGTCTAGGAGGGCAGATATTGTATACCTCCAAAAATAGAAAGGATAGAATCATTTTATTAGGTTGATTGGCAGCCACATAGAGGGCAGGTTGTTCTGGGGGACCTGGATCATTATGACCTTTTTCACATCTCATGGCAGTATTCACTTTATTGAAAGCTTGACTGAGAGTCAGGGAGAGCAATGCAAAGCCAACTTTTGGGGAGCTTCAAATGATAATTTGGAGAAGAGTGGTTTATTGGAAAAAATTAGGCTTTAATAGACAGAAATATTGTGGCAGGTACCTAGCTGGGATCAGTGGTTGATACCAGGTGACATGCCTCAGATCATGAATGAGGGGGTACTTTGACAAGTCAGGTGGAAACTGGTTTGAACCAAAATAAGTGAATGGTTGAGAGATTGATTTGGTACCAATTTATGTAATGTGTTGGATGTTGAACCAGTTTGATGGTAGCAAATCTGCTCTAACATCCAAGCCTTTGACACACTCGCCTTTAAGGAGCTATTCAGGTACATCAGGTGGAGGCCTAGTCTTGACAGCCGCCACCTGGTGTTCCTGAAGTTGGTCTGCAGTAGGTACTAGCTGTGACAAAAATTGTTGTATAGCAAGAAGCAGTCTCCAGGTGGTGAGGAATCACCACCCAAATCCACATAGAGTTGATGATTAACCACCAAAAAAGCTTCAGATACTGTTTTGTGAAATTTTTAAAAGATACACTGGGGTTAAGCAAAATGATTAACCCTAACCAAAGGAGCCCAAGATAAATAATCTGGAGAGCATCAGAGAATCTTCACAATAAAATTCAGGACATTGGGATGCAACACAATTTTCATTTTCAAAGAAATAGGGGAAAACTCCTAGATTACAGGCATCAGGTTAACATTGGACAGAGGCGGCAACAACGTGCTGATGGCAGGGCCCCATCTTCCTCAATTGATTTGGCTAAGAATTAAATTGTAGGGAATGTAGTGCAACAGGCCAACTACAGGATGTATTTCAAAAATAAAATTAGACCAGAGGATATTTGATTTTTATTGAGTAAAACTTTGGGAGGACTCAACTCTTAATAGTTGAAATAGTGAAAATTATTCAATATCTATCAATATTTGACTAAGCAATACCATCTGGATCTTTGGTCCTATCCATTCTGCATTGTCAAGTGAGTACCTAGTCCAGTTTGCAAAGAACCCTTGTGTGACCAACTTCTGATGACTGTGCTGATAAATAAGATCATATCTGGTGACTCTGATATTACGTCAATTTATCAACATCAGCTTGCAAGGGGGAATCAAATACAACTGGCAGACTGGAGCAGCTGTAACCTATTTTTGATCAACTGTTTGATTTAGATCCATCACATATGTTAATTTTGTTATCAGGTTTCCAGCTTTTTGAGCTTTCTTACTTGGGTGGATAATTCCCGGCATTATGGAATCTACTGTGATACTAGCCAACTGGAATGTGCTATTTTCTGAGGCAGAAGCGTGATTGTTGGTGTCTCTTTGTGGTGTTTCATTGGCTCCTTGTAATTTGACTAGGTATGTGTTTCTTTCTGGCTGTACTTGATGATTCTTTCTAGACCTCTTTGTACCAAGCCCACTTTATTTCTATTTCCTGCCAGGACCCAAGCAGGGGCATTTAGCAGAAGTAGTTCCTTGTTAGATAATACTTCTGTGTCTTGAGTATCTTGTTTTCAGCTATTTTGGCTTTGAGACATATTTTTGTAATACCAGAGCTTGTTTTACTGTAGTCAGTTTCCTTTGGGGGGTCTTTATGTATGGTTGTTATTATGACAACTGTCTCTGATTTATATCTGTAGTTTAGTTCAAACAGTGAGTAACCTGTACCCTGGTTGGTGATCACTCAAGATACTGATAATGATGTTCCACATAAATTGGCTATGTGCATTTTGATTTTCCATCCATAACTTTCTCAAGTGTTCTTATGAGGCTGCAGTTTAGGCATTCCACTCTATCATCAGCTTGCAGGCTGTAGGCAGAGGTTGTGGAGTGTTTAATGTTCTTGGTTTTTGGGTTAATATTCACTAGATATCCTGCCAATTCTTTAGCTCCATCAGTGATGATATAATCTGGGACTGCATAGCTGAATATGATTTCATTGAAGAATAATCAGCTTAATGCTTCTGCTTTGTGGTCTTTGGTTGTCCAGCAAACCTGCTTGCGGTTGTAAAGCCAATGGCTAAAATTAAGTGTTGTCTTGCTTTGGCTTCTGGGGAAGGTCCTACTACATCCAGGCCCCAAACCTTAAATAGTTCAGGGTCAGGTAATAGATTCACTATAGGTTCTGCATCTTAGGTAATTGAGAATTTCTTGCATACTGTGGACTTTTTAGGACATCAATGATATCTTATTTTGGGTTGAGCTATCATAACATTTTCTTTGGCGTGAGGTACAAGGGCAACCGTCAGCATTTAAACTGCCTACATGTAACATCCTCCATGTCAACCATCCCAAATTTTATTTGGGCTTTACTTTTTAAAATTTTACCTAAAGCTTGAAAATTAAAATCAATTTAATTTTTAACATCAGGAACAATTATTTAAGGTAAGAAAATCAATAAACATGCAATGAAAATCCAAAAATAGTTTTTGGGAATTGTTGGCATGGAGGGTGTTACATGTAGACCGTTTAAATGCTGACAGTTGCTGTTACTCGTTATTTGCTTTAGTTTGTCCTAATAGACAGTGATGTATGAGGATGGTTTTGACCCTTGATTTAAGGGGAATATAGGACATGTGTTTATCTTTAATAATATGCTATACTGTTCTATTAGACAAATAAAAGTATTTTTTGTTTTTTAACAATGTGTCATGTGTCAGTTGATGGGTTGTAGGATATTTGCCTTTAGTCTTATAGTCTATGGTGTATGAGTTAGGTCATTCTGGATCAGGTTAGTCAGGGTGATTTTCTCTAGGCCAACAAAGTCTAGAGAAAGCATTGGTTGTGACCAGCTCTTCCCCTTTTATCATGGATGTCCATATTAAGATGCTTCAGTAGGGGCATCCATTTTTCTTGCCACTGTGCAAGGGTGTTTTGTGTTTTGAAACATATTAAAGATTTATGGTCAGTTAGTACGCAGAAGATTGGGTGTCCTTCTAGGTAACATCCAAATTCCTTGCAAGCGTGATACATTGTAAGAAATTTCTTGTCGTGTATCAGGTATCTTGGCCCAGTGCTTGTTAACTTTCTAATTTTTCTATCAACTGGCATGAAATCCTTCTTCCCTGGCTGATAGATATGAAGTACAGTACCATGGCAGTGTCACTAGCGTCCAAATCTAGCGTGTAGCACCAATTATTGAGTGGGTATTGCAGTATTGGTGCCACAATCAGGGCTTGTTTTAAAAGTTGGAAATCCTTGTCACACTCTGGAGCCCATTTGAATTTATTTTCAGTGTTTCTTTTGGTCATATAATTGATGGGTGTGGTTAGTTTCCCACAGTCTTTGATGTATTCCCTTAGTGTTGTAACTGTGATTTATTTGCAAGTTACAATGGGGAAATAGTTTAGAAGCTAGATAACTATCTTTATTATGATATATGGCTTATATAGTTTGAGTGAATAATTAATATATATATAATTGGGTCTGTCTGGATGTCTGTAATGTTGCCTCAAGTAAGCTCAAGCTGTAAGGGAATTTACTGAATTGATTTCTCTGTAAATTTAATTTTAAAAGTTGATGATCAAGTCAAACACTCAATTTGGCTCATTCTTATATGTAACCCCTTACATGCATCTATGAAAGCACAAATGTTAAATTTAGTGGAGTGTGGTATAAATTATGTTAGCTGAGAATGTAAGCCACTCAAACTACTATAAATTTGTATTTGATTAATTGATTTTTAAAAATGTATGGCTACCCCATTCAACCATATCTAAAGTTCCCAACTACAAAGATTACCTGCCTCTAGGATGAGTGGATTTAAATTGGAAGAGAAGCTACAGATTGCCTAGTATACTTTAATACAATGGGATGGTGTCAGGAAATCCTGATCTATTAGGGTTGGCTGATCCATATTCCTAAGACTAAAGCTATGGGTTAACAATAGACGGGCCACAGCCAGTTTAAAATGTCTATTCCGGAATACAGAGAAACTATATCAAGACTAATATAGTTTGTAATCCAGAAGACACTTGAGAAATTCTGGGTCTCAGGTCATTGGTTAATCTGAAAGCTTCTGCTATGCATTCTGGATCCCAAAATAGACACAAACCCAACCTAGAGAATGAAGGTGGGGAATTACAACATCCTGTTTCACCAAGAAATGTGACAGAAGACTGCCCGTGAAAATTTTGTACATTACACCAAGTGCAAGACGGGTTCAATCCTATGGATGTCAACTTAGTTGGCCTCAAATAAGTTAAGGGATACAATGCTGAAGAGGGGAAATTGGCATCCTAGGATATCACCTCATTCCAAAGCCTTATTCAGGTTTGGAATCTAATTCTGGGAGTGAAACTAGTAGCTTGGGGATGATTTGATAGCTAGTAAGAGTTGTCCGCAGCTAGACGCCAGTCTGGCCGCTAGCTTCACACTATAAAAAGTCCTTCCAAGATCACTTGGAAGGCAGAAAAAATAAGAATCACCAACATTCCTACTAACCCAATTAGTAGTAGTGTCAAATACAATAAGAGCGTATTATTGTTAATTTCTAATCCTGCTAAAACCACCACAGTTGGTGTTGCGTCCCAAAGACCACAGGACCCTATTTTCACTTGGCTCCAGTAACTGCGGAGCTATGTCAGTTGCTGAAATCACCCACACCGATTGGAAGTACATTTGTTCCCAATAAAGATATCCCAATCCCAACATGTATAACACACCTAATAAAAATAACATCTCTTCTTCTTCAAGAACACAAAATCTTGATAGTGGTGCTCACAATAAAAACGAGTTTTCATTGGTGTCAAGTCAAGGCGCTGCCTTGCCCTCGTTGACCCCCGGCTTTGTTGATAAGTATGGGGGAATACATGGAGACTAGCAATACAGAGCAGGACCAATTCTTCCGCTTAGAGCTGACTCCATATAAAGCACCCACGCTTCAGCTGGATATGATCCAGATAGAGATTACAGGGACTGCTGTTGCCATGGGCCAACAACAATACAACATAGAAGAGTTATGCACTGTCTTGCAAGATTTGCAACATGGTAGATGTAACCTCAACAACCCCCAGGGCGACACCAAGTTCAATTTGTTCCAGATTAATGGTACTACCAATAACCTGAGTAGCAATTTCCACAGATACCAGGATGTCACTTTCACCCAACTGGGGCAGCTCCTCCAAATGGATTAGAGCAGGGTCCAAGAGGTGCTTGCATACTTTGTGCACCCAGCTATCAAACATCTTCAACAACTGGTTGCCAGGCAGGAGCTGGAGTTGAACAAGCTCAACTGCTTTTGCTCTAAGCTACAGATCGGCCAACTTTAATTTGGTCAGTTGACTGAACATCAGCTTCACAATTGTACAGACCGTTGTGGAAGATCTATGTTACTCCACTGCCTTTGCCCATGGTAGGGTAGACAAGATAGTTAAACAATTCAACAACCAGGTTGGCCAGGTTGTGGGTGGTGTCCTGGATAATTGAGGCCTAAGCGCACAATGGGTTGCAGATGTAACAAACCATTGTGTAACACTAAGCCGGCATGTGCAGATGTTTCCCAGCAACCAGGATCATGTAGATTTTGTTACCCAGAAGGAAGACTTGCAGCAGTTAATTAGAGACAACTGTACACAAGCAGGACGCGCGTCACTCTGAGGTAGTCAATTATGTCAACAAGATTGCGGAAATGGTCAACAAAATAAAGGTCACTAGCCGTAGCCAGCATCCTGTTCGTGACAAGCAGGAGGACAATCAGTGCTGCCTGGATTACGCTGAATACGCTAAGGACCAGAAGAAGCTATGGGGTGCAGTAAAAGATGCACAAAATTTGGCATCTGAGATGTATGAAGACATAGCAGGGCTCCACTGTGATCTTGCTGCCGCTGAGTTCCTGACCAAGGAGCTGTTAAACCACCAGGATCTTTTAGCCAGTAGGGTCTTAACAGCAGAGAACAACTACAGTTCTCTACTGGAGTGGGTGCATAGAAACAAAACCTCATGTAAGGAATTTGAAGCTAATGTGCTAGCCAGACTGGCTAGATTGGAAAATTTAGCCTCCTCTGAAAGTAGCACATCTTCAGGCAGAAGAGCATTGCCTGTACCATCATCAAGCCCAGAGCAACAGAAAAACTCTTCTTCACCTGATTTCTTTGACTTCTCTCCTGAAAACGTGAGCAATAACTCAGGTGACACCTATAGAGTTCCTTGCAAGGGGTGGAAGCCTTACCACCTCTCACTTCCTTGTCAGTACTGTGTGCCAGTAATACCCACGTCATTAGAAAGGAAGCCATAGAACCAACTGTCCCTGATCATAAGTTTAAGCCGCTTAACCTACCAAAGCTTGATAGAAATGGAATCATTTGAACTTTCATTTGCCTCTTTGAAATGTCCATGAGAGGTGAAAGTGATCATATGAAGGCAACCAACCTCATAAACACTCTTGATCCCACCTGCATAGATGTCATCATGCCTTGCCTACCACTAGACAATTGGACTTATGAGGACACAATCCAGGCTGTTAGCAAAGAATTTGGTAGTGAAACCAGATTACAGGCTCAAAAGGTGGAGTTCAGTAACATCTTGTTCAAAAAGTACGAGTCTGTTCAGGGCTTTGCCAACCGCTTTTACCATGAAGCATAGGTTCTCCTAGGCACTGGTGTCCTATCTGAGTTGGACTGCAGAATCACCATGGGACGTTCACTGCAGCCATACAGGGAGTTAGCCAATGGCATGTTCCCTGTTTTGGATCAATCTAGCTCAGCCCAATGGATCACCAGCTATTTGAGCTGCCTTGGGGCCCAGTTTGGTGCCCCAAATAAAGGACAGAATAATCACATATCTACCCTAACCAAGGGTAAGACTCACAAACCCAAGTCCGACAACACTGCTTCCAAGTCTAACAATAAATCAGGAAGCAACTACAAGGCCAAGGAACCGCCAGGCCCTTGCCACAAATGTGGTAAGAAAGGACACTGGGCCAGCGCCTGAAAGGGGAAAGGGCATGATCCCCCAGTAAATGTGGTGGTCAACCAAAAGCAGGAAGACCAGGGAAAAGCCAAGGCATGCCAGTAAAGGAATATACTGAGTCTGCCACTTCCACTATTCCAAAAGAACCAGACAGCCAACTATCAGAGGCAGCTGAGTCTAATTCAGCTCCCTCTGAGACAACAACTCCAGAGGCATCAATACTAGATCCGCCTTTGGCCAGTCAGCTGTCCCACTTTGCCCACAAACAGGAATTCAAAGAGGATCCTTTACACATGTTTGTGTCAGATGACCTTTATTCTATTCCTGCCAGAGGGAGGGGACACCCAAGAAAGGTCACACCAAATGCTGTAGAGGCAGTTTCCAAACCATACATGGATCAAGTACAGGAAACTTGCCTTGATTCCAATCCTAGCATAGCCAGTGACCTATCTTTCTTGAAGGGAGTTCAATTCTCCCTTCCAATTGAGACCATCAAGGCCAACTTCCCTGAGCTTGGCCAAAGTCTCAGGCAGTAATTCAATACTCTGGCACCCTTGGGTGTACACATATTAAACTTACACTCTGAACTCTACTCTGAATTTACTTAAGCAGATATCTCTGTTAATAAAGTCAAGGTGCACGCCATAATAGATAGTGTTGCCCCTATTAATATTGTGTCCATCCGCCTTGTCAGGAAGCTAGGTATTTATCCTGAAATTGCGCACACCAGGGTATATGGTACTACTAGAAAACATACCACTACGTCTGAAGGAGCTTACAGCGCTCTGCCAATGCGCTTTGGCTCCATTACAGTGTCCTTTCCTGCCGTGGTCCTACCCAGTGAGAATTACAACGTCCTCATTGTTACTGCATTCCTATGTAAATACAGAGTTAGATTGGACATAAAAGACAACACCCTGACTATCCTTTGCCAGACCATCCCACTGTACTACACACAGGACGCAAAACCACCAGCTAAGGTAAAGCCTAGCATTAATCTGGCATATAAGGATGGTGTGGTGGCAGTTCCATACACATGTACAGGGAAAAAGGGGGAAATGGTTGCCCACCCAGATCAAGGAGCACAAAGGAATTCTGCTCTGTTTGCAATCAGCTCTTAAACTTGGATCTGGCCAACAGCAGGTTGTCAATACAGGTTTAACTTTAGACATCCCCGCAGGACTACATGGTGAAGTTCATCAGCCATGAGGATGTTCAAGATTTGAACCGTGTATTTCCCCTAGGATAATCATTCCTGGACATGGAAAAATTCATGTCCTACTGGCCAATCTCCAAGGGCACAACATCCACATCAAGAAGAACCGGATTTTAGGATTTGTTCATCTTCTACCAGTTGAAGAACTGGACAGCTTTGAGTGTATTGGAGACTTGTCAGAAATGGGTCTTCCTGATCAATTTTAAGCTTTTGTGTATGTGACCACTCCACTGGCTGATCTATCTTCCCTCAATGACACTGAACAGGGGCAAGCCAGTGCGCTTTTTAAAAGATACTGTTGCATATTTGCAGAGAACAACTTCAATATTGGGTGCACCAATGAGGTCACTCATCACATAGACACAGGGGATAAAAAACCTGTTTTCCTCCAACTTATTTGACGCTCAAAGGCCAGTGAAGAGACTGTGAACAATGAAATCCAGTAACTTCTAGATAGAGGCATGTTGATCCCATCCGAGAGTCCCTGTGCGTCACCCATCCTGATAGTAAAAAAGAAGGACAGGAGTAATTGAGTAGTCATAGACTACCAACACTTGAGCTTAATAACCAAGAAGGACTCATACCCACTGCACAGGATTGACAACACGCTAGATCAACTTGGTGGGCCAAGTACTTCTCAGCAATGGACATCATATTGGGGTACTGGCAGATTGAGCTTCCACCAGAGGAAAAAGGTAAGTGTGTAACAATCACTTCTCAAGGTCTTTTCCATCCAACCTAAATGCCACAAGGGTTGTGCAATGTGCCTGCAACCTTCTGGTGGGCCATGGACACCATACTGGGTGGTCTCAAGCTCTCCTGCGTGCTTGTTTACCTGGAAAATATCAATGTGTTTTCAAAAACCTTCACCAAACACCTTGAGCATCTGGGGGCTGTATTCAAAAGATTGGCAGATGCCAACTTGAAGATCAAACCCCACAAATGTCAATTCTTTAAGGATCAGTTGGAGTACCTTGGGCTTGTGGTGGATATAGCAGGGCTCTGTCCCCAGCCAGCTAAGAGTGGAGGCAATCACCAAGATGAAGCGGCCAGAAAGCAAACATAATATCCAGGTCTTCTTGGGGATGGTAGGGTACTACCACCGCTTTATCCCCAACTTTGCTTTCACTGGCGAGCCCCTGTTTTATCTACTGAAGAATGGAATTCCCTTCCTATGGACAGCAGCATTCCAGGACGCTTTTGATGCCCTCTGCACCAGCCTGTTCTCCAGCCCAGTGCTAATGTATCTGGACTTCAGCAGGCCTTTTGTTGTACATACAGATGCTTCATTATCCGCTCTAGGGGCCGTCCTTTCCCAGTTGGACAACACAGGGGCAGAGCACCCAGTGGCCTATGCTAGCTGATCTCTGAACGTACATAAGCAGAACTACACAGTCATCAAAAGGGAATACCTTGCCGTGATATATGCCTATAAGCAATTTAGGGTATACTTGCATGGGGTACACTTTACTGTGGTCACAGACCACGCTAGTCTCATTTGGCTACAAAACCTTAGAGAGCCAGAAGGACGCCTGGCCTGATGGGCATTAAAGCTCCAGGCTTTTGATTATACTATATTTCACTGACCAGGTGCCAACCACCAGAACATGGACTGTTTATAAAGACTTCCAACAGTTGCTATAGTAGTAACCCAGGCAGACCTACTGTACAATATAGATTTTCAACAACCAGTTCAAGGATGAACCAGACAAAGTACAGGCTATCCTCTGTGAGCTCCAAGAAGACTGCAAGGTTGAGAACCAGAAATTGTATAAGTACCACAAGGGTGCTAAATACATTTTTCCAAGGCCTTTGGAGCGCCTGTACCTGATAATGGCCTCCCACAAGGCAGTGGGCCATGGTGGCTTAAGAAAAACCGTCCACCAACTTCAACAACACTACTACTGGGAGTCACTCCTCTTTGATATAAAAGAGACCCTGACTTATTGTACAGAATGTCAGCATGGGAAACCTTTCATTGGTAAGCACCAATACAAATCAGTAGAGCCCAAGTTTGCTTGGCATACTGTTAGTATAGACGTGGTTGGGCCTCTGCCCATGTGTGTTGGTTGTTTGCGCTACATCATTGTGGCAATTAATCACCTTACAAGATGGGTGTAAGCCAGAGCTCTCCAGCACGTTAGCGCTGAATTAACAGACAGGTTTGTGTTGGAACAGATCATTCATTGAAATGACTGCCCTCAGTTTATTCTTGCCAACAACAGAACAAACTTCACTGCTCATGTAATTCCCAAATTAAATGAGCTCATGGGTGTGAGAGGAGTGCTCTCCACACCATACCATCCAGAATCAAATGGAATGGTTGAAAGAGCCAACATCCAGCCATCACACCAATTCTGTTCTAAGTAATGGGGAACCCAAATAACATCACATATCCACAATATATGTCTAGGTTAGCCAAAAAGCTTATCAAGCTTCAGGCCAAAGCTTTCACCAAAACCTCCCTCACCAGGAATAAAGGACACAAAACTGATAAAAAAAATTGATGCACCCTAGCCAAATTTAATATTGGCACCCAGGTTTTGTATCATGACAGAGTTGTGGGACGGGCTCATAAGCTCAACAGCATTTGGAAAGGCCCTTTTGAAATCATTGAAAAGACCTCTCAAGATGCTTACACAATCAAGGATCTGGCTAATGGAAAACTCATTAACAGAGTCCACACCTGTCAGAAATCTGCAGACCAGGGTATTTTATCATCTGCCAGATGATATCCTAAGTCTTCTTACATTAGGAAAGTACAGAGAAGCTGTGACTTTGGCGTAACCTGTGGCCCGGAATATTTTGTTGTCATCAGAAGTAAAAAGTCTGACAAAGCCCAAAGGATTTGGGACGGTTCTTCCTACTTCTGGATACTGTTCATATGGGTTGTCTCTATATTTTACTATAGATAATTATACTGTATGACAACAGTATCATATTTTGCTCTACTAATAAAGCCTAAGAGAGGATCATATTAAGGAAATAGGACTTGGATCAATTGTCAAGTCAATACGGAATCATCAGTCTTTTATTCTAATGGACTGGCCTTAAGGCGGCCTGCCTGCCCGCATTTTATCCAAGTTAGCTCACAACACTAGGAAGAGACTGAAGCAGCATTAGGTCAACACAACAGGAGGCCTGGCCTTTTCTGGGTGGATTTTGTGGAAGCTTGCTTGACAACTTCCTTGGCTTACTGTGTTTGTTCTAGACACGCTGCACAGATGAATCTCTTTTCAGCTGCCTGCCTGGGCCACTATCCAGGGCTAGCTAGCCAACGGTTGGCTACTAGTTCATGAGATGATTGTTACACTAATCAGAGCTACTCTAATACAACAGGCTCAGGGCCTTTTATCTTAGAGTGTTTGGCCTGGTGGCCCAGTCCATGTTGGACTCTGCTAGGCATAATGCAGATGACGGTTCTTATGACGGCCCTCTTATTCTAGGATACAATTTAAGTTTTAGAATAATAATTATTGTGAAGTGCATATTGAGGTGCTTGATGAAGGGAACTAATTAATGAGCAGTAATTGCATGTTTCATTTGTTAATTGCACTGCATGAATTTGTTGATACCAGGATATGATTTGATCATTGATTCCACAAACCTGCGGCCTGCATTATTTTTTGAAACCATTCCTAAGAGTGATTAACTGCTGGCCCACATTATTTTGTTGAAACCATTCATAAGAGTGATTAACTGCTGGCCTGTGTTATTTTGTTGAATCTGTTAATTAGTCAATATCCAGAAATCCTGACAACTCCAAATTTCTCAAGCCATATTTCTCTATTACAAATGTTGGCTCACAATAAAGCTTAAAAATAAATTCTAAAAATTCAAAATATGAATGAGCTTTATTGCAAAAAACTAGGGGTCGCCTTCCTGATATTCAGGGTCCTCTCCATCCTCTTCAAGATCAATCACTTGAGAGTTATCTCTCCAGGAACGCCACACTGCCTGCCATAGGCTCCACAAAAACACAAACAGAAATCTTCTTCCCTCAACAAACATATAGGTCGCCACCTGCAACCACAGATGCCGCTCTGCCTGAGGCAGCTGGGAATCCCAAACAAAAGGTATGGGCAATTCTACATGCACAGTGTCAGCTTATCAGAGTCCAGCATCTAAAGGAAAGAAGCAGGCCAGAACAAGGCAGTCTACCATGAAGTCTGAGATGTACCAATATACACAGGAAGAGGCGCCTTCAAACCCCCAATTTATTCCAAACCTTCTCCCAGTGAGCCGCTATATCATCAGCATTGGCCATTGGCAAGCCAGGATCCGGGGTTAACATTATCCCCACATAATGTCATCCCCCAAATAGTCTGCTGCCGGTCCCCACCATTGATGGTAGCCCAAGTGCTCTGGGTCACCTGAAAAATCTGACTATCACAGGCATCAGAATTATCCACCCCAAGGACTGGTAAAAAAGAGGGAATCCAGCCAAAGGGCTGAGCCAGGTTGAGAAAACCTATATCCCTTGATCCAGAAGATACCCATGAACGGCCTGTTTCACGCCCTCCTTGTCACCTGTCAACACCAGCAGCTTGGCCAGCCCATTGCCAAGTTGTCCCACCATCTCTTTGTTTTCCACTGCATGGAACCCCTCCTGAAATTTTTAATTCTCTGTTTTAGGTGGTCCTCAGACGTCTGGCCATTACCACATACAGGAACAGTGGAACTATGTCCACCCCCAATATAGTTGAGGGATGGAAACCCCCTTGTCCCCTATACCAAATAATGGGGCAGATTCCTGTTCCAACTGGAAACCTGTTTGGGTACAAAGCAAGAAAGCCCAGAAGGTGGATTGATCACCAAGGGTTGAGGCCGGGTCCAGGCAGCCCCCTGCTGAACTTTGCCAATATGCTTCTCCCTATCAGAGGTTTGGCGGCCCCATTATCCTCCTCCACTGGGATCTCCTCGCTGTTTTCCCCGGTACAATCCCCTTCATTTAAGGAACAGGAATAGGTCAAACTCTCCAGTCCTGACCACAAGGAACCAGTCTCCACTTGACAAAGCCCACAAAGAAACGCCACCTTGGCCTCTTTGGAAAGCCCACAAATTTGGCAACAGTCTTCTTCTGACATCTGTGACACTATCTGGCGGGCACAGTCTTGTTGCTAATACCAGAATAATTGGAATTGCTACTCATATTCCTGTGCTGAAGACATTCTCCAAGACTATATAGCTCAGTCAAGTGGGGAAAATGTCAGGAAATCCTGATCTATTAGGGGTGACTGATCCATATCCCTAACACTAAAGCTATGGGTTAACAATAGACGGGCCACAGCCAGTTTGAAACGTCTATTCTGGAATACAGAGAAACTATATCAAGACTAATATAGTTTGCATTCCAGAAGACACTTGAGACATTACAGGTCTCAGGTCATTGGTTAATCTGGAAGCTTCTGCCATGCATTCCAGATCCCAAAATAGACGCAAACCTGCCCTAGAGAATAAAGGCGGGGAATTACAACATCCTGTTTCACCGAGAAATGAGACAGAAGACTGCAAGTGCAAATTTTGTACATTACACCCAGCTCAAGACGGGATCAGCCCTATGGATGTCAACTTAGTTGTCCTCAACTAAGTCAAGGGATACCTAGGATGAAGAGGGGAAATTAGCAGCCTAGGATATCACCTCATTCCAAAACCTTATTCAGGTTTGGAATCCAATTCCGGGGGTGAAACTAGTAGCTTGGGTATGATAGGCTAGCTAGTAAGAGTTGTCTGCAGCTAGACGCCAGTCTGGCTGCTAGCTTCATACTATAAAAAGTCCTTCCAAGATCACTTGGAAGGCAGACAAAAATAAAAATCACCAACATTACTACTAACCCAATTAGTAGTAGTGTCAAGTACAATAAGAGTGTATTATTGTTACTTTCTAATCCTACTAAAACCACCACAGTTGGTGTTGCGTCCCAAAGACCACAGGACTTTATTTTCACTTGGCTCCAGTAACCACGGAACTATGTCAGTTGCTGGAATCACCTATACCAATTGGAAACACATCTGTTCCCATACAGATATCCCAATCCCAACATGTATAACACACCTGATAAAAATAACATCTCTTCTTCAAGAACATGAAATCTTGACAGATGGTTAAACTCTTTGCTGAGGATTGGATTGATGGCAAAAAGAGAGCTTGGTCAATTTAAAGCTGTATGGTTCAAACTTAAAAATATTGAAATAATAATTTTAAATAAGAGATTTTAAAAAGAGATAGTTGGCCTTCACATTTTGAAATTATTGATATCAAGTGAAACAATAGTATATTCCACTTGGATGTGTCAGCTGATCCAAGTGGCTGCATATTTTTTCAGAGTAAAGCTTTACTGCCACTTTTTTAAACCAAGAAATTTATTTATTGGGGGAGGGTGGGGTATCTGTCTTTTAGCGCCTGTTGGGAATTTTGACCAAGCAATGATGCCAATTATGACAGAGCTCATGGATTGGGATTTCTACAACCAAATCCATAAATTAGTAGTACAAAATACAATGATACTAATTATGACAGAGCTTGTGAACATGAATTGCAGCTACCAAATAATATAAATTGGTAGTATAAATTATATGCAAATTGAATCAGCAGTATTCTGCTGACCTGAGCCTTAAACTAGCTAATGATAAGTGCCGCCGCAGCAATTAATGACACATGACTTGCCGCCACGGCACTTAATAAATACACAAAGCGCTGCAGCGCCTAGCAATTGGATTAGGCGCCAAAGCGCTGAACTACTTTTACGTTAAGCGCCGCCACGCCAACTGAAAATTATTGCAGGCGCCACAGCGCTGCCTTACTTTTACGTCAAGCGCTGAGGCGCTGGGTTTGATTCCCCATAATCTTGAATCCCCTTAATTGTCACATTAATAAGCATTAAGCTACAGTATGATAAGGAAGCAGGAAGTGATCCTGAAGTAACTAAATTATTCCACACCAGAAAGGATCACCTGTGCTGGGTGAAGACAAAGATATTCTATTGGTTGACGTGCAAGAAGCGCCAAACCTAGATTAATAATTACCCAAATTAGGGGCGTGCTAGAATGCCCTAGAAGACATTACTAGCAGCCCAGAGATTACTCTTGTAGAAGGTATAAGAAGAATTAATCATTTGCAATAAAATCATCTTTGAACCACCTTTATTTTATCCTTGATCTGGTTGGCTTTTATCCTAATCCTTAAGCGCTGCTGCGCAATCAGAAGCCATTGCTGGGAAATAATCATGGTTCTGCTCAATCCTGGCTCTTCTGATACAATACTACTCATATCCTCACATATGACTGTATTCTGGAAAATTTCCTGTTCCCTATAATCTCAAATAATTGTGGCACTGTAATGCAAAAAGCGCGACAGCGCCCTGGGAGTAAACCTTGCTTGCCACAGCTTCATCCCAAAAGAACATCAGTGGAGTAAACAGTAAATGATAAAATGATGACTTGATATAAGAATTTCCATGAAATTAAGAGTATCTAGATTACTTATTTGCTAATTACAATCAAAATGGATCTAAATATGATAGATTTAGCTATTATATATGCTGAGATATATAGTTAAGTGCTGGAATTGGGTGTGTGTCATCATCAAAGGCTTGGACTTGATTTGATAATATCTAAACTTACTTTTAATGAACACTAAAAAACTAAAATCAATGTATATTTGTGAACACTAAGTTAATATTGAAGCCCAACAGCTTAATTCAAAGCTACAGAACAGCTCTGCATCTTGTAGGGATTTAATAAATCTAGTTTAAGATTTAAAATCATTATCTGGCTTCTCTAAATATAATTATGATATTCCACTGATTTAGATCTATTTTCTGTTTATACTTGGGATATGCAGCTTTAACTTTAAGTGGATATAATTGTAATTGATTTTAAGGAAGAATTTTAAATAAAAATTTAATTAAACATATGATAAGTAACCCAAGCCTAAAAATCTAATAAAAGGTATAAAATGATTTTTTAAACCCAACTTTATATCTGTCCTTGGACGGGACAGCCACATAGTTTTTAAGAGGGGCAAGATTGGGATGATCAATCAGTTGGATTGAACAGGGAGAGGCTTGATCTTGGTCAGGAGTCAAGCGCTAAATCAAGCTTTCACTGGGATGAGATTGGCATTAGTTCTTGTTCATTGTTTTAGTAATTTGAGTTGACTTCTGTTTTGGCTTTGAGGGGTACTGGGTCTCTTGTACAGGGCTTTGCTGGGGGTTGCCCCTGCTTTCTTGACACCACTTTTTTGGAGTAGGTCACAATCTGTGCCTCACTCCATTTTGTAGGTCATGAAATATAAGAGGAGGTCGGTTTATAAGGATGAAACAGATGATTTTGTTTTGTTCCAGAAAGAGGATGTAAAGTTAGGGCAGTTTTGGTTGTTGGATTTTGTTTTCTTACTATGGTTTATTCCAGCTTTACCTGTCATTATCCCACAATGGTTTTTTTTATTGAATTAGAGTTTGTTTTGGATGATTATTGTGAAATTATAATAAATGAAGAAATGTCTTTTTAATCTAATGGAGTGGCTATCATACTTAAGATTGGATACGTCACAAAACATGATAGGACAGTGCTTAGTCACATCCCAGTTTATGTAGATTTGTTTGTGACTTTAGGAGCAGGTCATGAAATGTGGCAATTACAATTGTGACCTGCTCCTAAAGTCACAAAACAAATCAGCATGGATTGTGATGTGACTTGAAGGTCACAAATTATTTTGTGAGCAACTGGTGAAGTCACAAAACAGATTTTGATGGGTGAAGCTTGGTCACAACTAGGGAAGGGACTAAAACAGCAAGTGTGCAAACACAGTGTCACAAAACCATTTTTTTTGGATGTTTTGGATTGGTTTACAAAACAATCCATGTGATTTTGTGTCACAACTTTTGGAGTAGGTCACAATCTGTTCCTCACTCTTTTTTGTAGATCACAAAATATAAAAGGAAGGTGGTTTTCATGGATGAGACAGATTATTTCATTTTTTGCAAGGCACAGGATGTAAAATTAGAGGAAGTTCAGTTGTGGGACTTTATTTTTTAAATTAAATTTATTAAAGCTTTACCTACCATTACCTCATAATGATAGATTTAATCATACCACAGATTGCTTTAGATAGTTATATTAAAATGCCAATCTAAATACTTATAAAAATCTACTTTAATTGAAAGGAATAGCCTACATAGTTATGATTGGACACAACACAAAACCACATGAGATTGTGCTTGGTCACATCAGAGTTTGTGAAGATTTTTTTTGTGACTTTAGGAGCAGGTCACAAAATCATCTTTGTTTGCTAAGCATCACTTTTATTACAAATAATAAAAGTAAGTATAGTAAAAAACACAACACAAAAGCCTATCTACTACCAATCAGTCCGCATGACCCAGAAGGGGACAGACAATGGAGGAGGAAAGAAGAAAGCCAAGGGATGAGATGGGGAGGCAGTAACCTCACACCAGACAACCCCCAAGGCATTGGCCAAGGACACTGTCCCAGATAATTAAGAAGATCATTGGGAAGGACAGGTTAATGGCCCACCTATCTCAGGAGGAGGGGGATTCAGGAGGCTCAACAGGAGTAAGTTATTATGCTTATATATCAACAAGAGAGGTATTCAATGATCCTGATTGGCTGGATAAGGTGAGCGCCAAGGATTTGGAGGGCATGGAAGCAAACCTCAATGAAACTCAGCGTAAACAACTGATGATGCGCCAGAAGCTGTTCAGTGATTTACTGGACAGTTATTGGATTGAAGCCAAGACTACCCAAGAATGGGAAGATGAGGGCATCTGCCTACAGGAAATCATCAAGTGGTGTAGCATTGGATTCTCACTGGAAACAGCCAAGGAGTGGACAAGATATCAGTTCCGGGTAGATGCAGCTACCAAGTGGCACAATGCAGGAGTGGATCTTTGAGCCGCTAGTGTATTCCATAAACACCAAGTAGGCAGAGAAGATGCAAGTTTATGGTTGAGGACCAAACTTCCCATTGATGCTATCACCTACCTTGTGCGGCTTCAAATCTCTTATACTCAAGCGTACCCTTGGATTCAGAGCAAGTACCCAGCCAGCAAAGTGGCAGAATTTGTCAGATCTGGTCTCCCTGGGGAACATGCTCCGGCCACAGTGGGGCTAGGATTGCCCCTGATGAAGCAATGGCATACTATGTGGCATTTCTGGATGCCACTGCATGGGAATGGGCAGAAGCAGACATCACATTGGAGAATTCTTGTGAATGGGCCAAATACAGATGGGCACCTAAAGAATGCACCACATGGTCCAAAACTAACTTCTCCCCTCACAAAGCTGGTGCATGGGCATCTAAAGGGCTTAACTGTATGCAGGCAGCACATCTTGTCAACATTGTATGGACTCCCAAAGAATATTTGGAATGGAGACCCTTTGACAAAATCTATATGGAAACAATGCATAAGTGGAAAGAGGTGGGATTCATGGCTGCCAGAATGAGATACTGGGAAAACCAACAGATGAACACACAGGAGGCCTTGGAATGGGCCAAACTGGGAGTTGACACCACCACTAATAGCATGACATCTTCCTTGAATATGGGCAGATTTACTCTGGTTGATTGGGCAAAGTGGAAGGAAGCAGGCTTCAGATTTCTTACTGCTGCCAACTGGTTTGTATGTGCCTTCAATATGGAGGCCGCAGTAGAATGGGGCAAACTTGAATTCTCTCCAGAGGAAGCTGCAGAACTTTGTGAGGAGAAAATTAGCCCAAAAGTAGCTCAGGAATGGAAAAACAAGGGGTTCAAAGTTCCTCACATCAAAGAATGGATGAAGGCAACAGGTTCCCCTGACATGACGTTTGAGTTTTTCTCTCAGGGCCTACAATCTGACAAGGCAGCTGAATGGATAGATAATGAGGTTGACAATGAATTGGCATGGAACTTCCACCTTGAAAACTGGAGCCCTATTGACCTCCAGAACTGGTGTGCCCAGAACAATGTTGGATTTCAGACTATAACCCCAAACATGAAAGAATTCTTTGCACCAGACACAGCAGTATCCTGGCTGCAACAGGAGATTGGGGTGGGCCAAGCATGTCTGTGGTCTACTTTGAAAGTAACAGCCTAAACAAGCTGCAGCATATCTAAACAAGGGCATCCTTCCAACAGATATGAAGGAATGGATAGCTCGGGGATTTACTGTTGAAGAGGCAGTGTCTTGGGTCACTAGGAACGTTCCGCTGGAAAAAGCTGAATCCTTAAAGCAAAAGAATACTTCCTAGCAAGAGGGCATGTCCTACAGTGCATCATGCGCTAAGGGCCCGGCCCAAGCATGGAAAGGGTCAGTCTCTTTTGAGGAATACGTACAGGAAAAGATAAATGGCCAATCTATGGAATGGATGGCTCCCAAATCTGTTATTGATGATGCACTTTGTCTGAACTTTGGTAATCTTCCTTGAGGAGAACATAGCAAGTACATGAGTGCAGTCAAGACTTTCTTTGAACAAGAATTTGCATATGTTAAACTGGGATTCCACTATGTAGTCAAACATGATTACATGGACGTTGGATTCTCTAGCATTGATGAGCGCAACCAAGCAGAGAAATTAGGGATCATGTATAAAGACAACCCCATCCAGCTAGAAAAAACAACCTTTGTTAACAAAAAAACTAGATGGGTGTCTTTCACAAACATTCATATCAATGTACAGGACATGGATTGGATACATGATACACTAAAAACAGGGCTGTGTTACTATGGCAATATAGTGACATGGGAGGCAGAATGCACGGAATTCCTTCCCAAATGTTTTGTACCTACCACTATACACACTCTACTGGACCCATCTCCTCTCCTTCAGGAAAGAAAGGTGAGTATCCCGTGTTTCATTTATATCCCGGGATGCAGTAGAGTGGTAGCAGTTGAGATAGAAGGAGAAAGACAGGTGTGTAGGCTCTGTTACGGTATGGGACACACTATGCATCACTACCACCATCAAAAGAATGCGTACTTCAGGGATATCATATTTGAACCTGAGGAGGGAATCAAAAAGAAAAAGTCTCAAACCTTCCTCAGACCAAATCCAGTGGTGTGGATTCCTCAGAATATCACTAGTCCTCAGGAACTCCTAACTACCTGAGCTATGTTAGCACACTGTCACAGAACTGCACAAGAGGCATTATTGGCAGCTAACGTAGAGGGTAATGTCAAGCCTTTTGTTGAACCCACGGCGCCTACACAGGAGCCACAGGAATTACCTGTGGTCCAGGCTTAGAAGGACCAGGACAAATGGAAAAAGGATGAGGATGTGAGAGAGGGGGGCTAAATTAACTAAGTTTGACTCCCATCTCGGTGAGATGAACCACCAGGATGCCGCCCAGTGGAGTACTGGGATGGCCGCTTGGAGGGGGGACCAAAGGGAGGACACAGGGGACAACCACAGGAAGTAGGAATTCAGCCCCATCAGCGCTAGCTTGGCAAGCAACCAGGGCATACAAGTGGGGGCAGAGGGCAAATTCACAGGTGCTTGGAGAGGTGCTGAGTGGTTCACCTCCAAGATAGGAGGGGTAGTCACCAATAGTTCCTCCAAAGAGGGGGCAGGTATAGCATAATCATCCACATAGAGGTCCAAGTTATCACAGGCTAAACTTTTGACTACAGCCTCCCCAGAGATGAAAAGTTAATCAGGGAGGTGCAGGAGAATAGAAGGATTATTCCCCACAAGGCAGACAGAAGAAGAAATAAGGGTCCATAGATTTGGAGAGGTGATACAGAGGAGTATTACAAAGGGCGCACAAGTGAACACTACAAATTTTAAAACTGGGAGGATCATATTTGCAAAGACCAGAATTTTTGGGGTCTAAAAGTGCAATTTTCAAGTCTCTAAATTATAAGAATTTAAAGTGGTAGGGCAGCCACAAGAGAAAATGAGTGGATAACGGCAGGAACCACTTGGGGGCCTTGGCAATGGCTTCAGGTAGCTTGGGCGGTTGTAGAGAGGAAAGCAGGTTTGAAAACAGTAAAATCAAATGAAATCTCAAATTTAAAGTAAGAATTATAAGATAATTTAAATGAATTCTGGGGTTCAAACTAGAATTTTGCAAGCGTAAGCTACCAGCACAACAATTAAGTGATAAGCCTAAGCTAAAAGGCTTCAAAACTGTGGTTGGGTTTGAAATGGACAACACCAAGGTAAGGTTTAATATGAAACTGACTAACACTTTGATTAGGGCAAAGAAGACTCAAAACAGAGTCAACTTAATTTTAAAACAGCAAAGTTTAGGCAATTAAACCAAAGTTTAATCATTTTGAAAAATTGACAAGCAGGGGACCCAAAGTCCCCTGTATTGTTAAAAAGAGAATGAGTTGCTAAGGAATGATCACCTGACTACTATGACTTGCATCTGATTGGTCAAGAGAGAAAATTTGCTGGCCAGGGCCAGGGGTGCTGGAGGGTTTCAGGGTAATTTCTGCGGCTTTACCTGATTGGCTGGAGGGCACCTCAACCAGTTCAGATTTAATTGACTTTCTGGTTCTGGATGTGGCGTTGTTTGATTGGGCGTTCCTGATAGTTTTTAAGAGAGGGCAACACCATGCCAACAAATAGTTCAAATTGATCAGTGTTTCTTCCCAGGCCGGAACAACTGGAGCCAGAGGATCTGCAGGGTAGGCTAGGACAAATCTCTCATCACTAGTATGGGCTAAATCTCCTAGAGAATTAAGTGGCTTGGCTGTTATTTTTGGCCCCTTTTTGGTGCAGCAGGGAAAAGCGGTTTGACCCAAGGCCAAAGGTGGCAGTGAATATACATAGGAGGCTAAATGGCAACAGAAGACCAAACAACCCAAGCAACCAAAGACCCAAGCAAAGCCAACCAAGAAACCCCAAGAACCCACAAAGAGCGCCAAGCCCAAGAAAGCACCCTAACCAACCCCAGCTAAAGAGACAGATGACATAATAGAAGACTTCTCTGCTGAAGAAATGGCAAGAGCCCAGGCTTCTCCTAGCATGAATCCTGGCCCTTTTCTGTCCCAAAGCAAATGGAACCCATTAGCATCCTCCCAACCTGATTCCCAACATTCTCCTATAGCTGAGCCTCATACCCGTGGGTCGGGCTATCAGTTATGAGGATTGCAACAATCAATGTCCATGGAATTGGTGCATTGAAGACACTGCGGGAAAAACTACACTACATCAAAACAAACAATAATATCAATCTAATTGCACTTACTGAGACCCAACTCCATAAACTTAAGGAAAAACCTGACTTTACTACTAACCCTTCAGACCACTCTTGGTCACGCGGAAGCAGCCTCCAAGGGATCTGGACAGATCATGTGGCTTTGGTGGCACTTTGAAACAATATCATAATTACATTTATTGACCAATTCCTAGACGGAAGGATAATGGTTGCCAGGGTCAAGGATATCCGCACTGAGAAAGAACTCATAGTGGTAACCGCATACCTCAAACCGGGGGGAATTCTGGAAATAAGGAAGGCTGGCGTATCTTAACATTGTTAAGACAATCATCCAATACTATATTCCTAGGAGACTTTAACACATATCAGCAATCAACGAGATACATACCCATGCAGGGCCAAACGTCACCCATCAGCACCCCTGATGGAGCATTTCCTTGAGGAAAACAGAGCCATGGAGACCATCAACAATGAAGATATGGACCTCACTCAGCTCACAAGATGGGGATATGTGGAAGGATTTCTGGTGTCAGGAGCAAGACTGGACCACATACTTGTGACAGGGTATATACGACATGAATTCACAAGCTCCCAGGTTTTGGTAGCCCATTTATCAGATCACCACATAGTATATGTGGACTGGGATTCAGGGCATAAAAGACAACCAGATACAAAATGGGCCATCAAACCATCAACTATCCGGAACTCCAACTGGAAGAAAGAACTGGAACAAGCCATTAAACAGTTTTTAGAAGCGTGTATAGGACCAACCCTGTTGCCATGTATGACATGGATGATCATTAAGGACTATATTTGCAGGGTGACTACTAAGTTCCAAATAAAGCAGAGAGAGCACAAAAAGAGGACACTACAAAAACTAGAAAGGGAATATAAAGAGAAGGCCCGCACAGACATACTGTGATTTGATGTGTTGCACAGAAAGATAAAGAAGCTCCAGTCCAACATTGAAAAACGCCGCCGCACTAATGCTACATATTGCTTCTGGTATAACTTTGGAATATCTACCAAAGACGGCCTATGCAGCTTGGCCCAACAATAGAGAGGATCCCCATTCACAGAGATTGAGACAAGAGAAGGCCTAGTGACAAAGGATAAGCAAATTATCAAACAAGAGATCAAAGCCTATTACACTGACCTGTATTCCTTTACTGAAGTAGACAATGAGGCTTTGATCAAGCTGAAAACAAAGGCTAAACCACAATTGAAAATATGTACCCCTAAACAAAAAGTTCAGCTGGTACAAGATATAACATTGGAGGAAGTGTTACAAGCAATCAAAGAATCTCCAAATGGGAAGGCCCCTGGCCCAGATGGTATTCCAGCTGACGTGTACAAACCCATTTGTCATACAATAGCTCCACAACTGGTCAAAATGTTTAATTACATATTGAAAACAGAAACCATGTTCCCAGAAGGCAATGAGTTATCCATCTGCCTGCTCTTCAAAAATAAGGGCCAACAACACAACTTGAAGAACTGGCAACCTATATCCCTATCAAATGCTGATTATAAATTACTTACCAGGATCCTCTCTAACCGCGTCATGGAGGTGGTGGATAGCATTATTCATTCATCACAAACAGGGTTCATCAAAAACAGATCAATATGGGACAATGTTGGCACAGTGCATAATGTTCTTCAAAACAGACGGGAAGATAACTGGGGGTTCATGCTCTTCCTAGACATGGAAAAGGCGTACAACCGGATATCATGGGCTTACCTATATGAAGCTATGCGCGTAGTAGGCCTCCCTGAACAATGGATATCATGGGTTAAGACCCTATACATAAACCTAAAAGCAAGGGTTATTGTTAATGGGGAGCTTACTGATAAGGAGCGCCTTTGGGGAAGCTTCACATATAGAATTAGGAAAGAAGTGAAGTATATTTTATTGGATAATACTTTAGACTTATATAGACTTGGCTGTGGCGGGGATTTAGTTGGATCAAACCTAGGGGCTAGTCATGTGCTGGATGGGTTTGAGTCGTTGGATACCTGGACAGTCATGTGATATTGGTTTGTTGCCATTCTCAGTATGTCAAACGGTATATTGGAAAGGCACCAAATTGGGCGATGACTGGATGTTAAGTGTGATGGTGGTAACCGGAATACCCGTACATCCAGACCTTTGACATTACCAAGAGGATAGCAATTTCACAAGGGTTACAACAGGGAGATCCGTTATCACCTATACTGTTTAACTTTGCAGCCAATATTTTCCTAGCAGCCGGTAACCAACAACTGGAAGGATTATGTCACCCAGGAAAAGCAACTTTCAAAATGATGGCTTTTGCGGATGATACAATTATGGCAGTATCAAACACTTTTGATGCTGAGATAGTATTGGGTATACTTGAACTATACCAAGCAGCATCAAACGCTAAAGTAAATATTGAAAAGACAACTTTGATCTGGATTGGTGCTCCCAACTTTGTGCCACCCTGTGGCTTTACCCAATCCCAGCCAATGAAACCTTCTGCCACTTGGGAATCTGGTTTAATTTGTCAGACATAGACCTGAAGGCCAATGAACAGATACTTTTAAAATCAATGGCCAACAGGATTAACGGGTGGTGTCACTTTCAATTCAATTTGATAGGTAAGGTGACAACGCTTAATACTTTCATATTTTCCAAAATGTGGTATACAGCATACATTATCCCCTTCTCTGGACAGTTTGAAAAATCAGTAGCAAAAATGGTTCATAGTGTCAAGGGTCTGGATGTACGGGTATTCTAGTTACTGCCATCACACTTAACATCCAGTCATTGCCCAATTTGATGCATTTCCAATATACCGTTCAACATACTGAGAATGGCAACAAATCAATATCACATGACTGTCCAGGTATCCAACAACTCAAACCTATCTAGCACATGACTAGCCCCTAGGTTTAGTCTAACTAATATCCCGCCACAGCTAAAGCTATATAAGCCTAAAGTATTATCCAATAAAATATACTTCTCTCCTTTCACATTTCTATATTTGAAGCTTCCCCAAAAGACACTCATTATCACTGGTAGCACTACAGTTTTTGATCACACCCATGAAAGAGAAAATGACTGACCAAAACCCGCCCATCTTTGCTCACGTACTCAACCAAGCCACATCCCAGGACACCTGGAAAACATACTTCCGTGCCCACAACATTGGCAAAGATATTCCTAGTGGATGCACTGTATTCAAAGGCCTGGTCATGCCCAAAGCATGCGCCAAGATTATTCAGTACAGTCACTCTCTTCAACCACAAACAAACGCAAAACCACCTATTGCAGGTGAAGTTAACAACACCAAACACATTGTTATTGACTAATTCTTTGGTAAAAACAAAGAAAACGTCATCAACTGGCTAGACCACTCAGCTGCCAAACTCTGTGCCAGCCACATCCCCCATGAAAAATGGGTCCAGGAAGCCAGCAAGCATCTATACAAGGCCGCAGCAAACTGGTTTGCCACCTGGGTTGGCTCACAAACTGAAGACCAGCTTGAAAACTGGGAAGAGTTCAAAGCTGACATCACCCAAAATTTCTGCGTCACTGAATCCCTCCAAGACATTGCAATACAGCTCAGTGATCTTCCCCAGAAGACCACTATTGCAGCTTACGCCAACAAATTCAAGGAAATACGTTGCAAGATCCAAAACCCAGCACAAGCTGACAACGTACATACCAGAGCATCATTCATCAACAGAATGAAGCCCTCTTTTGCTGCCCTCATCTGCCCAGAGGCGAATACCTCCATGCCCGCGCTCATTGCAGAAGCCAAGTGCGCTGAAAAACGTGCAAACATGGAATACACTGCACACAACAAAAACCGCGCCTCAAACAGCAATGGCAGAGAGAAATCCAATGGCAACAAACGCCAAAACACCAATCACACCAACAGCAACTCCAATTGTAATAATGACAATGGCAATCACAGCCAAAGCACAAACTGCTCCTGTCCCAAAAAAGAGGACACTGCCAAAGTAAACAATGCTGAAGTAGCAACCCACTACAAATCTGACCCCACATTCTCTGACCTCAAAGGTCTCAAAACAGAGGAACAGGGAAAAGAGGAGGGGGAACAGGCTTAAGTGCCCCTGTCTCCCCCCAAACTGACAAGAAATTGTACCAAGGCACCAACTTTGCAACTCGCATTCCCCGTGTCCTGCAGTCCTCCATTTTTATGAGCTTAAAAATTAAAGATTGCTCACAACTTCTTGTCTTCCCATGCACTTACAAATCACATACTCATAAAATTTTATTTGACTCTGGGGCACAACATACAATGGTTAGTAAACCGTTTGTAACCAAATATAAAATACCAGTTGTTAAATCCAACTTAAAGTTTGCCAAAATGGCAGAAAAATCAAAAGTTCTACTCAAAGGCGAAACAACTCCCTTCAGAATTGACCTCCAAGGCATTCAAACGTCCATAAAAGGACTTGTCATGAACAACATAAACTACGACATTGTAGAAGGCATGGACTGGTTCACCCGTGTGAATCCCAGCGTATTTTGGAAAACAAACACCATGACAATAAAACGCAACAGAGTCAACTTCAACATCCTAAAGGAACCCAATGATCTCATTCTATCAGACACAGTATTTGTTCAAGTCATAAATCAAGATGACTCCAAACATCTAACCAAAGATAGTACCCTCCACATAATAAGGTACTCCAAATTTAACAATATACAAACACAAAAGATCCAATGCCCAGAACTTGCGGCACTTCTAAACAAATACACCCATGTATTCAAGGAAGAACTCACAGAGTTACCCCCAGAGCGAGAAGTCAAGCATGGCATTGACCTATGCAAGGCCATGCCTAAGCCAGCACCACTATACAGACTCTCCCCCATGGAAACTCAAACACTTAAAACTCATATTGAGGACAATCTAGCCAAAGGATTCATCCGCCCGTCTGAATCCCTGTGGGGGGCAGCGGTCTTCTTTGTAAAGAAGAAAGAAGGATCCCTGTGCTTATTTACTGATTACAGAACACTGAACACAAGTACAGTAAAGAATAAATACCCTCTTCTACTTATAGAAGACCTATTTGCAAGACTCTCTGGAGCAAAGATTTCCTCAAAGATTGACCTCACATCTGGTTACAATCAAGTCAAAGTCAAAGAGAAAGACATACCAAAGACCGCGTTCCGCACACAATTTGGGTTGTTTGAATGTAAAGTAATGAAATTTGGGATGACAAACGCCCCAGCAACATTTGTCACCATGATGAACCAGGCGCTAAACAAGCTCTCAAACACATTATGTTACCTTGACGACATCATCATATTTTCAAAAACAAAAGAGGAACACCTCATGCATGTCTGCCAGACACTCAATTGACTCGCAAAGCACAAACTATACGCTAAACCTAGTAAGTGCCAATTTATGGAAAAGGAACTCTTGTTCTTGAGCCACATTGTCTCTGACGGTGGCATCAAAGCAGACCCAGATAAAATTAAAGCCATAAATAACATGCAACGCCCCACCTCTGTGAAACAAGTAAGATGTTTTCTTGGTATGGTAGCTTACCTAAGGAAGTATATCAAAGACTGCGGAAAACTCACCGCACCAATCAATGACTTAACCAAGGGTAATGCCAAAAAGAAATTCACCTGGACTCCAGAATGTGACAAGAATTTCCATTTATTAAAACAAGCTCTGATTGAAGCACCAATCTTGCAATACCCCAACAATAATGGGTGCTACAAGCTCAAGTCAGATGCCAGTGACACCGCCATTGGCGCAGTCATGCGTATCTGCCAGCCAGGGCAGCAAGTCTTCCTGCTAGTATATTACAAAAGCAGAAAGCTAACCAATACTGAGCAGAGATACCCAATATACGATAAGAAATTGCTAGCAATATACCACGCTTGCAAGAAATGGAGATGTTATCTGGAAGGACACTTAAACGTCCAAGTACTAACTAACCATAAATCCTTAATCTATTTCAAAACTCAGAAGACACTCGCACGGCGACAAGCCAAATGGATGTCCTTGCTGGAACAGCTTAACCTGGACATCCAATACAAAAAGGGGGCAAAGCTGGTCACAGCCGATGCCCTCTCTAGACTATGTCAGCCTAGAGAGGATCACCCTGACCACCTGGACCCTGACTGGCCAAACCTGTACAAAACTGATTATAAAACCAAAGGAAAAGACCCCTCAACACACCAACTGACCCACAATACATTAGTAAGAAACTAAAAGTACTTACATGTATCCAATGACACAGTATACTGAATTATCAAGGACAAACATATCCCATACATCTCACTTGCACAAAGAGTTGACACTATACTAAGACATCACCGCCTGTTAGGCCATACAAAGGCCAACAACCTATATCTCACACTAAAAGAGATTGTATGGTGGCCCAACCTCAAACAGGATATAGTTGATGTTCTAAAGAAGTGCACAGTGTGCAAAAAATACACCAGCACAAAGGCTCCTCAGCCAACGGTCAACCCAGTACCAGACCCTGAACCATTTAAGGTTTGGGGGCTAGACGTAGTGGGCCCCTTCCCAGAAACAAAGACAAACCAATGTTTCTTAATTGTAGCTAATGACTTTGCCACACGCTGGCCCATCTGCTGGGCAACAAAGGACCACAAAGCAGAAACCATCAACTGTTTCATTAACAAAGCAATCATAGCTGACTATGGCACTCCAGACTACATCATAACTGATGGAGCAACAGAGTTATCAGGGCATGTAGTTAATGACAACTTGAAATCCAAAAACATTAAACACTCCACCACCTCTCCATACAGGCCAACGGTAGAGTGGAACACTTAAACAGCAGCCTCATCAGGACCCTAGAGAAAATAATGAATGGCAAAGTCAGAGACACATGGCCACTATACGTGAAACATGCATTATTAGTATCCTGAGTCCGCACCAACTAAGGGACAGGCTACTCACCGTTCAAACTAACATACTGGTACAAACCAGAAATAGTCACCCGCAACAACCAACTGTATGTGAAGATCCCCCCGGGGAAACCTCCCACAGTAGAACAAGTACCAAACCTACAACACACCTGCCTCAAAGCTAAAGCAGCTGAAATGAAGAGGCTCAAGACACAAAAGGTAACCTCCACAGAGGAACCACTTCCCATCAACTCCCCTGTCTGGATTCTAGCCGGGAACAGAAAGAAACTAGACTCAGTACACAGGGGACCAGGAAGATTCATAAGATACAGACCAGACAGAAATACCTATCTAGTTAAGTTCCAAAGTTCCAAGAACCCAATTATCAAGAAATATCACAGAACCCGCCTCCGCCTCAGTAAAGGAGAACACTTGACCCAGTTGGTACCTACTAGCAAACAACTCCAGGAACATCAGGTGGCAGCCGACAAGACAAAGCCCCCTCCTGATGTACCCGAGTAACCCCTTAAGGGAGGGGTGTGTCAAGGGTCTGGATGTATGGGTATTCTGGTTACCGCCATCACACTTAACATTCAGTCATTGCCCAATTTGGTGCCTTTCCAATATACCGTTTGACATACTGAGAATGGCAACAAATCAATATCACATGACTATCCAGGTATCCAACGACTGGAACCCATCCAGCACATGACTAGCCCCTAGGTTTGGTCCAACTAATATCCCCGCCACAGCTAAAGCTATATAAGCCTAAAGTATTATCCATTAAAATATACTTCTCTCCTTTCACATTTCTATATTTGAAGCTTCCCCAAAAGGTGCTCCTTATCAGTAGTTTCCTATGGTCTACGCCAAATACTTCCCCAGTGAAAATGGAAATCATATGCCAGCCAAAATCTGCAGGAGGCCTTGGATTGATGGATCACGTTGAACAAAGTTGCCGCCTGTGGGTAAAAGGGCTATGTGAACTCATGGCAGCTCATGTTGAATCTCATGTAAATGCAAGAGCAGTTAACTGGGCCAGGGCTATGAAGATACCAAGCCCATTTTCTGTGAACCTTAGGAAGTGGTTCTTAAAAAGAAAAAGATGGACATCTCCTGTGTAAACTCCTGATTACTGGCGCAGATGTCTGGCCATCATGAGGCCCAACCAATGGGAAGTTTCCCAAAACACAGTCAACACAGAAAATCCAAACTGACAAATAGATGACATGGAAAAGGAAGATCAGAATAACAGGATTAACCTTAATTTGGATATGGAAAGCATAGTAACAAGGAACAAGATTGTGGTTTCCAAGAGCTTCAAAAAGGTTGAGAAGGACCCCAAACCGGAAATATGCTACCCACGGATGGTACAAGGATGGATTGACAATGGGCGGACAGTAATCTTGTCGGCTGCACAGATCACCCGGTTAGCCAGATTACCTCTGGTCACGACCAGTAACCAAGCCTTAACCTGGAGACTGCTCAATAAGGCTTTCTGGTCAGAACACACATTCCCTGAAGACCACCCCATACGTAAATGTGGTTTATGCAATTATACTGATGTGGATCTGGAACATAAATACTTCTCATATATTGTGGTCTCAAGATTCTGGACTGAAGTAACCCAATTACTTGGGCTGTCCCTCCACTTCAGTACAAAGTTTGACCTTTTTTCAAACTAAGTATGAAAACCGAGCCAGAACCATTCTGGGCCATGATATACCATCTTGTACTGTGGACAATACATACAACCCGCATAAGAGTCATCTTTGATGATGGCCCCAACCTGGTATCAGTCATGAAAGAGAAATTTATATCCTTGGTTGAAAATTCCATAGCCCTCATTGACAAACATGGACACATTATTCCTGGCGCAGCCAAGTTGATGGAGGACATAGCCAGGAGATCCACCAGGATCACACCTAATGGTATCCAATGGCAACACAACGTGTTGGCAACTGCTGCCCCCACATAATATCCCCAATCCCCTTTCTGGCCGCGTTTCTTTTAAACGCCGTCCTTGAACATCAATAAAATTTTGTTCCCCCAAAAAATAGGAGCAGGTCACAAAATGTGGCAGCTACAATCGTGACCAACTGCTGACGTCACAAAACAGATTTTGATGGGTGAAGCTTGGTCACAACACATGATAAAGGAATTATTTTGGGTTGTTGAGGCGTAAGCCTAGGGGGTTTATTAAAGGACGAATCGGAAGTCATTGGAGGCGGAGGACATGATGGACATGTCCTCGTCCAGCCTCAGCTCGCGGCAATCCATCTTGTTGTTTTCTTTCTTTAGCTGGTGGCGGAGGAGTAGAGAGATGGCCAGGGAGAAGGCGAGAAACCCGATATTGGTTAGGTTGGAGGGGATGTACCGAGGGGCCTCGTACGGTTTGTACAGCTGGCTGCCGACGATGCCGCCTAGAGAGCCGACCATGATGATGAGGGCAACCACAGTCGGTGCCTTGGTAGCCCCAACCATGTTGTTGTTGGACCAGGAAAGGGCAATAGGCAGGCTGGATATCGCGCCAGCAAAGGCAAGGTTGATGCCGATGTAGCGTGGGATCGTGGCGGTTGCTGCTGCTTGCATTATGAAGCCGGCCATGCTCAATAGGATGGAGGCGACGATGTGGTAGCTGCGCTGCATAGTGCGGTCAGAGTTCCAGGCCATGGCCATCTTGACGAGGAGGGCAAAGATGTAAGGCGGAGCAGTCAGCAGCATCGTGGAGGATGCGGAGAAGCCCAGGTCTTTAACGATGGTCGGCATCAGCTGGGAGACAGCGCTGGTAGGAACGATGAAGCCTAGGAAGAGAAAAATGTACATGTACGTCTTGTAGTCCTTGATGGCTTCGATGAACTGGGCCTTGTCAAAGACCTTGCCGTCGATCTCGACGTGAGCACGCTTCAGGCGCTTGAGCAGGATGGCACGCTCCTCGCAGTTGAGCCAGCTGCTCGTGGCTGGCGACCCCGGAATAATCCACCACGCAAATATCCCGAGGATGACTGTTGGAAGACCTTCAACAATAAATATCCACTGCCAGCTCGCCAGCCCTCGCATGCCGTCCATGAGGCTGATGGCATACGCGATGGGTCCTGCCACTGCGCCGGAGAAGGTGGATGCGGAAGACACCAAGGCAATGCGGAGCCCCTGCTCCTGCCGCGTGTACCACATGCCCAATAGGTAGATGACCCCAGGAAAGAAGCTACGCATTAGTAATGAACTGCCACTCATCGTACCCTGCCTCAAACAGCCCAAGGAAGAAGCGCGTAGCCATGATTCCCGCATAGTTCGTCACGGCAGCCATGCAAAGCGTGGATATGCCGCACGTAACGATGATGAAGCCAATCCAAATAGGCGGCGACACCATCTTGAGCAGAAGGTTCGATGGCACCTCAAACAAAATGTAGCCTACAGTTTAGTACTTCAATCAACAATCCTTACCGATGTGGAAGATGGCAAGGGACATTGAGTATTGGTCGGGGGTGAGATCCAGCGCCTTCTCGATCCCATACAGCCGAGCATACGCGATGTTGGCCCGGTCAAGGTTAAACAGCAGATACAGCGGCGCCAAGTAAGGAATTATCCGCAGATCAATCTTCCATCGCAGCCGCTTCTCCTCAGGCGTCAGTGGCGCATTCTCGTCGTCAGTGTCCATCAATACGTTGGACTTCTTTTCTGCAGCACTCATATCCCCCATCACTTGAACTGCAAGCTTAAATGTTCTCTTCTTGATCATCCCCCTCTGCGATTATCAACCCATCCTCCTTTGAAAACTACAGCCATCTGTCTTGCAGTTTGACCCAACCCGCACATATCCCTGATAAACTTGGTAATAGACCAACTGTTTTTATTAAGACCCGCCCAACCGTCTCAAACAATAACCCAAACTTCACTCTCACCCCTCAGATCAACTAGAAATCACTCATAAAAAAATAAAATAACACTAAATATTTATATACACCACCAGCACAATCCAAACCCCTGGTGATCCAAAGCCTCATCAATTGTTTCAACCCAATATCAACTATGCTTAATCAATTCCCACAACTCACCTTATTATGAAATATAAACTTTACTTTAAATCAACCTTTCGTATAAGGTATACAGAAGCTGTCAGCAGCCACTTCTCCCATCCCAGGTATGATCCGGAATGGGACGGCAAGCTTAGCAGTATCAAAAGCACCAAGGGTACCTAGCTATCAGATGAACATCGAAATAAACCAACAGTATCCCCATTAGGGCTGCGTCAGATTTCGGATGGGTAGCTCCTTTTCTTAAAAGGAGCACCTGTCCGAAATCCGGAACAATTTCGAGGGAATCTTCTCAAAGAAGATTCCCTCGGAATTGTTTCCTTCCACACCCACAGAAGGGTGTGGTTGATTCGGTATTTTTTAAAATAAAATTTTATATTTTTTTATCCCCATTTTTTAAATTTTAAAATATTAAATTCAAAAGTAAAAGTTTTGTTCAAAAATAATTTTATTAAAAGTATTTTTATTGTATAACTTGAAAATCCAGAATGTAGAAAGCCTTCCAAGTTCTTTTTTTAGAAATTTTGGATTCCCCAATGTAGGGGAATCCAAAAGAAGAGGACAGGGAAGGGAGGACAGGATGATTACGGCAAATGCCATAATCGTCTCTTTTTTGGGCCGACGCAGTCCTAATCCCCATAACCCCAGGGAATCAAACCCCTTCTAGATCCAAAATCCGTGCCAGCCAGGATCAGCAAGGGAATCTGGATTTAATATCAATTCAATCTATCATATATAACACCATTTTAAACCCATGCCAAAGACTTCTAAAAAATAACTGAAATATGAATGCTATTGTCAAGAGCAGGCTTAAAGAGATACAAGTGTTTTATCAAAATACCCCTGGGGTTTACAATAAGAGGATTTCCATCCAGAGTATAACACCCATCCAACCAAGGACCATAACTGCCCTCTAGAAGCAGGCATGTTCAGTAGCCAGCTGACAACCATTATGTCCAGATTGGGTAGTTACTCCATTCCATTGCCCACCACGGCTAGGGTCCCAGAGGATCTGAACTGCTGGCTGCTTTATAGTAAATCAGATGTCCGTTTCCTATCAGGCTACAGTCCCAGAAAAGTTTCACTGGCCACAGGTTTCCAGAGCTGTAGCCCTCCCAAATCCACTGGGCATGTCCCCATTTCAGATCCATGCTGTGTCTCAGGGATGGATGGATTTAGCTGGTCTTTAACTTTTTAAATCAAACTTAAGGATACATCATTTAAAATCAAAATATCTGTTAACCTTTTTTTATCAATCATATATTTATTTCTGCCTCACCCCCTTGATTCCAGCCTGAAGTTCCCCACCTGATTTACATCCAGTGACCCTGGATTTCCAGAGGAAGGATCCCTTCTCCCTCCAACCCCAACACGGGGATCCCTTTCCTGCGATCAGGACAGCTCAACCCCAACAGTTCCCAAGAACATCGGCCCATTGCATTCTCAGCCACCCCAACCCTAACCATGGCAAAGTCTGTGAAGCCCTTGCATCCCAAAAGAATCTCTGGCCAAGCACCAACCCTTTCAAAACCTCCCCTTATTTGTAAGCACACTGTGGTGAAATAGCTATGAGCTATAACGCTATTTACCAGCTTCTGTCGGGCAGATTAGGCTATAGGCCTTACTCTTGGCCATAGAAGACTATATGCCTTATCTGTTGGTCATGCAATGCTATAGGCCATACCTATCAGCCATAGGAAGCCATAGGCCTTACTGTAAATTCAGAACCTAAACGTAAAAATGTGGGATTGTCAAATCCTTGGTCCAAATTTTGAATCAATTTTGTGGGCAACTCAGCTGAGTGAAAATTAAAGTATTTAATAAAATCAATCATTTAATTTAACTTTTTTGATTTATTTAAATTGGCAAACTTCAAATCTCTTGAGCAGATAAATCAACTAACAAAAGACAAAACACAACAAGCAAATACAGGATACATGAATCAGAAATTCAGGATTCTAATGTAAAATTTGAGATTTCCTGTATGTCAAACAAATCATAGACATCATGTAAAGATTAACGGATCTGTAATTGAGGGATTGTCAAATCCAAGAACCAAGTTTCAAATCATAATTGCAAGGAATTTGAAATAAATATAATTTAGGGGTGATAAAAAAGATATTAAAGGATCTAGAGTGGATTTGTGCTGATTCTTTCAGGACGCACAGGCATTCTTAAAAATCATTATATTCCAGTTTAGGACGGCTAAAACTTAGATCCTACCATTCAGTAACTTACCAAAATTAACAATAAAATTGATTAAAATATACATTCCTCTTCTTGAGTTTAAAATTTTTAATAAAAAGTTATCATGCCTTCTTTCAATAACAACCAAATGAACAAGCTGTTCCCTGGCCTTGACAAAATCATGCAGGGCTACACTGGGTCTTCCAATTGTAAAGCCTCTGTCTATGGTCATTCCCAACCCGCATACCCCTCCCCAAGAACTACCCAGGAGTGTGTTCTTTCTCCCATGTCCTCAAGCATGGCCCTGTTTGCCCATCACAACACAGGCAGCTGCTAACCCAAATCACATATCAACACTGGCATCCTGAACCAGCCAACTTAGCCAAGGGGTCACCTAAGGAAGCCAGAATCCAGAAACAGCCAATCAGATAGTACCCTCTGGTTCCCAAGACAGACACATCCCACCTCCAGCTAATCATCCTGCAAGACGCAGAAGAAAGCTAACTACACCAGAAATTGTTCTCGAAATGGTCAAAAAGCAAGGGATGCTTATGTTCCTTGGGGAAATTGCGGCTGTGATGGGGTTTGCAAAGCCCACTGTGGCTGCAACCCTGCGAGCCCGCGCCAATTGTGGCCCCTCTCCCAAGAGGACCCTGACTGGAGCCGGTACGTCAACTGATAGTAAAAAAGCCCCTCCCCTTATGATGGCCATCATGAAACGTGACCCGTGGATGCCCCTGGTCCAGGTTCATCTCCAACTGGGACCCCATGGCATTTTCAAAAATAAAAGAACAGTCAATTCATGAATGCACAGAGTTGGGGTTGCTGCTATAATCTTGTCTAACCAAGCTCTCACTAGTCCCAGTTTGGTGGATATCAACCCCTATGAGTCTTCTGTCATTAATCTTATAAAAGAGAGGGCAATGAGGACACACAGCACGTCATATTCTTATGGTATGCCAAGATTTCTGCAAGTATCCAAGACTATGGAGAAAAGTGTATCCAATCTGACGTCTACAAGCGCGGCCCAATCTTGTATCAATTTTCAGGGTTTTGTTGGCAGTTTTCCCATTGGGTGCCAATTATTACTCAGCAATATCAAACACCGCAGATGAGTATGCCTACCAGACAAAGCTCAAGGACATGCTGGAGAAGTGGGCTACTCAACAAGCCGTGTACACAGTTGTACTGAGTGCAGAGATGGAGCAGCGGGAATGAGCAACCCAAGAAATCAGGGCTACAGGGCATAACTGCTGGTCCTACCCCATCAACTACGCTGACATGCATCTTGCAGATGTATGTCTCTACAATTTTGGTTCCGCCCTCAGGCGCTTAAAGCCTGCCACATACAATGAACTATGCACCCAAATTGATAAGGGGTATGAGCTTTTCTCTTCTGTGTTTGTCCAGAACTTATTTGATCTCATCATCTTCCATGTAAGTGATAGTGATAAGTCCATAAAGGACCCCTGCCTCCCCCCACGTCACTCCATCTGTTTCACCAAGCCTGTGTATGTGATGGAAGAAGAATTTGAGCAATTGAAGCAATCTGCTCTTGCTGCCCCTTCCCAGTCAACAAACCCTTCCTCTCCAACCCCCCATCAAGCCACCTGCCTTCTAACCCTGACTCCCAAACCACCACCCATTCCCTCACCACTATCTCTGATGCTGTCCCTTTTACAGGCGCAGATGATGGTGAAGTACATTCTTCCCATTCCCTCCCCTAATTTTTCTTTGATGAGTAAAGTAAAACCTTTCTTTGTGACAAATTATTAAAATTGATATTATTTCTTCCGATTCATAGTTAATAATATATTATTTTTACATTATTGACTTTCCCCATAATTAATACAATGCTGTACATTTGATGTGGTAACATATAACTATTTGCATGAATATTTTTCATTATCAATAATAACAGAAGGTCCTACAAATATAAATATTGCATTAGAATATTGTAATTAGACGTCAACTCTGATATTTAGATGTTATGTGAATAACTCAATGCATTCTGTTTAATAAAATTCATAGTAAACGTGGTGTTTTTCATTATAATTTTATAATTAGACTGTGTTGATATCCAGGAGCCATTAACACTTATTACAAATACTGGTATGGAGTGCACTTTACAGACTGCATATTTACCTATTGATAATGATTCTGTAAAATTTCAATCAGATTTTGTGTATTAGTAATAGTTCATTGGATCAATCAATCACAGTTTATGACCATTGATTGGCTGATTTTCTTGGCTGCAGTGATTGTGCATTTTTGATAATTACGTGCTGGCATCCCATTGGTTGGTTTCACATCTCATTGGACAGGCAACAGGAAACATGGTCACCAACCCAGCCACATTTGGTCTCGGGGTGTTGACCACATTTCCTATTGCCTGTGCAATGAGATGTGAAACCAACCAATGGGATACCAGTGCATAATTATCAGAAAATGCACAATCACCAAAGCAAAGAAAATCTGCCAATTGATAAGGAGTGCCTTTTGGGGAAGCTTCAAATATGGAATTAAGAAAAAGAGAAGCATATTTTCTTGGATAATACTTTAGACTTATATAGCTTTAGCTGTGGCGGGGATTTTAGTTAGATCAAACCTAGGGGTTGGTAATGTGCAGGATGGGTTCAAGTGGCTGGATACTTGGACAGTCATGTGATATTGGTTTGTTGCCATTTCCGGTATGCCAAATGGTATATTGGAAGGGCATCAAATTGGGCAATGACTGGATGTTAAGTGGGTTGGTGGTAGCCAGAATACTTATACATCCAGATCCTTGACACACACATCCCCTTAAGGGGTTACTCTGGTACATAAGGAGGGGGCTTTGTCTTAATGGCTGCCGCCTGATGTTCCTTGAGTTGTTTGCTAGTAGGTACCAACTGGGTCAAGTGTTCTCCTTTGCTAAGGCAGAGATGGGATCTGTGGTACTTCTTGGTGATGGGCTTTTTGGCTCCCTGGAACTGCACCAGGTAGGTGTTCCTGTCTGGTTGGTATTTGATGATTCTTCCTGATCCCCTGTGTACTGAGTCTAGCTTCTTTCTATTCCCAGCCAAGACCCAGACGGGGGAGTTGATGAGGAGTGGTTCCTCTGTGGATGTTATCTTTTGTGCTTTGAGCCTTTTGGTCTCTTCCATTTTAGCTTTGAGGTGTATGTGTTGTAGAGCTGGTGCTTGTTCTACTGTGGGAGGTTTTCCCGGGGGATTTTCTCATATGGTTGGTTGTTGCAGGTAACTATCTCTGGTTTGTACCTGTATTTTAGTTCAAACAGTGAGTAGCCTGTCCCTTGATTGATGTGGACCCAAGATACTAATACTGCATGTTTCATGTATAGTGGCCAGGTGTCTTTGGCTTTGCCATCCATTATTTTCTCAGGGGTTCTGATAAGGCTGCTGTTTAAGTGTTCAACTCTGCCATTGGCCTGTGGCCTGTAGGGTGAGGTTGTGGAATGTTTGATGTTCTTTGCTTTTAGGTTGTTGTTTACCACATGACCTGATAACTCTGTTTCTCCATCAGTATGATGTAGTCTGGAGTACTGTAGTCAGCTATGATTGCTTTGTTAATGAATTGATTTATTGTTTCTGCTTTGTGATCCTTTGTTTCCCAACAGATAGGCCAGAGTGTGGCAAAGTCAATGGCTATAATTAATAACATTGCTTTGTCTTTGTTTCTGGGAAGGGTCCCACTACGACCAGTCCCCAAACCTTTAATAGTTTGGGGTCAGGTACTGGGTTAACTGTTGGCTGAGGAGCTTTGGTGCTGGTGTATTTTTCACACACTGTGCACTTTTTCAGAACATCAATTATGTCTTGTTTAAGATTGGGCACCATACTATCTCCTTTAGTTTGAGGTATATATTGTTAGCCTTTGTTTGTCCTAGTAGACGGTGATGTCTTAGTATAGTGTCAACTCTTTGTGCAAGTGGGATGTAGGGAACGTGTTTGTCTTTAATGATTCAGTATACAGTGCCATTTGATACATGGAAATATTTTTCATTCCTTACTAATGTATCATGGGTTAGTTGGTATGTGGAGGGATATTTTCCTTTTGTTTTGTACTCAGTGTTGTATAGGTTTAGCCAGTCAGGGTCCAGGTGGTCAGGATGTTCCTCTCTTGGCTGGCATAGCCTAGAGAGAGCATCATCTGTGACCAGCTCTGCCCCCTTTTTGTACTGGATGTCCAGGTTAAGCTGCTCAAGCAAGGACATCCATATGGCTTGTCGTTGTGCAGTGTGTTCTGAGTTTTGAAATAGATTAAGGATTTATGGTCAGTTGGTACTTGAACGTTTAAATGTTCTTCTAGATAACATCTCCATTTATTGGATGTGTGGTATATTGCTAGCAATTCCTTGTCGTGTATTGGGTACCTCTTCTCAGTGTTGATTAATTTTCTACTTTTGTAACATACTGGCAGGAAGTCTTGCTGCCCTGGCTGGAAAATGTGTTGGACTGTGCCAATGGCCGTATCACTGACATTTGACTTGAGCTTGTAGCGCACATTTTTATTAGGGTATTGAAAGATTGGTGCTTTGATCAAAGCTTGTTTCAATAGTTAGAAATTCTTGGCGCATTCTAGTGTCCAGATGAATTTCTATTTTGCATTACCTTGGGTTAGGTCATTGATTGGTGTGTTGAGCTTTCCGCAGTCTTTGATATATTTCCTTAGGTAAGCTACCATTCCAAGAAAGCATCTAACTTGTTTAACAGAGTTGGGGCATTGTATATATTTATGGCTTTTATTTTATCTTGGTATGCTTTGATACCACCGTCAGAGACAATATGGCCCAAGAACAAGAGTTCCTTTTCCATAAATTGATACTTACCAGGTTTGGCGTAAAGTTTGTGCTTTGTGAGTCAATTGAGTGTCTGGCAGACATGCATGAGGTGTTCCTCTTTTGTTTTTGAAAATATGATGATGTTGTCAAGGTAACACAATGTGTTTGAGAGCTTGTTTAGCGCCTGGTTCATCATGGTGACAAATGTTGCTGGGGCGTTTGTCATCCCAAATTTCATTACTTTACATTCAAACAACCCAAATTGTGTGCGGAACGCGGTCTTTGGTATGTCTTTCTCTTTGACTTTGACTTGATTGTAACCAGATGTGAGGCCACTCTTTGAGGAAATCTTTGCTCCAGAGAGTCTTGCAAATAGGTCTTCTATAAGTAGAAGAGGGTATTTATTCTTTACTGTACTTGTGTTCAGTGTTCTGTAATCAGTAAATAAGCACAGGGATCCTTCTTTCTTCTTTACAAAGAAGACCACTGCCCCCCACAGGGATTCAGACGGGTGAATGAATCCTTTGGCTAGATTGCCTCAATATGGGTCTTGAGTGTTTGGGTCTCCATAGGGGAGAGTCTGTAGAGGGGTGCGGGTTTAGGCATGGATTTGCAGAGGCCAATGTCATGTTTGACCTCCCACTTAGGGGGTAACTCTGTGAGTTCCTCCTTAAACACATGAGCGTATTTGTTTAGGAGTGCTGCAAGTTCTGGGCACTGGATTTTGGTTGTTTATATGTTATTAAATTTGGTGTACCTCATTATGTGGAGGGTACTGTCTTTGGTTAGATGTTCTGAGTTTTCTTGGTTTATGACTTGAACAAACACTGTATCTCTTAGGATGAGATTGTTAGGTTCTTTGAGTATGTTAAAATTGACTCCATTGCATTTGATGGTCATGGTTTTTGTTTTCCAACATACGCTGGGGTTCACTCGGGTGAACCAGTCCATGCCTGCTACAATTTTGGAGTTTATGCTGTTCATGAAGAGTCCTTTGATGGACGCTTGAATGCCTTGGAGTTCAATTCTGAAGGGAGTTGTTTTGCCTTTGAGTAAAACTTTTGATTTATCTGCCATTCTGGCATATTTGAAGTTGGATTTGACAACCGGTATTTTGTATTTGGTTACAAATGGTTTGCTAACCATGGTTTTTTATGCACCAGAGTCAAATAAAATTTATTTGTATTATATTTATAAGTAAATGGATATACAAGAAGTTGTGAGCAATCTTTAATTTTTACATTCATAAAAATGGAGGATTGCGGGGCATGTGGGATGTGAGCAGCAAAGTTTGTGCCTTGGTACAATTTCTTGTCGGTTTGGGGGAAAGAGGGGCACCTAGACCTGTTCCCCCTCCTCTTTTCCCTGTTCCTCTGTTTTGAGACCTTTGAGGTCAGAGAATGTGGGGTCAGATTAATAGTGGGTTGCTGTTTCAGCATTGCTCACTTTGGCAGTGTCCTCTTTCTTGGGACAGGAGCGGTTTGCACTCTGGCTGTGATTGCCATTGTTTTAATTGAAGTTGCTGTGTCAGCATTGTTCACTTTAGCAGTGTCCTCTTTCTTGGGACAGGAGCAGTTTGCGCTCTTATTGTGATTGCCATTGTTTCAATTGGAGTTGCTGTTGTTGTGTTTAGTGTTTTGGCGCTTGTTGCCATTGGAATTATTTCTGCCATTGCTGTTAGAGGAGTGGTTGCTGTTGCGTGCAGCATATTCCATGTTTGCGCATTTTTCTGCGTGCTTTGCTTCCGCAATGAGCGCAGGCATGGAGGTGTTGGCCTCTGGACAGATGAGGGCAGAAGCTGAGGATTTCATTCTGTTGATGAATTAGGCTCTAGTGTGTATGTTTCCAGCTTGTGCTGGATTTTGGATCTTGCAGTGTATCTTTTCAAATTCATTGGTGTAAGCTGTGACAGTTGTCTTCTGAGGAAGATTGCTGAGCTGTATTGCAATGTCTTGGAGGGATTCAGTGACGCAGAAATTGTGGGTGATGTCAGCTTTGAACTCTTCCCAGTTGTCAAGCTGGTCGTCAGTTTGTGAGCCAACCCAGGTGGCAAACCAGTTAGCTGCAGCCTCATACAGGCGCTTGCTGGCTTTCTGGACCCATTTTTCTTGGGGAATGCAGCTGGTGCAGAGTTTAGCAGCTGAGTGGTCCAGCCAGTCAATGATATTTTTTTGTTTTTACCAAAGAACTTGTCAATACCAATGTACTTGGTGTTGGTAAGTTTGTCTGTGATAGGAAATTGTGTGTTTGTTTGTGGTTGGGGAGAGTGACTGTATTGAATTATCTTGGTGCATGCTTTGGGCATGACCAGTCCTTCAAATATGGTACATCCACTAGGTATATCTTTGTCAATGTAGTGGGCATGGAAGTACGTCTTCCAGGTATCCTGGGATATGGCCTGGTTGAGTACGTGATCAAAGGTGGGTGGTTTCTGTTCAGTCATTTTCTCTTTCATGGGCGTGGTCAAAAACTGTAGCTTCTACCAGTGATAAGGAGCTCCTTTTGGGAAAGCTTGGAATATGGAATTAAGAAGAAGAGAAGTATATTTTATTGGATAATACTTTAGACTTATATAGCTTTAGCTGTGGCAGAGATTTTAGTTAGATCAAATCTAGGGGTTAGTCATTTGCAGGATGGGTTCAAGTTGCTGGATACTTGGACAGTCATGTGATATTGGTTTGTTGCCATTTCCAGCATATCAAACAGTATATTGGAAGGGCACCAAATTGGGCAATGACTGGATGTTAAGTGGATTGGCGGTAGACAGAATGCTTGTACATCCAGATCCCTGAAACAAGTCTTTATTTTATGTTCTTAGGTTTAACAAATCAACTTAGTCCTTATTTTATTTCTTATAAGTTGGTAGGCACCTTAATACATTTACTCCTTCAGACTTTACCAACATTTTTATATTTGACCAACATAAACACTATAGTATTAAAGAATTAGTTTACATCATTTACCCAAGGGCTACCAATATTACAACTTTGGAAAGCTTAGATCAATAAATTATGAACATTTTAATATAGTAAAGAAAGTGCATTGGTTTTCAAAACTTTGGAGCTAAGCAAAATCAACTCAGATGTGAACAAAATAGAAGTAAATTTATTTCTATTGCTGATCAGTATAAATTTATTGGTCTTTGATTTTTTTGCATCTGAGTTAATTTTGCTGAGCGCCAAAGCTTTGAAAACTACTATAGGGGAAACTTCAAGCCATAGTAGAAATGTCCAGGTAATGAATCAAGGCAATTCAGGAAATAGGTCAATAATGTTATTTTAGGATCAAGAGCAAATGCTTCTTTTCAAAGTAGGATTTGGACTGGTTGTTATTTTTATCACCAAGGATTTTGAGGAGGTCCCAGTGAGATCTCAAAGCGGGAGGGGTTTCAGACAAGTTTGCTAAAAATATATATAAATAGAAAATGTAATATTGAATAAAAATTCTTGTCAACTGTTAGTTGCTTTCCCCTTTGTCAGAATCTTGGGGAGTGTCCACAAGATGAAGTTGACTGAATTTGAAGATTGTGCCATCTCTTTGAAGAAAATTAGAAGTTAGTACTCTGAAGAAATAACATAAACTATTGTTTATAATAATCAAAATAATGGATGAGACCTAGGAGTGGAATCTACTAGCTGGGATTTGGCAACAGTATAAAAACTTATCAACTGAGAATAAGTTCCATACAGTTTATGAGAATTACACTCAATTAAAATATGTGTAGAGCAAGAAATGATAAGTTTATTCCTTAAGTAGGCGCTAGGTATTTATAGCCTTGGTAGGCTTTTGGAAACAGAAGGAATACCTAGGGGGATTGAGTTATTCTCTGCAGTAGGTTCAGGCATAGTTCTACTTGTTGTGTTTCCAGAAGGACGGCTACTTCTAAATTCAGATTCAGAAGGAAGAATTTCATCAAGATTTTGGGGTTGCTGTGGATAGGTTTGGCTGCTTTCCACAGAAAAGGGTAGGCTTGTGTCTCCCAACAAGCCAAGAGGTTCATCATTAGACTTGTCTGGGACGTAGTTGCTGACACCCTTGTTTATCTTTCAGCTTTATCATGTCTTCTTTGTTTAACTTAAAGAAAGCTAATTTTAATATATCAGGATACAGAAGTGCTGCTCTACAGAAAAAAATCCCTGAGAGTTCCTTGGAAAAGTCTTGGAGAGATCTTGAGGCAGTTAAGATATTTCTGAGTAAATCACTGGAAGAGGCAAAAGCTACTTTTGAGGAGTTTTCTCTAATTATTTTGCTAAGGAGGGGACACCAGCCTTGAGAAACAAGGTTTTTTCTTGGGACCTGCTCAATTTACTTCTTGGTTTTGTTAATTTTTCAGCCAAAAAATATATCACTGATAGAAAGATAGAAGGGCTGAAATTGAGGTAAGCTAAAAGTGTTGAAAAGTTAGCCAAGTGAAGGAAAAAATAAGGGACTTAGCCAAAATGCAGCCAAACTTGAGATGTAAATCTCCAAAGTTTTGCATTGAGGATCATCTAGTGATAAGAGTCTGTATGAAAACATTGATAGTAAGTTGAGCTTAAATATCCTGGATCCTAAACACAATTTCTGGCAATCATACATGTGGCAAGACATCCTGGATCTACTACAAACATGAATATTATTGTGAAAGAAACATGTCTATCTCACACCTCTTAAGTTGGTACTTTCAGTGAAACCCATAAAACTCTTTGAGTGGTGGGTTCTTAATTTTGCAATCCCCCTTTTGGAAGACAAACCAGGTAAGAATTACATGATCAGTTTCAATGATTTATTTACTTGCTAGCCTTTTTATGGGCAACTATCAATCAACCTGCCATCACAGTGACATGTGCTATTAAAAAAAAAGAAATTGTAGCCCTCTTTGGTTGCCTCAAACATCTTATTACAGACAATGGCAAGGTATTTTTGTGGTTTCATGAAAGCCTAGCTCTTCAATATTGCACTGATAAAAGTAGTAACTACCTCTTACCACTTCAAGGCCAAAAGACAGATGGAATAACTTGATGGTTTCCTAGTGAAACTTTTCTTCAAAAAATTATAATATAATCTCAATATGATGTGGTCATAACACTCATTTACTGCCCTCTTTATCCAGTGGGTCAGAATTAACTGTAAACCTGTGGTTAGCCCTGGAACACTGGTACTTCATATTCCAGATGATGTTTTAGGGATCTCATAAGATAAGCTGATTTCAACAGCCCCCATCACACCTCCTCTTGAAGTTATTTTCTCTCTTGCAAAGTGACATTCCAAGGCCAGGAAAGAAGAACAATACAATTACAGAAGGTACCAACCACCTAAAGTATTAGTATGTTATGAAAAAATTCAGTGCATTATTTCAACCCTAAGCAATCTAAGCTAGACCCTCACCTTCTTGGTTCCTTCAATATAGTAGCAGTTATGAATAGCCACATCTAACACCTGAAATATTCCAAGATGTTGAGCAACTTGGGTTATTGCTGGTATGTTCAAAGCTACAGATAGATGTTAGACTTGCCAATGTACTCTACCTTGTCCTATACAAGAGCACTGCAGACTACAATAGAATAAAACTTTGAGGATAATTACGTTTATTGGGACTGGAGTATAATCTAGCCAGCAGCTGCAATCTATACAGGTGTAACTAAGAACTTGTTATTGTTCTTTCATGTGTCTGTATCAATATATACTGTAACAACCCTTGTTCTTGTCCTTTCATACAGTTTTCAGTGGCTATCTTTTCAATAGGTGCATCTCAGCTGGCTGTGTCTATCCTGATTGGTTGTCCTTGGCAGTGTGCTGCTACTGGCCTTAACAAGGTATACATGGCACTTCAGCTACAGCCTACGCTCTTCTTGAGCTAGCCTACTGACAATTATCAATTAGCTGTATCTTTACGCGCCTATTATGGCACTAGAAAACTATACTGTATTTGGTTGACACTTAGAAATTATCTCCTTTCTATCCTCCTACTTTGGGAAGTAGAATTCTGGGATTTTGTTTCCATTTTTAGGGTTTAATCAGTGATTCTTTTCTGGCTGTTGAGCCTTCTGCTTATTAATACAACGGTTCAAATTGAGGATTATACACTGTATAATATCTGACTTGATCCAATATTGACTTGTGAATTATCTGCTGTGTAATACTGACTCAAACTGTTAAGGAACTGATTATACACCATGTAATTCTGACCTGTACTTGGTATTTCCTAACCTCTTGCACATCACTTGTTTGATATAAGCATATACGCCTTTCAGGATGGGTGGAGCTGAGTTGCTACAACAACTAGTGGGATTGAACAAGAGGCATGAAATTGATAATCTAGTGATTACACAGCATGCAATCATTGATATTTACTATATTGGCTAACAATTATACAGCATATAATTGTGATGAGGAGCAAATTTTGGGAAAGCTTTGAATATGGAATTAAGAAGAAGAGAAGTATATTTTATTGGATAATACTTTAGGCTTATATAGCTTGCGCTGTGGCAGGGATATAAATTGGATCAAAGATAAGGATGATCATGTGCAGAATGGGTTCAATTCACTGGATACTTGGACAGTCATATAATATTGTTTTGTTGCCATTTCTGGCACGTTGAACTGTATATTGGAAAAGCACCAAATTTGGTGATGAATGGATGTTAAGTGGGCTGCAGTAGCCTGAATACCTGTACATCCAGCTCCTTGACACACACACCCTTAAGGGGTTACTCTGGTACATCAGGAGAGGGCTTTGTCTTGACAGCTGCCGCCTGATTTTCCTGGAGTTATTTGTTAGTGGGTACTAGCTGAGTCAAGTGTTCCCCTTTGCTGAGGCAAAGACAGGATCTGTGGTATTTCTTGATGACGGGATCTTTGGCGCCTTGGAACTTAACTAGATAGGTATTTCTGTCTGGTCTTTATCTGATGACTCTTCCTGGTCCTCTGTATACTGAATCCAACTTCTTCCTGTTCCCTTCTAGGACCCAGACAGGGGAGTTGATTGGAAGTGGTTCCTCTGTGGAGGTTATCTTTTGTGCTTTAAGCCTTTTGGTTTCTGCTATTTTAGCTTTGAGGTGTATGTGTTGTAGAGCTGGTTCTTGTTCTACTGTGGGAGGTTTTCCTGGGGGGATTTTCTCATATGGTTGGTTATTGCAGGTGACTATCTCTGGTTTGTATCTGCATGTTAGTTCAAACAGTGAGTAGCCTGCCCCTTGGTTGGTGTATACCCGTGATACTAATAATGCATGTTTCACATATAGTGATCATGTGTCTTTGGCTTTGCCATCCATTATTTTCTCAGGGGTTCTGATAAGGCTGCTGTTTAAGTGTTCAACTCTGCCATTGGCCTGTGGCCTGTAGGGTGAGGTTGTGGAATGTTTGATGTTCTTTGCTTTTAGGTTGTTGTTTACCACATGACCTGATAACTCTGTTTCTCCATCAGTATGATGTAGTCTGGAGTACTGTAGTCAGCTATGATTGCTTTGTTAATGAATTGATTTATTGTTTCTGCTTTGTGATCCTTTGTTTCCCAACAGATAGGCCAGAGTGTGGCAAAGTCAATGGCTATAATTAATAACATTGCTTTGTCTTTGTTTCTGGGAAGGGTCCCACTATGACCAGTCCCCAAACCTTTAATAGTTTGGGGTCAGGTACTGGGTTAACTGTTGGCTGAGGAGCTTTGGTGCTGGTGTATTTTTCACACACTGTGCACTTTTTCAGAACATCAATTATGTCTTGTTTAAGATTGGGCACCATACTATCTCCTTTAGTTTGAGGTATATATTGTTAGCCTTTGTTTGTCCTAGTAGACGGTGATGTCTTAGTATAGTGTCAACTCTTTGTGCAAGTGGGATGTAGGGAACGTGTTTGTCTTTAATGATTCAGTATACAGTGCCATTTGATACATGGAAATATTTTTCATTCCTTACTAATGTATCATGGGTTAGTTGGTATGTGGAGGGATATTTTCCTTTTGTCTTGTACTCAGTGTTGTATAGGTTGGGCCAGTCAGGGTCCAGGTGGTCAGGATGTTCCTCTCTTGGCTGGCATAGCCTAGAGAGAGTATTAACCGTGACCAGCTCTGCCCCCTTTTGTACTGGATGTCCAGGTTAAGCTGCTCAAGCAAGGACATCCATATGGCTTGTTGTTGTGCAGTGTGTTCTGAGTTTTGAAATAGATTAAGGATTTATGGTCAGTTGGTACTTGAACGTTTAAATGTCTTTCTAGATAACATCTACATTTTTTGCATGTGTGGTATATTGCTAGCAATTCCTTGTCATATATTGGGTACCTCTTCTTAGTGTTGGTTAATTTTCTACTTTTGTAACATACTGGCAGGAAGTCTTGCTGCCCTGGCTGCCAAATGTGTTAGACTGTGCCAATGGCCGTATCACTGACATTTGACTTTAGCTTGTAGCGCACATTTTTATTAGGGTATTGAAAGATTGGTGCTTTAATCAAAGCTTGTTTCAATAGTTAGAAATTCTTGGCGCATTCTAGTGTCCAGATGAATTTCTTTTTGGCATTACCTTGGGTTAGGTCATTGATTGGTGTGTTGAGCTTTCTGCAGTCTTTGATATATTTCCTTAGGTAAGCTACCATTCCAAGAAAGCATCTAACTTGTTTAACAGAGGTGGGGTGTTGTATGTTATTTATGGCTTTTATTTTGTCTGGATCTGCTTTGATATCACTGTCAGAGACAATGTGGCCCAAGAACAAGAGTTCATTTTCCATAAATTGGCACTTGCTAGGCTTTTCATAGAGTTTGTGCTTTGAGAGTCAATCAAGTGTCTTGTGGACATGTGTGAGGTGTTCCTCTTTGGTTTTTGAGAATATGATGATATTGTCAAGGTAGCGTAATGTATTTGAGAGTCTGTTCAGTGCTTGGTTCATCATAGCAACAAACGTTGTGGAAGCGTTAGTCATCCCAAAGTACATTGCCCTACATTCAAAAGATCCAAATTGTGTACAGAACGCAGTTTTTGGTATGTCTTTTTCCTTTACTTCAACTTGGTTGTAACCTGAGGTGTGGTCAATTTTGGAGAAAAATTTGGCTCCAGAGAGTCTTTCAAAAAGATCCTCTACGAGTGGGAGGGGGTATTTATTCTTTAATGTGCTTGAATTGAGAGCTCTGTAGTCAGTTACTAGATGGAGTGAGCCTTTCTTTTCTTTACAAAAAAACACTGCTGCCTCCCACTGGGATTTGGATGGGCAAATGAAGCCTTTAGCTAGGTTATCCTCTACATGTTCTTTGAGGGTTTGTGTCTCCATGGGGGAGAGTCTTTAGAGGGGTGCAGGTTTAGGCATGGCCTTGCATAAATCAATGCTGTTTTTGACCTCCTGTTCAGGGGATAGCTCTGCAAGCTCTTTCTTAAATACATTAATGTATTTATTTTGGAGTGCTGCAAGCTTTGAGGATTTAATTTTGGTTGTTTTTATGTTATTGAATTTGGTGTGCCTCACTATGTGGAGGGTACTGTCTTCGGTTAGATGTTCCAAGTTTTCCTGATTTATGACTTGGAAAAATACTGTTTCTCTTAGGATGAGATCATTAGGTTCTTTGAGGATGTTGAAATTAACCCCATTAGATTTAATGGTCATTGACAGGGCCAGAAAGCCCTGGAAAATCTGCTGGCCTTCTTAGAGGCAAAAACCCCCACAGCTTGGGAACCCCTACCATGTACCTCCAAGAGCAATAAAACCATTCTTTTTCCTAATAAATGGCCCGGGATTTGAGAGGCACACAAGCCTCAAATCCCCGGTTTTGATTATATTATCAAATTTGGGTCTCTCGACTATCAGGAAATAGTACATCGGGAACGTAATTGTTCAATTGCGCAATTGGGCGCTCAATCACTTGCAAGACCTATAAATTATGTGGCACCTCAGCATGTTGCAGTTCAATAAAGGTTCATGTTATACCAACCAATGAGCACCCACCTCCTGGCCCAAGTATGAAAATTCCAGTGAAAATTGTAAGTTTAACTGCAATTGATGCCATCAGTTCTCTGGTGGCACTAAAAGCCTCAAATTACCAGTAAGTATAAGTAGTGAGGAGGAGAAGCCCTCCTCACTTTTGACATCTTAATAAAGCAAGTTTATGCCCAGAAATTATTATATAATTGCAGGAATTGTTTATTTTTGATCAAATTTAATTATTCTCTTCACATCCATTTGTGAATCCACAACACAATACAAACTTGCCTATCCATATCCTCCTGTCTATACTCTTGCTACCTCAGTCAATCCACCCCGCACTCTTGACTTGGAGTATTACCACCCATATTACCTGGATCTCCCCCTTCTATGAGGGAGATTACAGCTGCTCCCCCTTACCTAATGCGCCTCCTGTCCAGGACTTCAGTAAGTTGGGGTTTGTCTACATCACAGTATCAGGGCTGGCCAATCAGGTTGTGCCCCATACTGGGAGTTGGCCCCCCTAGCTACTGCAGTCAACTACCTGGTACAAATCACGCCTATTTTGTACATGGCCTTCCAGGCCCAACCCACCTCCCCTGTGAGAGTCCAGTTGGACTCTGGTATGGGCTGTACCAGTCATGGTCTTTGTTTTCCAACTTACGCTGGGGTTCACTCAAGTAAACCAATCCATGCCTGCTACAATGTTGTAGTTTATGTTGTTCATGATGAGTCCTTTGATGAACGTTTGAATGCATTGGAAGTCAATTCTGAAGGGAGTTGTTTTGCCTTTGAGTAGAACTTTTGATTTATCTGCCATTCTGGTGTATTTGAAGTTGGATTTGACAACTGGTATTTTATATTTGGTTACAAATGGTTTGCTAACCATGGTGCGTTGTGCACCAGAGTCAAATAAATTTTATGTGTATGAGATTTATAAGTGCATGGGTAGACAAGAAGTTGTGAGCAATCTTTTTTTACGTTCATAAAAATGGATGATTGCAGGACACATGGGATGTGAGCAGCAAAGTTTGTGCCTTGGTACAATTTCTTATCATGTTGGGGGGAGATAGGGGCACTTAAGCCTGTCCCCCTCCTCTTTTCCCAGTTTCTTTGTTTTGAGTCCTTTGAGGTCAGAGAATGTGGGGTCAGATTTGTAGCGGGTTGCTATTTTGGCATTGTTAACTTTGGTGGTGTCCTCTTTCTTGGGACAGGAGCAGTTTGTGCTTTGGCTGTGATTGCCATTGTTACAATTAGAGTTGCTGTTGCTATGATTGGTGTTTTGGTGCTTGTTGCTATTAGAGTTGTCTCTGCCATTGCCATTTGAGGAGTGGTTGCTGTTGCGTGCAGCATATTCCATGTTTGCGTGTTTTTCTGCGCGCTTGGCTTCTGCAATGAGTACAGGCATGGAGGTGTTGGCCTCTGGAAAGATGAGGGCAGCAACATAGGGTTTCATTATATTGATGAATGAGGCTCTAGTGTGTACGTTGTCAGCTTGTGCTGGTTTTTGGATTTTACAATGTATTTCTTCAAATTCATTGGCATACACTGTGATAGTGGTCTTCTGAGGAAGATCACTGAGCTGTATTGCAATGTCTTGGAGAGATTCAGTGACGCAAAAATTGTGGGTGATGTCAGCTTTAAACTTTTCCCAGTTGTCAAGCTGGTTGTCTGTTTGTGAGCCAACCCAGGTGGCAAACCAGTTAGCTGCGGCCTTGTATAGGCACTTACTGGCTTCTTGGACCCATTTTTTCTGGGGGATGTGGCTGGCGCAGAGTTTGGCGGCTGAGTGGTCTAGCCAGTTGATGGTGTTTTCCTTGTTTTTACCAAAGAGCTTGTCGATACCAATGTACTTGGTGTGGGTAACTTCACCTGTGATAGGTGGTTGTGTGTTTGTTTGTGGTTGGAGAGAGTGACTGTATTGAATTATCTTGGTGCATGCTTTGGGCATGACCAATCTTTCAAATATGGTGCATCCACTAGGAATATCTTCATCAATGTTGTGGGTGTGGAAGTACGTTTTCCAGGTGTTCTAGGATGTGGCCTGATTGAGTACGTGAGCAAAGGTGGGTGGGTTCTGTTCAGTCATTTTATCTTTCATTGGCGTGGTCAAAAACCGTAGCTGCTACCAGTGATAAGGAGCGCCTTTTGGGGAAGCTTTGATATATGAAATTAAGAAGAGAAGAAGTATATTTTATTGGATAATACTTTAGACTTATATAGCTTTAGCTGTGGCGGAGATTTTAGTTAGATTGAACCTAGGGGCTGGTCTTGTGCGGGATGGGTTTGAGTCGCTGGATACCTGGACTGTCATGTGATATTGGTTTGTTGCCATTTCTGGTATGTTGAATGATATATTGGAAAGGCACCAAACTGGGCAATAACTGGATGTTAAGTGGGATGGTGTTAGCCAGAATACTTTTACATCCAGATCCTTGACACAATCAAAGCTAGACCCCCAAGCTCTTGGTTCTTTCAAGATAGTGGTAGGTATAAATGTCCACACCTATTGCTTGAGAGATTTCAAGAGTAACACCAAATAGTTACATCACAACATATTGTGCCCCTGCTTCATCATTTCCACCCAGAAACTCTTTCTCTTCATCTTTACAGATTTTTTGTAGGTTCCCATAGTCATTGAAAACAATGGGGCAAGAGAAAGTGATGCAACTGAAATCAACATCTCAGTTGTCAATGTTTAGCACAATACACAGGAGGTGCTTGACCAGTCACCTCATGACTGGTCTAACATCATAGCCCCTCTTGATTCCCCTGATAGAGCAGAATCACATATTCTCCTGTAAGACACAAGCCCAATTATGATGATCCTGCATATGACCTTATCCAGATTTTGTCCACACCTTATTTGGATCACTGCCATTAGTTCTGCCAGCACGAATCTTAACCATTTTTGATTGGCACTTTTTGCCAGAGAAGATAAAAGCATCTATGGAAGTGGTTTCTGTTTATTAACCTATTCCAAAGGTGGCTTATATGGCAGATCTTGGGCTTGTGTAGTCTAGAACTAAATCTTGTTCATTTGACTTATTGAAGCTAGGGTCAATCCTACACTTGAAAATCAAGTTCAGGTCACAAGTTGGTATAGCTCGAGATGGCGTGATGCAATACGTAAGCCCGAAGTGGCTCAGTAATCTGATAAAATTTATTAACTTATTGATTTACTTATTCAGAAAAGGGTATCGGGAAACAAAATGTATCAATGCATGTAAAGCACCTAGTAAACCCCGAGGAAGGACAGTCAATAAGCTGCCTTCTTGGGCGTATTTCAGATATAGCGTAAACCTTGATGTCATGTTAAACTGGATGCTTATCAAGCTAAACTATTACATCATTCATGAAGATCAGATGACATGGATTCAAATCGGTTGATCAAACAAGAAATCAAGGGTGAACGATAGGGTCCTTGGTGTGGTTAAATAAATTCTATATTAAAACATGTTATTTGAATTAGTGGATAGCTTTGATAGTCGTTTGTGTTTTTAAATTGGGTTCTTAACTTTGGCGGGGAAGGTCGCAATACGCTAAATCAAAATAAAATAATTAAATTATAAATTTTAATTAAAATGCTGTAACTTTTGCAACCCTTTCCTAAGCAGTATGTTCCATTATTACGTGAAAGAAAAATGTGACTAAGGCCAGCTCACACTGGCTACTATCAAAGCAGTCAGGCCAATTAATAGGGTCCTAAACCAGCGATAAGGTGGCATTGGAAGCGCATGACGCGCCACCAGTGTATAACGTATAATCCAAAAGTAATATACGCATTACTCATATTATCAACGGATAGGGAAGAATGACTCATACAAGTGTGTATAAAACTCCGTGTCCCAACTTTTTTAGTAGAGGCTTAAAGCAGAACTTGCAGTTAACGTGAGGTACAGTCACTAGATTGGTTATCTGCTGAAGGATAATATTCTTTTAAACTATTCTTTTTTTTAAATTCTTACTTCCTCACGCTCGAAAATTATTTATTTATTTTTCTTTTATCAAATACAGAAATAAAACAATCCGAAATGGCAACCAAGTAAGTATTATTCTGGTTTTTCTTGAATCAACCCATGTGAAATTAAACTCCATGTTCAGGGAAATCCTTCTTCTTGGCTCCGGTTATGTCGCTGGGCCTTGTGTTGATTATCTTCTTCGGCGTCCTGAAAATAAACTCGTCATAGGTACATTTTCTTTACCTAATAGCTGTTTTTGGGATATTTCCTCTGGATTGTTGTACAACTCGATCTAATGCATTATTTAGCTAGTTTCCGCTTATCACGAGCACAAGAGCTTGCCTCGAAGTACCCGGAAGCTGTTAAAGAGGGACGAGTCAGAGCTGCTCAGGTTGACGTCCAAGACGACGCATCTCTGGATAATCTTGTTGCTCGCTGCGACCTTGTAATTAGCTTGGTACCTTACATCTATCATGCAGCCGTTATCAAGTCTGCAATCAGATACAAGAAAAACGTTGCTACAACTTCGTATGTATCTCCTGCCATGATGGAGTTAGACGCAGCGTAACCTTTTATCTTAAACAAGTCTAACATGTAGTGCTAAGGAGGCAGGAATAGTTGTGATGAACGAAATTGGTCTGGACCCTGGTGTTGATCACATTTATGCTCTCAAGGTGATCCGGGAAGTACAGGCTTCCGGGGGCAAAATCAATTCATTCTTGTCTTATTGTGGTGGTCTCCCAGCCCCCGAGGCATCCAATAATCCTCTGGGCTATAAGTTCTCTTGGTCATCTCGAGGTGTGCTTTTAGCACTGCGCAATAGTGCCAAATTCTTAGAAAACGGCAAGGTAAACCAACTTTGATGCTTACACTAAACTTATTCAAGGTGGTTGAAGTTGCTGGGCCTGAATTGATGAAATCCGTTAAGCCTATTTCTATCTATCCTGCTTTTGCGGTTGTTGGATATGCCAACCGTGACTCCTCTTTCTATGGAGATCGGTACAACATGCCTGAGGCAACCACGGTCTTACGAGGCTCTCTCCGCTATTCCGTAAGTCATCACGTATGCCTAGCTAACGTTTTTCAGGTATTTCCCTCCTTTGTCCAAGCTCTGGTCGATCTTGGATTCTTAGACGAGACTCCTCAGCCATATTTGTTTGAAGATCAGCCTAGTTTGTCTTGGGTAAGCTGAAAAATTGTCAACTCTAACGAAATAGGCTGCTGTCCTGGCCAAAATGGTTGGGCTTCCTGATACATTTAGTGATAGGTAGATCAGTTAGTAGATTTTAGCTAACGAACTAGTGATCTACGCTCGGCCATCTTGGTCAAAGCTAAGCTCAACGATGTTAGTCTTGCCGACAAAGACGCATTTTTCCGTGGGTTACAATGGCTTGGCCTTCTGTCCACTGAGATTCCAGCATCCAAGCGTGCAGGAAATCTGCTAGACACCCTGTGCGCCACTCTTGAGACAAAAATGGCCTATCAACCAGGTGAACGTGACATGGTCCTTTTGCAGCATCGGTTCGAGATCACCCATGCCGACGGCAGTCAAGTACCTTGAATGCTCATCACACACTAACAGTATAGGAAACTCGCACCTCAACTTTATTGGAATATGGAGAGCCACACGGACACTCTGCCATGGCTCGTACCGTTGGTGTGCCATGTGGCATAGCCGTACAATTGATTCTTGATGGAGAGCTTTCTACCCCTGGAATCCTTGCCCCTATGGATGAAGCTATCAATGCACCCTTGTACCGTGAATTAGTGAAGGAAGGGATTGTATGTCACGAAGAGACAATTAGCTTTCACAAGGCCACATAAACATTGCATAAGCTCCTGCAATTCTTAATCGTTTTCAATAGATTGATTGTCTACATAAACCAAGCTTCCTTTGAGTATCTTAATTGCAAAACTAATCATGATCCAACCATCATACCATTTCCTTTGGTTCTGTCTTTTGCCTAGCTCTTTTAGCACCATTTTTCAAGTATATGGGTAAGCACATGGAACAATATCTGGTGGAGGTTAAAATTTCAGGGTTAATATTGTTTTTATAAGAGCTGCATGCTTTTAATGTTATAATTGTTGAGCACTTAGATTTGATAGATCTAACTTCACTTATTGATCTTTGCACACTCAGTTTTTAATAGGTATGAACTCTGAGTTGCTCAAGTAGCAATTAAATACAACTGCAATGTCGCCTCTGTTATAATTAACTTTTATGAAACAGGAATTCTTTCACTAATATTCTCTTAATTATGAGCCATTTTTTATAATCTCTTATACATTCAAAACTCCCTTCTCACAATAAAACGTTCAGGCTTTTAAAAAACCTTTCTTTAGTTTCTAGGTACTTTTTAATTAACAACAAGCTTTCATATTATTGCAGCTAAACTTAAAAATTTTAGTAGTGGTTGAAAGGGGAATAAAAGCATTCAATCTATGAAAAAATATTTTAAAGCAGACGTTTTTTATGGATAAGCTTTTTGTCTTCATGTAGAAACAAACCAGTAATTCAGCCAGGAAAAGGTTATCAAGGTCTTATTTAAGCTGAAAATGCCTAGCTGAATGATGATTAGCTGCTATATCATTTTTTTGGTACAGTAGTTTTATAACCTGATGAGATAAACAAAATCATTCCACCCCTAAAGCAAAATCATCCCAGCTGAGGATAAAATAGAAGGGAATCCAAACATATTGTAATTTAATACAAATCCCTTGATTTTCACTTTTGGTTTAAGCAGAATTGATTTTTTCTCAGATGTGGTGGTTTTTCTACAAGTTGGAATGATTTCATTTATCTCAACAGGTTATAAAGCTACTGCAGCACTTGTTTTTTATCACAAATGCTCTCATTCACCTACATTGGTATCATATTATTAGATCATAGTCAAGTCAAATAGGATTTTTGATGTAGGATATTAAAAGCTGTTCCTTGTTTCTTGTTAGATAAATAGAAGCAGGCATATTTTACATTTCCATACAACACCATTTTCCTAGGGCTTTAGGTTAAAATTTATCATTCTCAATAATATCCAACACGGTGATAATTTAAACACACAACCTATATTAAGCTTCTAGTACCATATTATTACATATCAACATACCAGATTTAACTAGATTCAACTTGAGATCCTTATAAAATCATATATAAGATTTTAGCCTTTAAATTATAAGAGCTTTAATGAGATAGACTTATGTACAGTAGCTTTATCAGAGGAAAGAGTGAACAAAAGAAATGATATTTAAAAAAAGAACTCAACCTTTGTGTGACAGGAATTGCAGGATGTTATGAAGTCATGTCTAAGCAACAAGAGATGACCACCCAAACTCACACAGAGTCAATAATTAACCACCAACATGGCTTCATATATTGTTTGGTAAAACTTTCAAAGGAAAGGCTAGGCTTTAATAGAAACATTAAAGCCAGCCAGAATAAACCTAGATAGATTGCCTGGGACAAGAACAGAGAGTCTTTGTAATAAAACTCAGGGCATTGAGAGTTAAAAATGGTCTCAGGTTCTAAAACACAGTAAAGACATCAACTTTGAGAGGCATAGGAGTAACATTGAGCAAACTGGAGAGAGCCAAACTTGGGACCTGACCCCATCTTTCTGTTACAATACAATTTAGAATCAGATTTTAGGGAATATATTGGAGTAGGCCAACCACTGGATGCATTGAGATGTATGTTAAAATCAATTAGATAAGTTTTCAGGTTTATTGAGAATATCTGAAGGGCTCAACTCTTAAGAGTTGAACAATGGAAAATTTTCAATATGTACCAAATTTATTGACTCAGCAATACCACCTGATTCTATGGCTCCTAGCTCATCTCATAATTAAAACAAATATCTAGTCCAGCAAGCAAAAAAATCTTGGATGGTTAAATTTTAAGGATCTTTCTGATAAATGAAGTTGTATCAGGTGACCCTCAGATTATGCCTATTTATTAGTGGCAGTTTGGTAAAGATAATTGGATCCTGCTGATTAAATGGGGTTGCTGTGACCCGCTTTTAATTGCCAGGTTGATTCAAGTCCTTTAATTTCATTAACTTTTTCAATAGTTTTCTTGATTTTCTTGTCTTTCAACTGGGATGATTTATTCCCAGCATTATGGAAACCACTGTGACATTACCCTCTATTTTAGGCTGAAAACCAGCCTTCTTTCCACAAGATGAGATAAGGAAAGGTTTTTGTGGGCAGTCAGGAGTTTCATAGCAGCCAAGGAGGGTTCTGGGTGACCCACAGCATCAGGATTACAGGAATCAAATTATTGGATTAGATCTGGGACGTTGGAACAACCATAGTGAGGGACCCAGGAATTTTTTAAATATGGGTACCCTTTCCACAAAACAAAGTATTTCAGCCAACAATGGTTCTTCCAGGAATCCATAATGCGTTCCAGTTCATACTCGGGGTTCCCTTCTACCAAAATGGTTTGAGAAGGGGCCTCTGTCACGGTAGTTTTCATAAGGCCTGGTATTACCCGTCCTAATTGCAAAGCTCAAAAGTCAGGCAAACTGTCAACCAAGTTAGCTGAATTGACAGATTTAAACCAAACTGTTGATTGGAAATGGGTCACTGACGCCCCAGTTTGTCAGCTTGAGTCAATCACCCTGTGCAAGTTGACACTGATAAATAGACATAATCTGAGAGTCACTAGATACAACCTTATTTATCAAAACAGTCAACAGAAATCAATCACTCAAGGGTTTTTTGTGTACTGGACAAGGTACTCTTTAGATGATGTAGACAGAATAGGAGTAATGGATCCAGGTGGTTTTGCTTAGTCAAAATTTGGTATATATTGAAAAAATTTCACAGTTCAACTCTTAAGAGTTGAGCCCTCCCTAAATCACTCAATAAACCTATTATTCTCCTGGTCTAACTTTATTTTAGAAATGCATCCAGTAGCTGGTCTCCTCCGCTACATCCTGTATAACTTGATCCCAAGTCAAACTATTACTGGGAGATGGGGCCCTGCCTTGGGTACTTTGTTGTCAGCTCCCCCTAATGTTACCCCAACTCCTCCAAATCTTGGTGTCTTTCCTGCTGAATCTGAAACTGAGACAGTTATTTCTTCTCAGCGTCCAGAGTTCTACACTGAAGACACTTTAATTCTTTCTTGGGCCATCTATCTATGACTTTTTTGGTTGGGTTTGGTCATTTTGGTGAACCCTAGTGTATCTTTTTGGAATTTTAAAAAACAGTATTTGAAGCTTTGTTGGTGGTTAATCACCAACTCTATGTAGATTTGGGTGGTGATCCCCCACAACACGGAGACCTCTTCTTGATATCTGTCAATTTCAACCACAGCCTCCTTGGCACCACAGAAAGAAGCTAAAAGACATCCATGGAAGGTGTAGAAGATCTTGAATGAAGAGGGCAACTTCAGCTGATACACCAATGGTCTGATCTGTTGTTCTACTTTGAAAAGACTCACACACTTAGGACCCAGTTTGAAGCAAGGAACCTTCAACTTCATATTTTGGGGGTCCACCATGACCAATTCTCTAGGGTGGTAGGCATGACCTTCCTGGCGCTTATAATCTGCATATTCCTTTTAAGTTGTAACAGCGGAAGCAAGAGTAATTTGGAGCTCCTGATGGACCTGATTTAATGCAGCAGATTAATTAGTTGCAGCCTCTACATTGCTTCTCAACCTGGGACTCATATTGGATAACAGACTGTAGCTCAAATTTGAAAAGAATAGTGAAACCTCAGTTGACGTGTGTGGGACATTGTTGTATGTGAACTCAGCCATAGGTAAGTTTGAGCACCATTTATCCTGCTGTTTTTTGGTATAGTAATGTAGATAGACCTCTAAACTTGGGTTTAATCTCTATGTTTGTCTTTCAGACTGGGGGTGGAAAGCAGTAGAACACCAAAGCCTGATCTCAAGTATTCTGTAAAAGGCTTCCCAATACTTTACAATAAATTGGGGCCCTTGATCACTTAAAATTTCTATCAGAATGCCATGTAATAAAAGATCCATTTCACAAACAACCTAGCTGTTTTCACTGCTGTGATAGTAGTCAAACATGGAACAAAGTGTGCCATTTTTGTGAACTCATCTACCACCACCATGATTACATTGAGCCCATTCAAGTATGGGAGCTCTCCAATAAAATCCACATATACTTATGTCCACGTCCTGCAGCTGGTGACAATGGTATCAGCAAACCAGCCGTTTTATCCCTGCTTACCTTTGATCAAACATATACCAGAAAATTTCAAACATAGGCCGCTACTTGCACTGTCAGACCTTTTCATAAAAACTGATGCCAAATCAACTCTACCATCTTGTTTTTCCATGAATGCCCTGATGTGTACAGGTGTGGTTGCCTCCATTATCTTGTCACTAACAGTTCCCTTGGGAACCCATAAAGAACCCTAGCAATAAATCACTGGACCTATTTTGCAATTGCCCTGTAGTTAGCCCACTGGATGTTCACAAGCTAGTTCCAGAAGTCTGCCATTGTAAGGTCTGAGGCTACAAGATAAGTTGTTGTAAACTAGAGCCTTAAATCCAATAATATTTATATTGGTTAAATATAAGGAGGTGGGTAAAGTTTGTAACAGCAACTGAATTAAAACTCCTAACAACTTATAGGAAGTAAAGTAAGGGCAAAGGCAATTGATTAAACCCAAGCAGATAAAATAAAGTCTAGTCTTAATGAAAGAGGACTGGGTTAAAAAATCTGTTTCTAGATCAGGGTATTGGTCACCACTAACTGGGGATTAAAGCTATCTGCTATCAAGGGTTGAGTACACTAAAAAGGTCACCTAACTGATGGTAAAATTAATAAAACAGTATCATAAATAAAACTACAGTAGTTTTAGAAGCTATGGCAACAACTGAAAATACCTCAGATTTAAACAAAGTGATTTCAGATTCAAATAAAATCCAAGTTGCGCAAGATTCAGGATTCAATTAATTTAAATATTTTTGGTTAATAAATGAACTTTCAAACCAAAAACAAAATTTCACTAGCCCATTATACAAAATTATAGCACATATCAAGCAGTATAGTTTAAACCACAAACAAAATGAACTGACATAACAATTGATATTAATGGATGCTGTTCCAGAGTATATTATAATTCAATCAGGATTCATATGAGGCACAAACAGAATGTGCTAAAATGAAACAAAGTTTGGGCAATCTAGAAGCAAGATTCAACAAGCACAAAACAAAATAAAGTCACACAAGATGTGTAGTATGAGCACGCTAAAATAAAATTATAACAGTTTAACAGCCAATCAACAGCTATCCAATTTAGAAATAGAGGCATTTTAGTCATTTTTATGGATCCTGATTTGTGTAAAATGGTTTTGAGAGCCTTCCAAATATGGACTTGAGATTACAATAAAAATAAATCATAAAATTTTAAATTTCTACTTTTAGTGATTTTATCCTAGGTTTTTTACAATGGTTTTTACAAGCAATATCTTTGACGGTGCCAGCAGCCAAGCCAGCTTCAATGGAGGAAAGGCTCAGAATGTGGAGGCACCTGTTTATACCCAAGCCTTTGAGGCAGGTAAAGAGGAAGCCAACCTATACCTGACCCCTGACCCCTATGACTTTGACTTGTTCAGTAGTCACGTAGTGTCTAGCTCTTACCCTGCTCCCGTACTCACCCCTGCACAAGCTTCCTGCCAACCAACCAATCAGGATGGCAACCTCAATACAGAACAAATTGCTGCCACCACCCAACCTGCCCCCCTACAGCCAATCAGGATTCAGCTCCCGCGGCCCAGCGCCCCAAGCAACAAATCATCACCACCCAAATTCTCCAGGAATTGTGGCACTGAATCTTCAGGGTCTGTCCTGGGATCAGATTGATGACCAATTGAAATTTAACTGAGCCATCATAATGCGGAAGTTCAACAACCTAATGAACAAAGGGAATCTGATTGGGATGGCCAAGAAGCCCAAGAAGGCCCCCAAGTCCCAACTCACCAAGGTATGCCCAATCATGCTTGACCTCTTCCAGCAGGACCCCAAGCTTCACTTGACCCAGGTCCAGAAGCAACTTGTGCACTATGGCATTTGGGTTTCTGAGCGCATGGTGCAGCTCTGGATGCATGGAAAGGTGGCTTCAATACGTATTCTTACCAATCTTGTTGGCAACCAATGGGATGGCACTGAGGATTCCCCGTATGATCCCACCATCAAATCTACCCTGGTCCAATGCCTGACAAGTTTTTCAGATGATGTCATGTTAGTCTTGTACTACAAGTTATTGATTGTGTTTGATAATTTTGGTGAGCAAGGAAAAGCCGCTGCCAAGAATAGAAGGAAGAAGGTCAAAAAGGGGATGTTTATTGGCGCATTTCTGGCTGTTTCAGCCAAGGGTTTTGTCTAATATTGGACAAACCCATATTTTATTGATGGCTACTTGTACATCCACATCCTTGGTGGATTACTTGACTCCTGGGATGGCTTGAATTCCAAGTACCAGGTTTTCTTGAGCCACCAGAGGAAGGGTAGCTCCACTGTCCTTGAGGCCATCCAGGGACGCGGGCACCAGGCTTCAGTCTACCCTGCCAGTCATGCAGACATCCATCTGGCTGATGTTGTGTTCTTTAATATTGAAGATACAGTCCAGGAGCGCCGCCCTCAGGCTTTCAACGACCTCTATCTTGGGGTCCTTGATCACAATTTTCTCTTTGGTCACCAAATGGTGGCTGACTTGTTTGCGCAAATGGTTTTCCATGTGAACATGGGCAACCAATTGCGTAAGGATAAGCGCCTCCCACCCCGTGCCACAGCCACCTACCAGCCAATCAAGACAATTTCAGACAAGGAATATGACAAGCGGTATATAGCAGCCATCACACAAAATCCTCTTACCCCTACCCCCGCCACCACTACCCCCTTCCAGACCCACCCACCCAATCCCAGACCCTCCAGGCCAGCACTGCCTCTTTGCCTTCCTTCCCGCGCTATTCTGCCTACTAGGCATCAATCTTCCCCACCCCAATAAACCCCCTGTTGCCAAAATATTCTGTTTATATTATCTTTATTTTGAATTTTAATTATTAATTTTCTCTTTGTTTATAGTTGGTTTTATTCTTTATGTTCAGCTTATTTCTATAAAATCATATATTTACTATGTCATGTATCTAGATCCAGAACACAATTATCTTTAGCACTTTGCACAGCCCCTTGTGAAAATATTAACAACAATTTGGTGATCAACTAAATTTGAATTAGAAAATTATAGGTTAATTTTATTTAGATAAAGTTGTTGCTAATCCAAATTCAAAACCTTAATGATAAACTTTAAGCTAATCTGGAGCCAAGTGAGAAAGTAATTGTTGTAACATAAAGATCCAGCCAATCATATTAATTAGCGCACATGCACCAAAGAGTTATTGAATGACCCTTTATATCACAACAATCACTTTATAACTTGGCTCCTGATTGGCTTAAAGTTTATCATTAAGGTTTTGAATTTGGATCAGTAACAACTTTATCTAAACACAATTAACTCTTAATTTTCTAATTCAAGTTTAGTTGATCACCAAATTGTTGTTGATATTTTCACAAGGGGCTGTGCAAAGCGCTAGAAATAATATGACAATTATGGAAAAAATACCAACACAAAAAAAACAACACATATTGAGTTAAGTGTAAAACATATACACAATCGGTAAAAAATGGGATAATGTAGTAAATGGGAAAACAAACAGGAATAAACAAAGAGGCAATAGTATCAGAATAATACAGATTTTATTAGGGTAAAAGATATAAAAACATAAGGAAATTTTAGTAAAAAATCAATGAGAGAATTGGAGAAGATTTTGAAGGACCTTGACTCTGCATTTGCAGAGATCAAAGGAATTCACTGCAAGGTCAAAGCAAGAGTGAAGTCCGCTGTCCTTAAAGGAGAAAAAATAGACAAGGTGTCTGCAAAGGCCCTTATGACCTAAATACCAGACACCCCTGAGAAGACAATCAAGCGCTTACTAAACATTCAGAAGACGGTGGTTGAGGGCCTCCAGTTAAAGGTGTACAATCTTTCTGCGCCGTCTGTCTGGGTCAACAATCCTGAAATGTATGCCCACCTCAAACCTGTCAAGCGTGACAGGGCAGAGGATACTGAATTGCCTGCACAATTGATTGCGCCAAGAATGGCCAAGCCGGCTGAAGCTGCCGGCAAAGAAGAAACACAAGAAGGTAATATAAAAAAATAAAATTAATAAAAATTTGTAAATACTTACCTTTTTTAGAGAACATTGACAGTGAAATCCGCCAGGTTCTGGTCCCCTTTGTCCCTGCCACATTTTATGCAAATTATGCCACTCATGTGGTAAAGCAGCTGTTTCTGTCTCCCCCTGTCTTGCGTGAGCTGAAGGACTGCATCTACAGATTCTTCCCAATGTCCAAGGAGGCATTGGCTGAGCTTACACATGCTGAGGGAGCAGTTACTGCCTACAAAGATGCCCAACTGATCCGCCTGGACCCAGTATTCCTCAGTGGAGTTTACTGTGTAAACTCCATTGAGCTTGTTTGGGATGTCCTGGTGACGCTCCCATTTAAGAATATACTAGAGATGGGCCGGGCCCATGCGGCTGCTTGCTTCTGCTACCCCCTTGAGCACATCCTGTCTTAACTGTTGGAGAAATTTGGAAGCAAGGTGTCAAAATTGACTGTTGCAGACGCAACAGCCATAAAGAAGAAAAAATACTCCTTGCCAACTTTGGGTTGGCCTGGAGCGCCAATGAGACAGGGCTTCCTGCAGCCATGGAGCTGACATTTGCTAAAAACAAACACAAAAAGAAAATAAGTACATGTCAAGTTTATTCTTCTGGGAAGTATAATAAACAAAAAAAGGGGAAGATTAAGAAGAGAATGATACTTTATTGAATATGAATATAGAATATTATATAGTATCATGGCAAGCCACATGTCGTCCAGGTACGTCATGAGATCATGGGGCTTATCTGAGTAATGTTCCTCTAGAGTCACAAGGTTTAATCAAGTTGTGTTCCATTTAGGACCTGGATTGAGTGATCCCTGCCATAGATGGTTAACTGATAATGGTGCCACCAGTTTATTGACTGGGCGGTGAATCACTCAGTGAGCCGCTCAGTGATTTACTCAGGGCGTTAATTCCCAGAGAGGGAGTGATTGAAGATGTTGCAACATACAGTATGCAATAAGCTGTGCAAGTTCACTGAAGCCTTTACTGGGCAAAGGCTTCACCTCATTATTTACCTCAGGTATCTCTTCTACTTTGGAATGGGTGCAAGCATGGAGGACCTAGACGGGGTCCTTCTTGGGATTGACAAGGCCTGGCTCTCCCTGGACAACAAGAAGGTCCCCCTGGGTACAACTTTGTTGACCATGTGATCCAGGACACCCTGGTCCTGGCTGGAATTTACAGTTCTGCAGCCCCACCAGAGAAGCTGCTGCTTCACTCCCACCTCACCATACTCCCTTTTACTAGCCACCAAGAATATTTTAACCAGGGTGTATCCACCGTATACAGTGTGGCAGTGGAGGTTGTGCACCACCTCCATTGCTGGGAGAGTACATACCAAAGGACTCACTATAGATGCACCTAATAAAAATATCATTCCAATAAATTTCATTACAATTTATATTAATTTTATTATAATAAATTTTTATAATTTTTATTTTAGCAAACAAGTTTTGCAAAATATATCCCAGAGAAGGTCTTAATAAAAGCATAATAATATATGTCAATAAAATCTACTTCTAATTTGTACATTTTATATTTATTTTCCACAAGTGATAGTAATGTGTTTGCATAATCCAGTATCAAGCGTTTGGGATACCCTTAGATGACACAAAAAATGATTATAAATAAATAAATTACTAACCTTCATTGATGTCCCACTGAATGTGATTGTGGGCTTGGAAACATCTAAATATAAAATGGTAATTAATAAATCTTGAATAGTAAATTAGAGAATATAAAAAAGTCAGACAAGCTAAACCTTTAATTGATTGGCTGTTTGACAAGGCACACAGGGATGAACAAATCAGCGTGGCCATAAAATTTGGCCACAGTTTCAGCTGAGAGGGTGTGGATCCTGTCCTGCAGCAAATCAAATAGGTCCTTGGTCTCAGTTGGGGTCCCTTGCTTGATGGCTTGCCTGAGCCACCCAAAGACCTCCTCAATGGGATTTAGAAAGGGAAAATAAGCAGGGAGGAAGAGAAGGCACAAATTTTCCATGGCCAATTGCTGGAGGCCCAATGCAGTGCTGGTGACAATCATTGGGAATTCTTCAAGAATATTGGCCACCTTGTGGAGACCAACATTATCTAGCACAATAACATTAGTGAAGCCCAGGATTGCGTGCCTCAGATGCTCCTGAACCAATCAGAGGAATGACAAGAAGGTACGGCTGTTGTGAGAACCCAAAATCATTTGATACAGCTTGAGCCCCTTTGGACCAAGGAGAGCCACCATTGAGTATGCTGTGGCACAAACTGCAGCACACCAAGATACCCTGTCATTGGAGCCTTTTGGGACATACCCATATGCATTCTTCATAGACAAGGCAAATGCTGATTTTTCAATGTAATAGAATTTGACTGTCCCCTTGGCTTTGAGGGCAGAGTACACCTCTGCGTATTTTTTCCAGATGTCAATGTTGGTTGGGCTATTTCAATTATAGGGAGATACCCCAATCTTTTTCCAGGAAAAGAACATTCCCTTCAACAGATGATAGTAAAAGGAAATTGAAGCCTCAGCTCCAAAATTAGACTTGATTATTGCATGTATATTTGCCAGTTCAAGATGTCAATCACAGGGTATCCACTGGAAGATTGTACATTTGTGCTCCTTGTTGAACATGGTAGAAACACACAAGGGTTTCTCCGCGGCAAGGACACAACCATTATTGATGAATTTTTGGAAGGTCTTGCTTTTGTACTTGGGATCCACTCCAACAAGGGCCGCAGCCGCCTTGTAATCACCCAATTCCCGCATTAGCTTAAGCAGGATGATGCGTTTGATGTCAGGGATGCACTTCTGGGTGGGCTTTTTAGCAGTGGGGATTGACTTGTTGGCATTGGGCACAACACAGGGCATAGGTACATTGGTATAGAAGGCTGCAACCTTTTTTAACACCAGCTGTCCCTCATTGATTTGATAGAAATGGGGCTCCTTTTCATCCTCCTGATTGCCATCACTGACGTTGGGCTTGTAGCTAGTATCAAGTACAGGCTTCACCTTCTCCAGCATGGCTGACGGGACCGACTCTTGCCGGTACACAACGTCAAACACATACAAAGTAAGTTCTACCTCCTTGTTTCTAACCATTTTGGTAGTGGTGACCTTGGTTGGCTTCCGGGTCAGGTTTGGGACCTGAGGGTTTATGCTCCGCACCCTAGCAGCTTGTGCTCCTTGAACCAGCTGTGTCAGTGCAGAGTCACTATGTAACTCTCCTCTCCCGCCTCCCTCCTGAGTAGGCACTTGTGTTGTACTAAGTCTATTCTTTGACCTGCGGGGGCAACCACAACCACAGCGCACAACAGGTGTATTGGTACTCTGGTATTGTGTTCCTTCCATTTTAAAATTTAATAAAATTTTAAATAAATTTCAATTAAGTTACTCCCTAATTTTAATTTTGCTTTTATCTGAATATGGATATTCAATTAATATTTTTTCCCGCCCAATATCCCAATTATAGATTTTTTATTTCTTAATTAGTTGTTTTTGGTTTTAAAACGCTCATTTTAGAATACTAAAAAAATCTACCCATTTTTTCCAATTTTACTGCCAAATTCAAACACCCAACACAATATTTTTAAAATTTGTGTTTCAGATTGTGTGCCTTATTTTAGATACCTTGGTATCATTCTTGATTACAATCCATTGCACACAACATTTGAGTGATTTTGTTTACATGATGATTTGCTATTGTGTTTTGGTTTTGGGTTGAGTTTTAACTCACCATGCTTGGGTGTATTTTGTCATCAATTCACATAGTAAACATATGTACATCAAAAGTCAACCCACACCATTTTTTTGTGAATCAATGTATTTTGGATTGTATTTTGAATAATTTTGCTTTGCGTGTGAACAATTCTTTGCTGTGTTGACCCATTTTGCCCATTAACGCCAAAAATCCCTGTTACAATAGTTTTAAAAGCTATGGCAACAAGCAAAAACAATCCAGATTTAAACAAAATGAACTCAGATTTAAACAAAATTAAAAATAAATAAATTTATATTGATTTACAATAGATTTGGGTTCATTCTAATTTCAATTAAATCTGAATTCATTTTGTTTGTTGCCATAGATTTTAAAACTACTGTAACAGAGTATATATTTTAACCTGATAGTTAGATTTTGCTTAAACCTGAAATCATTTTGTTTAAATCTGAGGTATTTTTGGTTGTTGCTATAGCTCCTAAAACTACTTTAAGATTTCAAGAATATGAACATAGGAGGAAAAGATTCTAGGAAAGCAAACACAAGCCAAAATCCTAACATTTACCTTTTTGGGTGCAAGTCAAACAATCTCAGCTTAAAGTTGAGACTTCAGGTTTTCAAGCTACTTATTTACTTAAGTTTAGTGAGGTGAAAGATGGGGCAGAAAAGTAATCAAGTTTTGTCAATGGAAAGACATAGTAGAATTGGGGGTTGTTTAAAGAAAAACATTCTTTTTTAACTTAAAAAAGTTAAAATGCAAGCCAGGAGAGAGAAACAAGCAAAAATGGATGGAATAGAGCTTGTAGTTAAATCAAAGAGACCTGAAGAAGCAGGAAATCTAGTCTGAAGCCAATGCTGGCGTAAAAGCAAAAGATAAGTGGTTTTGGGCGTAAAACTAATATTTGAGTGTAAAAGTTCTGGGTTTTACATGTTTTAGAAGATAGGTAAGATTTGAAAATTCAGTACTAACTTAAAACTTGATCAGTAGTATATACAAAACAAGAATGAAAGGAACTGTCAGGGGAGAAATAAAAAGGCTTGTTTAAAGAGTTGTGTATGCATCAAAAGATTGATAACTTCAAAATAGTATCAGAGAAAGTTTAGTCCTGACAGTCATGACCCTTAGACAAAGGCTGAAAGAGCTTGAATTTTGAATATAAGCCTAAATCTGTCCCCTAGGTAAATGACATTGTTACCAAGGTAGCCAATTTAATAGACATAAATGGGACTACTTCCTTGTCTGAAATAAGCAGATGTGAATTAAACTTGGCATCATAACTTGTATCAAGAAGGTGAGAAGGATTCCAACTCCATGTGTTTGAAAGATGATTGTCAATGCCTTTAATGAGCTTATAGTGAAGCTTGTATTAGGAAAGATCCTCATGCTCTCTAGATTGACAGCCAGACAACACTCTTGGCTGGTGGTGGTATGAGAGGGCTGTATGGTCTGTCTGAACTGTGAATGGGTGTTGTGCTGACATCAGATGATGGTGCCAATGTTTAAAGGATTTTTTAACTACCAACAGATCCTTGTCATAGTTCATGTAGTTCTGCTTGTTACAAATCACAATTTTCATGCTTTTTCAATTTTTCTTTAGTGTAGTTGCCTTTTAAGCACAGAATTCTTCATTTCCCATTTGCAACTTGAAATGAGATTTGACCCAAAGTGGGTGAAGGGCTCATCTACCTTTTGACTGGTGACATGAGTGATCTGTGACCCACTTATGAGAGTGACCAGTGATATATCTATATGTCTACTGTTTTGTGATAAACAACTGCCATATAAAAGCCATTTGGATTCATTAGTAAAATAAGTTCTATTCACACTTTCTCTTTATGACTTTTTATGTAATTTGATACCATCTCTCTAGTTGTAGCTAGAGGAGATTTCTGATCATTATCATTCCCATGGACTTGTCTTAAGGCCCTTATTCATCCCTGAAGACTAACCTCTGGCTTATTATGATCCCAAACCTACTGTTAAGATTTTCTGTTGTATCCCTTGGTTGCGCCCAAGAACACAGCACCTGTGTCCTCCTCTTAAATCCCCTAAACAGCTCCAGTAAGCTGTCTGGGATAGTTTACATCATATCTATGGGATAATTGGCACGTAATCCTGGCTTCTGGCATGTGGTCTTGGGTAGGAATATCTAGGCTTTACCTCTTTAAGTTAGCACTAATCCTATGATGAGCTCTGCCTGTCCGCCCAATCCCAGAAAATGATGGGCAAACTGCCCATGGTTGGTTCCCTGATGTTTATGTAGTCCTATATGTATGGCTTATAAATAAAGCGGTATAAAAACTCTAGTGCAGCTTTGATTTTGAGAGTAAATTGTCCTCTTTAAAGAGCAGCTAACCCTGGAATTTTTATTAATCACTTAAGGCTTTTATGGCATAAATAAGTTTCTTTGAGGCTATTTAGTCTAGTAGAGGTTTTTTGAACATATATTCTTATGTTGAAAAGTTCATGGCGGCTTGTTTCAAAGTTGACACCCAAAGCATCAACTTTTGCACTTTGATATCTTTGGTCCTTGCACCCTGCATAGTGTTTCAATTTTGCTTGTTTGGGATGCCCTGTTTTTTTATTTATGCACCTTATTATTTTTATTTTACATATGGGTTACTGGTTTTCTTTGGTTTATACTTGAATAGAACTGCTATCTGGAGTGTGTAATATCTTACTAGCAACTATTTTGAACAGCTTTTCAGTTTATTTTATCTTTGGGTTTAAGCAGGGTTGCTAAGATAGAATTTTTTTGGATACTAGCCATAGCATTCTTCTTGATTTGGGTTGCTTTGCCCTAGTTTCTTGCTGTGCATTCAACTTGGATTCAAAAGCCTGCAATCAAATTTTGGATTTAATAGTGGCTTTCATTTGTGATTTGAAGTTTGGACCTTAGATCCAGCAATCTCAGAAAGTATAGTGGACTTGATGGAAACAATGGATGGAGTTAAACTGTTCAATTCTGAGTCCAGCTGGTCCATTATGTCTGCTTGAGATGTGCAGCTCAACCTGAATTTTTCAAAGTGTCAATGAGATTTCACAATTTTGAACATTTAAATAAGATATTTAAATAAAATACCAAACAATTGATCCAATTAAAAGAGGCGGTTCAAAATTGTGATATGAAGTTTAGGTTAAGGATTTAACAATCCCACATCTTTGACATCAGGTTTGAGATCTGCAGTATTCTCTGGTATGTCTGGATTTGTTAAGTTATGTATCTGTGAAGGTTTTTTTAGAGGTTGCCCTCTTTCTTTCTGGAGCAGGAAGATATTCCTTTGACTGATTTTCAGCCGGACTTAATCCAACTACAGTGGCCCAAAAAATTACCTGGCCAGAAGCATTTTAGAGAGAAAAAGTAAATTTCAGTAAATGAAATTTGCTATAAAAAGCATGAGCAGATGTACTGCAGATTTTTACACAAGTATGGTATATAAAAACGCAAAAATAAATAAATAGGAAGAAAAAATAAAAAGATTTCAAAAATATGAATATTTAATATAAATTAATAATAGATTTTAAAGCTGCATATACTATGGACTTAGTACTTTGTAGGCCAACCTTTGGCTTCAATCACTGCAGCAAGTCTTCTGGGCATAGAATGGACTAGGGTCTTTAAAGTTTCTATAGGAATTTCTTCCCATGCTTTTGCCACTCAAAATTTAATATTCATAATGGATTGATTAGAGGTTTTTGACAAATTAGATTTGACAACATCCCAAAGATGTTTAATGGGATTCAAATCTGGGCTTTGAGGAGGCCAATACAAACAAACAATCTGTTTATCATCCAAGTATTTTAAGGCTTTCTTGGATTTGTGGATAGGGGTGTTATCTTGCATGAAGATATAACTGGTTGGTTCTTGCAGATCCTCTATAAAAGGATGAAGATTCCAATCAATGATTCTTCTGTAAACATTAGCTTTTAACTTCTCATTGATCTACTGGATTGTCCCTCTTGTGTTAGCAGTAAAACAGCCCCAAACATGACACCCTGATGGCCATTTTTAACAGTGGGCTTTAAGCACTCAATTTTTTAAGCTTCATTGGCTTTGTGATAGACATTTTGGCATCTCTGAAATCCACAGAACTGAACTTTAATCTCATCAGACCAAATCACCTTTTCCCAAAAGAATACATGATAATTAACTTACTTGTGAGTAAAGGCCAATCTTTTGGCTTTATTCTTTGGACTTATAAGAGGTTTTTTATTGCAACATGGCCATAGCACCCCAGTTTATGGATTCTATTACAAAAAGTGGACTCAGAGATATCAATTTCCAAGGTATTTTTGATAGTCTCCTTAATTTGACTGGAAGTTATAAACCAATTTTGCTTAACTATTCTAACAATAGACCAATCATCTTGACAGTAGGTTTTTTAGGACAACCTGATCTCAGGCAATTTTTCACTGAGTTGGTTTCCTGGAACTTGAGGAAAACTCATTGTGCAGTTTCTTTGCCAATCTTGAGTTCCTTGGCTATCTTTCTATAGGATAAACCCATTTCCTTAGCTTGAACAATTCAACCAAAAAAAACTCAGGTATTTCTCTTGTTTCAGCCATATTTTCTGTGCAAAAAATTCTTTAACCCCCAATTCTATAATCTAGGTAAGTTTAAATAAGAGGCGCTGTCCCATATTCATTCTATGTGCTTTGATATACTTAAAGGCGCAGCTCTTATTAATAAATACTTTTGAATTATTTTTATTTCTTCCTCCTATTTATTTATTTTTGCGTTTTCATATACCCTCCTTGTGTAAAAATCCGCGGCGCATCTGCTCATGCTCTTTATAGCAAATTTCATTTATTGAGGTTTACTAATTCTTTAAAATGATGCTGGCTGGGTATTTTTGGGGCCTGTTACGCTTTTTGCATTACAGTAACATAATAATTTAAGATTATTGGGAACAGGGCATTTGCTTGAATACAGTCATATGCAAGGATGTGAGCAGTATTGTATCAGAAGAGCCAAGATCAAATGGAAGCATGGTTATTGCCCAGAAGTGGCTCCTGATCACGCAGAAGCACTTAAGATTTGGAGAAAGGTCAACCAGATTAAAGGTCATTCAAGGATGGGTCAGAGATTATTTATATTGTGATTGATTAATTCTTCTTATACCTTCTGCAAGGTTAATCCCTGGGCTGATAGCAATGTCTTCTAGGACATTCTAACATGCCCCTTATTTGGGTAATTATTAATCTATGTTTGGCGCTTATTGCACATTGTCAAGATTTTGTGGACTTGAGGAAAGATCTTTATTATTCATTATAGTAGGGTTGTTGGTATAGATTGTATGAAGACAATCTTTGTTATTAATCAGGTCTAGGCGGGGCTACAACCTGGCGGTATTCCAAGTCTGTAGGAGAAAATACACGGGTCTGCAAGTAACAATGGTGCGTTCTACTTGGATACTTCTGACTACTAGGCGTCAGCTAGTAGTGATACAACAATAGAGATCCTTTAATCTCTATATTCAAGGGTGAATATTCTGCTCAATCTCTAATCAGGAGAGCACCCTATATAGGGTGGATAAGCTCTCTTGCCAGATTAAAATCTGACGCTTCCAACTCTTACTAGTCAGTCTATCTGTTCCCCGGACTGCTAGTTTCAGCCCCCAAAGTTGGGCAGCCATGTCAGTCTGGCATGGGACTTCAATAGATTACCGGACCTCAGCTTATCTCATCAGTGTATTGGCAGCATCTTGATTACAGTTTATGCATGTGCAAGTTTGGCTACCCTGTCAACTAGGTTTTTGCATCATGCAGTATGCATCTAAACAACCTTCTATATTGGTCATAGTTTTGAGGCGTCTTTAAGTGTGAATGTTTGGTAGCAGCTATCTTGCATTATTATTTTTAAACACCAAATCTTATTGGCTGAGGAGTGTTCTGTGATTGTTGCAGGAATCATCAAGCCTTTTTGCTCAGGTTTGATCCAATGAGAAGACTATTCTCAGATCAGGATCAATCTTTGGAGTAATAATCAATGTAATGATTAGCAAAGGACAGGAGCGGGATCATCTGATGCTTTTTTAAGCTTTCCAGCTGTATGGCAATTGGCTGTCTAACCAATCAGCCAGGGGAACAATGGTCAAGTCTACCATATTATTCCGGAGTCCTGAAATTTCCCCCGGCTAGACTGGAACATATATTCTTCCCTTGCCCAGAGATCTTATGCATATGGATAATATATCAAACCACTCAGGATACACCAACAAGACAGACACCCGTCAGTATGTTGCCAACATGTCTGATGAGGACAAGAGATTATTTTATTGTCTTTCCCACAAAGCATAACATGCATTGATCCGCGGCACTCAGGATGGAGATACTGAATCAATTTTCACTGGTTTGGATGGTTTGACTTGTGCAGAGGAGTAGCAGGGCAGCACCCTAGTGGAGAATTTGACGTTGGATGCGTCTAAGCGTCAGCAGCCCATTGTGCCCCAAGAATTGTAACCAGTTTCAGGAAAGCGTCCCAGTAACAAGCCGACAGAATCCCGCTCAAAGAAGCCAGTGGTTGTTCCAACGCAGGAGACTGTTAGTGAGCAAGCCTTCAATACGTCTCCATCACTGGTAGTGGGGAACTCAGGGGTGACAATCAGCAGTCAACCTATAAGGCTTGTGTCTGCTGACATGTTTGGTAATACCCAAGAGCCTCTATATCACTAGCATCAAATTAGCAAAGCTGGGGTTTCTTTTTTGGGCTTGTTTGTTGGTGAGGATATTATCCCTCAGTTCTTATTTCTTGCCATGCAAGATTTTCCCGGTCATGACTTGAAAAAGAGAGTTATGTTTTCTTCTGCTGGTTTCTGTTTAGTATCTGAGCAAGAGGGAATTGAAGAACTCAATCAGGGTTTAGCAAGCATTGTCTTGGACCCAGCAGTGGTTTGATCAGTAGATAGGTCTATCTCTGGGATTGTTCTAGAGTTTGCCATGTTGTAACTGTGCTGTTTTAGCAGAGTTACAAGGGGAAAAATATTTAGAAGATAGATAATAATCTTTATTGTGAGATAGCAATTATATAGTTCATGTGAATCAAGGCTAACAGGAACATGATAGGTGATCACACAGTTGGATGGAAGAGGGGGTGGCTTGATCCTGGTAATGAGTCAAGTGCCAAAACAAGGTATCCACCATAAAGGATCATCATCTGTTCATGTTGTTTGTTTTGGTAATTTGATTCAACTTCCTAGTCTGGCTTCGGGTGGCCAGGTAATTGGATTGCGGGTCACAAACCTGCTTGGTTGGAACCTTACTGGCGGGTCAAGCTTGCAGTTTCAACAGCCATGCAAGCAATTTCAAGTTTTTTCTTGCCTTTAGACCCTTATCCAGAGCTCTACTTGTTGTTGGGAATAACTAACTTGGATGCACGGGATAGTTGTATAAGTAGGGCAACTTGTTGGGCCTGGGAAGCACTTCATTGCGGAGATAGACAACAGGCAATCTGCGGGATGATCTTGTGCAGAGACCTTCTCATTACTCCAGATCTGCGTTTACCTATGGGCACTTTTGAAAACATGGCGGCTCATTTGGAGAAGCTTTGTAACAAAATAGGAGGTATTCAGGCTCCGCTTCCTCAAGAGTACCACTATATTTCCGGCTTCATGGTTGACTGTGTGGTCCTGGCTTGCACGTATCCTCTTGACTATGGGCTCTGGCGGGTTGATTTCAACTTTTCAATGATTCCTCTTCCCTTTGTTAAGTTCTCACAACAACCAATTGCTTTTTTGCCTATATCTTCAAGTGGTCACCTTCCTCTTTGCAAAGGGTTGTCAGTTCCCATTTGTATCCCTCTGTAACTAATGGAAATCTGGCCAACAGCCCGTGGTTAATCCTGAGAGCCAACAAGGGAGTGGCTCAAGTAGCAGTGAATAGGAAGAGAGTGATCCAGATTATCAGGAGGGTGAACCTTGACAGAAATAAACTTACTGCTTTGAAATTCTTTTTTTTGCAGCTATAAATTGTAAAGTTTAATTGGTGCCAATACTAGGCAAAGAAAAGAAAGGTTTAAGGAATCTGGCATTTACTCAATTTACAAGTTGTTCATCTACCAGATTCTTAATAGTATATGCGTCCTGTGAGGTTTTTTCAATAACCCTGAAAGGATCCTTCCATAAGCTATACAACTTATGGGATCAACCCACGACCTTGTTGTGGTATGAAAACTGGCTTCCCACTTTGAATTCCATGAAAGGACGGCGGTTTTTGTTATTGGCTATCTGGCCCTTTGTTCTGGAAATGGAGGTTTCTGTGAAAGCTTTGGCTTGAAGTTTGATCAGCGTCTTGGCTAACTTGGTTAGGTATTGCTGATAACTCATGTCTTCAGGATTGCCCATTATGGAGTACAGAATCAGCAGAATGGCGGGATGGCAACCATAAACCAACTGGAAGGGCAAAAACCTGATAGTGCTGTGGATTAAAATATTTTAGGCAAAGACCACAGCAGGAAGGAACAGGTACCATTCTGAGGTACAAGTATCTGCCAATTTCCTCAGAATGGAGAATAAAGTTCCATTCACTCTCTCCACTATACTGTTTGACTCAGGGTGGTATGAAGTGGAGAGGACTCCCCTCACGCCCATGAGCTTGTTCAGCTTGGGAATGACATTGGCAGTGAAATTAGTGCCATTGTCTGTGAGGATAAACTGGGGACATTCATGTCAATGGATGATACACTCTAAGATGAAGGTGGCCGCAGGCTCGGCACTTACTCTCTGTAGTGGCTTGGCTTTGACCCACTTGGTTAAGTGTTCAATGGCCACTATGATCTATTGGATTTGTCCTACACACATTGAGTGGACCTACAGCGTCTATGCTCACAGTGTGCCAAGAAAATTTTGGTTCTACTTTCTTGTATTGGTGACGGCTCACAAACAGTTTTTCATTCTGGCACTCAGAACAGCAAGTAAGTGTCTCTTTGACATCAAACAGCAGAGATTCCCAATAATAGTGGAGTTGCAGCTAAGCAACAGTCTTCTGGAATCCTCTGTGGCCCACTGCCTTTTGGGCAGCAAGTATGATTTTGGGTCTGTCTGACAGTTGAGGGAAAAAGTACTTTTTACCTTCATGATATTTGTAGAGTTTGTTGTTCTCTACTTGGCAGTCCTTTCTCAGCTCCCTCAGGATGGCCTGGACTTCCTCTGGCTTATTTTCAAAGATGGCCTTTGCCATTTTGTTGTACATTTTGTCTGCTTGGGATGATACCAGTGCTACAGTGGGAAGACAGGACAGTCAGTTGGCATTCTGGTGACTAGCTCCAGGGCGGTGGACTATCTTGTAGTCAAAGGCTTGGAGCTTCAGTGCCCATTGGGTAAGGCGTTCTTCAAGCTCCCAGAGATTCTGTAGCCAGCTGAGACTGGCATGATCTGTTACAACAGTGAAGTGTACGTCATGCAAGTACACCCTAAACTGCTTATAGGCGTATATCACAGCAAGGCATTCCCTTTCCATGACAGTGTAGTTTTGCTCATGGACATTAAGGGAACTGCTGGAGTAGGCTACAGGATGCTCAGATCCTTTGTTGTTGAGCTGAGATAGCACTGCTCCTAGTGCTGACAATGATGCGTTGGTGTAGACAATGAAGGCTTTGTTGAAGTCCGGATACATCAGGACATGGCTTGACAAAAGACTGTTTCTAAGAGAATCAAATGCAGTCTGACATGCTGTTGTCCACTTGAAGGTAGTTCTGTTTTTAAGGAGATTGAACAGTGGCTTGACAGTACAGGAGAAGTTTGGGATAAAGCGTTGGTAGTAGCCAACCATTCCTAGGAAGACTTGTATGTTCCTTTTGCTTTCTGGTTGCTTCATATTTGTGATTGCTTCAACTTTTACCGTTTGAGGGAAAAGTCCAGTTGTATTCACAACAAGCCAAGGTATTTAAGCTGATCTTGAAGAACTGGCACTTTCAAGGCTTTATCTTCAGATTAGCATCAGCCAGTCATTTGAATATAGCCTCTAGGTGATCCAGATGTTCATTGAATGTCCTGGAAAATATATTAATATCATCTAAATATACCAGAACGCAGGACAACTTGAGGTCACCAAGAATCAAATCCATGGCCCGCTGGAACATGACTGGGGCGTTACACAGACCCTGAGGCATGCATGTTGGCTGAAATAACCCTTGATAGGTTATTATTGCGCACTTCACTTGTTCTTTGGGCAGCAACTCAATTTGTCAATAACAAGAAATAGATCCATGGCAGAGAAGTACTTGGCTCTGCCTAGACAATCAAGGGCATCATCAATTTGTGGAAGAGGGTACAAGTCCTTCTTGGTTATCAGATTGAGACATCAGTAATCAATTACAACTCTATTGATAATGTCTTTCTTATTTACTATGAGCATAGGAGACGCCCAAGGGCTCTTAGATGGCACAAGCATGCCTCTATCCAGGAGTTCCTTAATATCCTTGCTCACTACCTCCTTGCTGGCTTTGGACCTTCTAATGGGACAGAGGCAAATGGGTTTTTAGTCACTGGTGTCAATGTGATGTGTGACATCAGTGACACATCTGAGATCAAAATCATCTTCTGCAAAAATACAGTGGTATTTTTTAATAGTGCACTGGTCCTCTTGCGTTCTTTGTCTCTTAGGGAGGAAAGGTCAGTCAAAGGGGTGGTTGTATAAGCAGAAGCTTCTACTTGATATGGCAGTCCCATGTCAAGAAATCACCTATGCAATGGAACTCTTCTATTTCTATGACAGGGAGGAGGTGAACAAAGGCAACTTCCTGATGTTTCTTGATCTTTAGGTCAAATTCCTGTAGGTTAGCCAATATAACGCAAATCTCCTGTTGCCCAGGAATGATGATTCCAGGGGCAACACATGGTTCAAAATGGGAGCGGTTCCAAGGCTGATGGATTTTGCTGTAGAGTCCTTCAGGTATATATAGAGTCAACCCAGAGTTGATGACCATCTTTGTGCCGCTTGGCAGTGTGAAGGTTGACCTTGCTTGAAGGGGAATGCCTTTGTGTTCCTTTATCTGTGTAGGCAACCACTTGCCCTTCTTCCCTTTGATTTGGTAAGGTATTGCTACTACTCCATCCTTGTAAGCCAGGTGAATGCTCTTGGTCTCCTTTGGTGGCATATTTTCCTTGGAGTAGTACAATAGGATTGTCTGACTGAGCAGTGTCAGTGTGTCCACTTCCATGTCTAGCTTCACCCTGTACTTGCAAAGGAATGCTGTCCCAATCAGTATATCAAAGTTTTGACTGGGTAGAACCACAGCTGGCAAAGAGACTGCAATTGAACCAAACCTCATTGGCAACAAACTGTATGCTCTGACTGAAGTGGTGGTGTGAATCCCGGCGGTACCTTAGACTTTGGAATGGGCTACATCCGGAGCCAGACCCAGCCTTTTCACCAGGCGGGTTGAGACTAAGTAAATTGGGCCCCTGCTATCTATGATGTCCCACACCTTTACCTTATTTACGGAAATATCAGCATAAGTACATTCTGTGTAAGATTTGGATTGTAGATTTTATAAATGGATACCCAGAGGTCCTGGGGTATTAAAGTATTGGCGGAGACTTTGGACAATCTCAGGAAAGTTGGCTTCTATGGTCTCCAGTGGCATGGAGAACTGTACACCTTTCAGTGGCAGCAGGTTGCTAGACACATTTGGGTTAGAACCAGTACATACCTCCTGAACTTGAGCGGCGTAGGGCTTGGAGACAGTCTCTATTGTGTTGGTGTCAGTTTTCCTGGGGCGGCCTCTCCCTTGGGTGGGAATTGCATACAGGTAGTCCGCTACTAGCTTATGGATAGAGTCCTCCTCAAAGTCTTTCTCCGGTAAGAATAAGTCAGGAAGGGGCTGGCTAATGGCTGTGAGCGCGCCTGGGGGTGTTGCCTGAGTAGGTGTTGTCTCCATGCTGGTAGGCAAGGGATCAGTTTTGTTGACCTCAGGGCGCTGACTGACTGTCTCTCAATCAGGGTCCTTTGGAATGGGAAGGGGATTGGCGGAACCAGTATATTCCATCACTGGCCCACCTTCCCTTTTCCCTGATCTGTAGGCTTTGCTACTGTGACCATGTTGACAGAAGAATGACTGGGCTTCCCCCTTGGCATTCTGCCGCAAAGTGGCCCGGTTTTCCACACTTATTGCAGTTACCAGAATTTTGATAGGATTTATTTTCTCCTTTGGACTTATCTGTGTCAGGTGCGGATTCAGTAGGCTTTGGAGTTTGGGATTGCTCCTAAAAGTTGTTAAAACTTTTACCTGACTGTCCCTTGTTTGGGGCCTCAAACTGTGAACCAAGTCTGATGAGATAGCTAGTAATATTCTGTGTGTCATTGGACTGGTCAAGTACTGGAAACATCACGTTGGCAAGCTCACAATAGGGTTGTAAGGCTCTGCTCATGGTGATGCGGCAATAAAGATTGGAAAGTACCCCAGCTCCAAGGAGAATCTGTGCCTCAAGGTAGAATTGATCGGCAAAGTCAGAAACAGTATCATATTTCTTGAAGGAAATATTGCTAAACTCCACCTTTCTGGCCTGGAGTTTAGTCTCGCTGCCAAATTTGTTGATGACCGCCTGTTTGGCGTCTGTGTATGTCCACTCTTCTTGAAGTAGACGTGGAATAATGACGTTCACGCTGGCGGGGTCCAGGGCATTGATGAGAGTGGTGGACTTCATATGGTCTGATGACCCTCTCATGGACATCTCAAATAGTTGTACAAACGTCCTAATGTTCCCATTACAATTGAATTTAGGCAAGTTCAATGGTTTAAACTTATGGTCAGGTACCAAGGTCTCCTCTATAGGAGTGGCCATAGGTCTTCTAGCGGGGATAGAGGGAAGTCTAGTGGAGGTCATTGGTGTGAGAGGAGGCAGTGCCGCGACTCCCATGGGCACATTACCTGTATACTGAGAGCCGTTACTCTTGCGCTCGGAACCTACTCTGTGGAAGTAATTGGAGGAGGAAATCTTCTGCCTATCAAAAGAAGAGGCAGGAAGGGGTGAAAGTCCTTGGCCAGAGCTGCTACTTCCTGCTCTGTTTGCCTGAGTCTCAAGCTTGTTTAGTCTTGTAGCAAACTTAAGCTCCATCTCCTTCCTAGCTGTATGTTCTTGGACAAGCTGCTCCAGTAAGTTGCTGTGGTTCTCCTCCAGCATAAGCACTGTAGAGGGGAGCATATCATGACGTTGCTCATTCTTCATGTGGCCTTCCTCCAGGTGGGCAACCTGTTTTCAAGAGGACTCAAGATTCTTGTACAGCAAGCTGATAAGTTCCCGTACGCTTTCAATGGTCTCCAAAAGATTATTTTTGTTGTCTATGTAGGCGTTGTGGTACAGGCAACAGTTGTGAGGGTCAGAGGAAAGTTCCTGAGCAGCAATGCCAAGCAGGGTAAAGAACTTGCCATATCTCAGGCTGTCAAGCTTACTTGCCAGCTTGTTGATGTAAGCCACCAACTTGTTATACCGGTTGGTACTTTTATTGTCTGTGCCATTCAGCATACAGCAAAGAGGCTCTTTATCAAGAGACTCTTTACTCTGATTTGGTTGCTGGGCCAACTTGTCAACCCTACAGGTAAGGCTGATAAAGTGAGTTGTCACGTTGGTGATCCACTGGGGAGTTATGCTGGTGCTCTCAAAGCAATTGGCAACAATATGTCCAACCTGAGAGTTGAACTGCTGCACAATCTCATACACCCAGAAGTGGGCATGATTAGTGGTATTGAACAGATTTCTCAGGATACCCTGAAATGAATCAAAGCTGGTATTCAGCTTATGGATTGTAGCCAAGTGAGCTTCCTGCAATTCATTGCAACTAGCCCCCATCTCAGTAAGTTCCAAACTTTGTCTTGCAACAAGTCACTGCATGTGCTTAATGCTCAGATGAACAAAGTAAGAGAGGAAGTCTTTGACTTGCCCCTTCTCCTTGTTCAACAGCTGACTGAACTGCATGCAGTTAGCTTCCTAGTACTGGCAATATGCAGTCCAAAGGTTGGCAGCATTAAGATTGTAGCTGAACAGAGTGAACTCCGTCTCCTGTTGGGCCCCTTCATGTTGTCGACCATGTAAGAGTGCGCCTAGCATAGCACGGACATCTTCTAAGGAATACTGGCAAGGTTGGTGAGGTCTTGGAACATTGGCAAGGTCCAAGTGGAGGCAGTTGTCTTGGAGCTCAACAGCTTGGTATGGCATAATAGCCAGGTGAAGACTAGTGTTCCTTTTGGTGTCACTAGTGTCCATGCATCCCCCCATACTTATCAACAAAGCTGGGACAGGAAAGAGGCAAGGCAGCACCTTGACTTGACACCAATGTCAGCTTGTTTTTGCAGTGAGCACTGCAGTCAATATTTTGTGGTCTTGAGGAAAGATCTTTATTATTCATTATAGTAGGGATGTTGATAGGGGACTGTATGGCAACAGTCTGTAGCTACCAATTAGTTATAGACAGGGCTACAGCCTGGCGGTATTCCAAGTCCGTAGGAGAAAATACACGGCTCTGCAAGTAAACAACAGCGCGTTCTACTTGGATACTTCTGACTACTAAGCGTTGGCTAGTAGCGATACAGCAATAGAGATTCTTTAATCTCTATCTTCAAGGGTGAATATTCTGCTCAATCTCTAATCAGGAGAGCACCTTATATAGGGTGGATAAGTCCTCTTGCCAGATTAAAATCTGACGCTTCCAACTCTTACTAGTCAGTCTATCTGTTCCCCAGACTTCTAGTTTCAGCCCCCAGAGTTGGGCAGCTATGCCAGTCTGGCATGAGACTTCAATAGATTACCGGACCTCAGCTTATCTCATCAGCGTATTGGCGGCATCTTGATTGCAGTTTATGCATGTGCAAGTTTGTCTGCCCTGTCAACTAGGTTTTTGCATCATGCAGTATGCATCTAAACAACCTTCTATATTGGTCATAGTTTTGAGGCGTCTTTAAGTGTGAATGTTTGGTAGCAGCTATCTTGCATTATTATTTTTAAACACCCAATCTTATTGGCTGAGGAGTGTTCTGTGATTGTTGCAGGAATCATCAAGCCTGTTTGCTCAGGTTTGATCCAATGAGAAGACTATTCTCAGATCAGGATCAATCTTTGGAGTAATAATCAATGTAATGATTATCAAAGGACAGGAGCGGGATCATCTGATGTTTCTTTAAGCTTGCCAGCTGTATGGCAATTGGCTGTCTAACCAATCAACCAGGGGAATAATGGTCAAGTCTATCATATTATTCCGGAGTCCTGACACATATCAACCAATAGAATATCTTCATATTCACCCAGAACAGGTGATCCTTGCTGGCATGGAATAATTTAGTTACTCAGGATCACTTCCTACCTTCCTGGCATGCTCCAAGCTAAATGCTTATTAATGTGATTAATATGGTAATTCAAGATTATGGGGAATCAAACCCAGCGCCTTGGTGCTTGATGTAAAAGTAAGGTGGTGCCTGCAACAATTTTTGGTCGGTGCAATGGCACTTGGCGTAATAGTAATTTGGTGCTTTGGCGCCTAACTCAATTACTAGGTGGCACTTGACAATAAAGTAAGTCAGCACTTTAGCATCTATTCCAATTGTTAGGCGCTGCTGTGGCACTTGTAGCTTTCTAAAGTGGCGTAGTGGCAAATCATGTATTATTAAGTGCCGCAGCGGCGCTTATCATTGGCTGATTTATGGTTCAGGTCAGCAGACTACTGCTGATCCAATATGCATGTTTTATACTACCAATTTATGTTGTTTGGCAGCTGTAACTCATATCTGCAAGCTCTGTCATAGTTGGCATCATTGGCTTTTATACTGCTGACTTATGAGTTTGGTTGCTGAAACCCTAATCTGTGAGCTCCTTCATAATTGGCATCATTAATTGGTCAAAATTCCCAACAGGGCCACTGTATATTTCCTTTGTATGTAAAATTTTAACTTTACGATGATAAAGAAATCAAAATTCAAAAGTAAAGGAAATCTGTTCAATAAAAATCATTGTTTAAAAGCTTTAATGCATTTATTTTCTGGTAGTGAAATTTAATTCAATTGGCTTTTAAAAAGGTAAATATCTAAAATCAAGACTGCTAAGTACAAAAAATGGAACTAAAAACTTACATGTGTATATCATAGTTTTCATTAGCAAATAAACTATATTTAAATTTTGTTTTATTATAAATCTGAAAAAAATACTTATGAGGAAAGTTATAGCTGGGTCAAATCTACCTTAGAAGTCAGTTGTCGGAAAAACAATTGACGGGATATCTTCCTGCCCCGTATTTTCTTTGTGTAACCTAGCTGTGCCTCATCAGCGTACTGGATGAACTGATTTACATCCAATAGCAGCTGAAATCCATCCGGGGTTCTATATCAGATTTGGTGGCTGGTAATTGCTTCCATCTCATGGCAAGACCTTTGCTTATGCTTGGTATTGAACTATTGTTAGCTCAGTTGCGCCACATAAAGTGAATAATATTCCAGATTTGAAAGAATAGTTTTAATGCGGGAGTATGTCTTATATTTTATTTAAAGGGGATGTTGATAAAAGGCTAGGGAAAGAAGGATTTAAAGCTTTGTTTTTTATTTAAATTCAAGGGGAACATTTAATCATAGTGTATCATTCCAAAGGGTAGGGTTGATCTAAGCAATGGATTAGAGTAGAATCCCTGAAGTAGGTATGGGGTGATCAAGAGTATAGTTTTGTTGGATATGATTGTATGCAATTGAGTATTGCAACAAGATATAAAACCTTGGTTAAATTGAATGCTACAATTGAATGTTTCAGACGTAATATTGCTAGGCACAAGGGAGATGTTAAAATGTATATTTGACTTGGATTAATAGCTGGAGACTTGATGCTCATATTTCTGATCCAAATTGGGGATCTGGGGCTGGTTGTCACTAACGGATCTATTACGACCGTTTGAATGGGGCAATATATTTTCTACATGGTTTGTAACGTGAATAGGATTTGGTGACCAAACCCTGCAATAGAGGGATTGGGGTTGAGGAAATTCCATCAAAAGCATTGCCCAAATTTCAAACCTGAAACACTCAAGTTTTATATTTAACTAAATTTATTTAATCAAATTTATTTAACCAAGGGTGTATACAGCCTAGACTCCACTTTTATACCATTGTCAATGAAGGTGTAATCAGTTAACCCTCATCCGTGCTTGGCTCCTCTTCCTGCAATAGGGAATCGTTTCATTAAAAGTGCTGACTCACCCTTGCGTATATATACAAGGAGGATGTTGTTTAAGTTAACCGCTCATAAATGCTACTTGGATTCAATTACCGATGCAATACTAAATAATCAGGAGTGCTTCATGAGAGGGATTTGCCAAGCCCCAAGCTTCTTCGACTATAAAAGTAGCCACTTTGCATCCATCCCCAGCATGAAGTTAATCAATCTATTCTTTCTCAGCCTCTTGCAAACCCAAGCCATCGATCCCTCTTCTGGAGACACCATGCAAAGACATGCCCACGGTGACAACACCCACTCTCAAATGGGCGACTCTCCCGGAAACAATTCCAGCCCCCAGACTAACATGACTGTACCATTCAACTCCACTACAACCACCGTCAACATCTTAGCTGCTCCCATTCCTTCTTCTGGTGACAGCGCAGCAAGCGACTCTGCAACTACTGGCGATAGCGTAGCGAGCACCCAAAGTAACTCAACCACTGCTGATGCTGGCACCCAGTCATCTCAAGCTGCTTCTTCTGACCAAAGTAAGCATAAAGGCAATAACATGACAATTGTCGCCTCCACCGATTCCAGTACCACCTACCTGATTCCCACCGTATCCGTTTTCCTTGTGAGCTTGATTGCCTCAGCTTACTGAAATCACCTCCTTCCTTGCAAAGAGTTGATATAATAAAGTACGGGTATTTAAATACAATATATAACATTTCTGCCATTATATAGAGTGCATAGCTACTATTTGCAATCCCATTAACGAGTGGCAGCGTCTGATAATCCCAAATGAATATAGTTAATCCAAAAGGAAACTCGGCAGCAGAAACCCAACCTATCCAATAGAACATTTCAAATACTAAACTTATACTTGATGGATCCTAATCTTACAGCAATAAATCCTCGCTTCTTACCATCCATGGATTAGTTCTGGCATATCATTAAGGCTTAAGATATAAAGATTGAAGGATAAGCCATTAAAACAAAGATACAACAATCAATTCTAACTACCCATATATACCAGGCTATTTTCACAGTAGTAATAAAGGTTGGGCTTAACTTCTATACAATTTCAATAATTGCATTGGGATCTGGTGTGAACCAGAAACAACAGATATTGGAGCAAAAGTATAGAGATATGGCCTCAGAATTTCACTTCGATAGCTAATCTATCTTGCGGCGTAAACTTCAAAAGGCAAACGCAACTAAAAGATAGAACACATCCACCTTTGAAGAAACCATGATTTTAAATCTTGATTTAAACGTGAAGAAGATTATCCCATATCAAGCATAGCGGAAAAGCTATATACTATTTATTTGTATTGACAGGAGATAGCAGAGCTAGTGATTAGTTCCCTTTAATTATTTCAATCTAACCCCTCACTTAAAACCCCCTAGATTTTTCCTAGTTCTACTGATAACCCTTAGTATCGATTTTTATTATATATACCATACCCGTAAAGACTGTGACTTGTATAGTTTTTAGAGGTTTCTGGAAGTTCATCTTGTATCTACATGCTAAACTTCTCCATTTGGTACAATAGAGCCCTTCAAACCCCAATGTTTCAACCTTAAACCCGAACCGGTTTGATTCCAAGTTGGGTTGCCATTTAACCGGTGACTTGGGCTCCTTCTGACGGGGAACTTGAATGTTAGTCCTGAAAAAATTGCTTGCCGGTATAGGGTTGCCAGTGGATTGAGATCTGGTCAGCATTGTGCAATTCCCCAAACTAAAGTAGTTTATACATGGACGATCCAAATAGATTAGTCCATTACAACCCCCACTACTATTCTTTGACTACCTGATAAGCACCCAGGTTTTATTAAACAATTAGTAAGTTTTCTATAACTGAACTGATTATAGTTCAGTATTTGAAGGGGAAGACAACCATCCAAGGGGGTAGGCAGAGATTTTAGGCAAGATGATAGCTTTATTAAGAAACAGAAGCCATTATAATGTAAAGAGTAGCCACAGGGCCCCAAGGGGTGGCATGATGGCACAATCTAAATATAGTTTGAGTTTTAAATAAATCAATGAGAGTTTTTGACTGTAATTAGCTTGGCTATTTATAAAGAAGCATTTCCCATATTTTGACATCTGAGGCAGGAGATAGAATAGTACTAGGTACATCATGGGGCTACTCATGGAGCGCTCCATGTCAGAAATTGTGCCATTCATGGTCTTTTGCAATTGCTTTCATATATTGATATTGCAAAGACTTGAAGGATTTGCTTTTGATTTCATAGTTTGCTCATCTTCCTCAAATGGGTTGACATCAATGTACACCCATTCTGGATTATCCTATCTACACCTGACTAATCCTGGTACAATTTCAGTTCAGAATGACCTCATCAGCCAGAATGTCTACCTAGTGAATTATCTCTGCCCTCTGTCCACTATTCAAGTAGAGTCATTTTCTCCAATAAAGACAAGTTTATCCATATTTGTGTTAGCTTTTATAATCTTCAAGCCTTTTGCTTCCTTTCTGCCAAAAGGAACTCCTCTTCATTTATTCCAGGAAATTAAGGTACATGTTCTTAATTTTTCCCTGAAGGCTAACCCAAGGCTAGCTTCAAACCTCAAACATTCTGCAATAAAGGTTTCCTGCCGTATCCTCTTGGATGTCTTCCTCAAGAGTCAAACAAAAACGGTGATCACTACAGGGGCTGCCAGCCCCTTGGTTACTCTGTTTCCCCATGCATACTCTGGTCCTTCTCCCTTTTTTACTGAAGTACCCAAGTCTCCTAAAGTTTTGAGTCCTCCTCTTAAGGAGGATATTTCTGACTCCCTAGGAACACCTATGATAATGGTGCTGTTGCCCAGGCCTTCATGGGCCCCTCCCAGCTTTCTCTCTTGACTATGAGCAAGCTTGCACCCCTGCGCGCTCCCTCCTCCATACTGGTACAATAGCCATGCCTAGAATCTCTGGTCTCTGCCCTGGTTACGCCTCTTAAGACCTGTACTTCTTCCTGTTGGATTTTGGCTTCCCCTGCTCTGATGGGATCTATGGAATCCATTGGCGTCCTGGTAAACCAGTTCATCCAGCCCGCCTTGGTCTACCACCAGCTAGGGTTGGGATCCCATAACCAACTTCTGGATGCTGTGGCGTCTGAAATAACCAAAAACCATGCACAGAATATGGCTTACCAGGAATAGAAACACAGTCTCTTTGCCTGCATACCTGACAACCAACAGGATTCACTGACCCCCCAAAGTACCTGACCTCATTGCTAAACCTGCTTTGCTCCTCTCTCCCAGGATATATTAGGGATCTGCTGTGCAGATTGGATGACCACCATGCTGCTTGGCCAGGACAGATTAAGACCACCCTTCTGAAGTTCTGGCAAGCTTTGAACCTTGATAGGCGGGCTGGATCAGTTTTGCAAGCGCATCAACGCTCAACTAGAGCAGGCTGGGACTAACCTGGACAGCTGGAACCATACGCCACAATGGCAATACGGCTTGGACAAGGCCACTTCTGGCAGCACCCTGTGTTAAGTTCAGACTTAGGTTGTCAACAAGGCTGCCTGGGTAGAGATGGTGCTACCTGGGCCCCCGGCTGAAAGCCCCTCTGCATTTGAAGCTAAGGTCCAGGAGGCCATAGCCAAGCTCAAGGCAATTGCTTGTCAACTGGCCTCTACCTCCAACCTTCCTCCTGCAGACCTGTGCCTGGACCTTGTATCACTAACTTGACTGATCAGGTAGCTACTCTGCAAGGTGAGATTGCCTACCTACACCAGCGCCTCTTGGACCAAGAAGACTCTTCCTCTGAATCCAATGGTGAAGATGAAGAGGAGACAACTGAAGTCCCCACCCACAAAGGACATGGATGCTGCCCTGGCTCAGAGGGGCAACCACACATCAATTGTGCCCTTGCGCTGGATAACTTAGAGCTGTGACAAACAACATTGCTGGAAGGCAAGATGTGCTGGAACAAGAAGTTCAGAACCTTGCTTGCCGGACCAAGGCTATGAATGAGAGGATGACTCCCTTGGCGTCTCAGGCCACAGCTATGGCCACCCAGTTCAATGGGATTGTGGGTACCTTGGCTGTCCAGAAGATACCAGTCAATGAGATTGGGACTGTAGCAACAACTGCCAGGAACATTGGAGGGCAGAGCCGTTCTACTCTGGACACTTTGGAAGAAAGCCTTTGTCTCCTATGGGCAAGACAAGATGCTACTGAGTCTGAGTTTGAAGGGAACCCCAGTATCAATGTTCTTAATCAGGGTGAAAATAGCTTATCCACATCTTTGTCCATTGATCCTAACTACAAACCCACCCTCAAGCAGATATTTGACCCCAAGACTCCCACTGTTGCTGCTTTCTTGACAATCTATGAGACAGCCATGCAGAGGGCTACTGATGACCTTAAAAAAGAACAAATCCTTACCTGCCTACATCCTACCTGCCAGGAGGCGGTGGTTCCTGAACTCCTGTCCATTGTTACTTGGGAAGACATGAAGCGGCTCCTCATTAAGGAGTTTGGAGGTGATCTCAGCCTAGGAATTAATAAGGATGGCTTCATAAACATTGCCTTCAAACCCAAGTCCACACTGGCTGAATTTGCTGATTGCTTTTACATCAAAGGTCAACAACTTGTCACCAGTTGCTAATTGGCTCCCTGAAGGAGTATACTGCATGTCCCAATGCGCTGAAAGTGAAGCAAACTTTATGCCGGCCCTGTAAACCGCATAAGGCGCCCTCACGTCCATGAAGAGCATCAAGACCCTCCTGCAAGAGATGCATCTGACCCATAGGGGGACTGTGGTCTGCAATAATAAATCTAACAGCTCTGGTACTACTTATTGTACACCCCACATCACTACTCTTTCTCTAATGGATAGCCCAAAGAACAAGGCTGTCACAGTTATGGTCAGATTGGACACCATTTACAAACCTGCACCAACCCCTGTGTAAAGGGATGAGACCCTAAAGAACAGGTGATAAAAGAGAGGTCAGCTTAGAGGCAGAGACACTCTATGCTGACCAACTCTCCTGTCTCCTTCTGATCCTCCCTCTGACAAAGAATCACCTCCTTTTTCTGGCCCTACTATCCTTCATCTATTCCATGATCTCTCAAGCAATATGAGCCCAAAGATTCTGACTATGATGAAGCAGATGGTTATAGTTACTCTGTGCTGGCTGTCTCAGAGACTGTGCCTGTCCCCTATAAGCTCTTTTCAGGGAAGACTACTACCATAAATTGTCCACCTCATGATGATGCTAAGGCCATGGTGGCTTGCCCTTATCTAGCTCAGGCTCATTGGGCCCCTGTCTTAGTGGACTCCTCAGAAAAAACTGCTGAGTTAGATGAGGTTCTCTTCTAGAACATTACTATCTCCCTGACCTTGAAAAAAGTATACAAGGAAATTCCTGCCTTGAAATGCATGCTGACAAAATGAGAAAAGGAACTAGAAGCTGCACAAGATGTCCTGGCCATTGTACCCCCTTTTGGAAAGGATACTGCCCGCGTAGAAGTATTCATTCATAAGGTTAAGATTGAGGCCATCCTGGAAACAGGTTCTCCCATCAACTTTGTATCCTCCAAGTTGATGAAGAAACTTAAGTTAGCTCCTGATCTCAACTATACTCAGTCTTATAGAACCTCTGATATGGCTCAGACTTGGGCTATTGGCGCTTACTCTGCTCTACCAAGGAGGGTTGGGAAACTGCTCATTGCATCCCCTGCTGTTGTTTTGGAAAACAAAAGCTAAAACCTCATGACAATCACCCAATTTCTTTGAGAGTACAATGGGATCATCAATCTGCAAGATGGGTATCTTTTTCTCCTAGGATATGAGGTCCCACTGATCTTTGAAGAGCTTTCACAAATTCCTGGCAAGAGACTTAAGACATGTGTCCTTGAATACCCTACTGGCATCTCCTTGCTGAAATATAAGACTCACTCCTCCAATATGTGCTACCCACCTCCTTCTTGTCTTGCGGAGGAAGGTGTCCCCTTGCTTGCTCCTGTGGCCATCACTCTCCCTCCTGGCTACTGTGAATTCAGAACCTAAACGTAAAAATGCAAGATTGTCAAATCCTTGGTCCAAATTTCAAATCACTTTTGCGGGCAACTCAGCTGAGTGAAAAATAAAATATTTAATAAAATCAAACATTTAATTGAATTTTTTGATTTATTTAAATTGGCAAACTTCAAATCTCTTGAGCAGATAGCTCAACCAACAAAAGAAAAACTCAGCAAACAAATACAGAATACATGAATCAGAGATGCGGGATTCTAATGTACAATTTGAGATTTCCTGAATTTCAAACAAATCATAGACATCATGTAAAACTTAACAAATCTGAAATTGCGGGATTGTCAAATCCAAACCAAAATTCAAATCAAAATGAGGTGAATTTGAAATAAAATAAAATTTATGGATGTCTCAAAAAGGGTGATATAGGATCTAGAGTGAATTTGTGCTAATTCTTTTAGGAATAATAAACATTCTCAAAAATAACCCTATTCTATTTTAGGACGGCTAAAATTTAGATGCTTGATTACAGTAGATTTTAGAAAACACTAATAATAAAGTAGAATTGTATATTGCAATCTATTTTTATCACATCACCTTTTCTTTGGTGTGTTGATAGTTAGTTTGCTGCTGTTAATGAGCTTTCATTAAATTGGATAGTTTCACCTCCAGTTGCCTTGGCAATAGGAAATCAAGTTGCCTCCGTGACCACAGCTGGTCTTGGGGAGCCGACTTGATTTTCTATTGCCAAGGCAACTGGAGGTGAAACTATCCAATTAAATGAAAGTGCATTATCAACAGTAAATGAACTATCAACACACCAAAGAAAAGACAATGTGATAAAATAGGTTGTAAAATATAATTCTACTTTATTATTAGCATTTTTTAAATCAACTGTAGTCAAGTATTCTTAGTAGCAATACATGAATATATAGTTAGTAAACTGATAGTTTATCTTTCCCCCTCCTTCCTTGAAAAGAAGTTTTATAGCCCCTGGCTACGCTGGGGGCTAAAAAACTTTTAAAAAAATTCTGCACCATCAGGAGGGTAGCTCATATATCATTATATGGCTTTGTGGTTGCTATATTAGTGATTTAGAGTGCAGAATATTGCATCATTTCCAGTTTAGACAATTTTGCATTTCACTTAATTTCATGTCTAAACATGGTTGTTGATATTGGATTTTCATTTGATTTTATCCAGAGTGGAGCTTCTTGATTTGGGTTGATTTTTCTTAGTTACTTACTGTACATTCAATTTGGATTCCAGTTCCCGCAATTAATATCTGAGTTTACTAGTGCCATCCAAAAGTGATTTGAAATTTGGTTCTTGGATTTGACAATCCCGCAATTTCAAAAAACATAGTAAACTTAATGAAAATGGTTGATGGATTTGAACACTTCAAATCTGATTCCAGTTAATTAATTTTGTTCACTGGAAATATGCAGTTCACCTTGAGCTTTGCAAAGTGTTTATGTTTTCCCACATTTTTAAAAATCCAAACAAAAACACAGAGAATTTAATTTAATTAAAAAAGGCCATCCTGCAAAAGTGATTCAAAATTTGGACCAAGGATTTGACAATCCTGCATTGTTACGTTTGGGTTCTGAATTTTCAGTACAAATGATCATTGATTCTCAGATATCCTATGATTTTCCAGAGAAATTGTTCTTAGAGTTGTACTCTCCTGGATCCCTGGGTTGTAAAGAACCTCTGTTATGCACTGGGATCCTAGATATAACTCACAAGGAGCCCATACAATTGTTACTGACTAATTTGACTGCCTCATCCATGCAGGTCTCTTGAGGTCAAATTGTGGGACATGGAGGCATCTTAGGAGAAGAACATGTGGCCTCTCTCTATTACTTTGGAACATTCAGCAACTTCAAATTACCAGAAGGAGTCCCTCAAGTGCTCTCTCTATTTACTACCGCCAATTTCCCTCAGCTGTCTTCTATTTAACAGAAGGATGTACTAGAGCTCATTGATCAATTTGAAGAAATCTTTGCCTCTGGGACTAATGACTATGGCCTAGCAAAAGGGTTTATTCACCAAATCAATACAGGAGACGCTCTGCTTTTTTGTGCTAAGCTCTGAAGCTGCAGTAGAGTGGATAATGCCCAGGTCTCCAAAGAGCTAAAACAACTCCTAGATGCTGGACTTTTAGCTTCATCCCAGAGCTCTTGGTCCTCTCCCTTGCTGATCCTTAAGAAAAAAGATGGAGGCCATCAAATTGTGATGGACTATTGTCGCTTGAACTCCCTTATGAAAGATGATTCTTACCTGCTGCCAAGGATTGATGATGCCCTCAGACAATTGGGAGGCTCAAAATTCTTCTCCACACTGGATTGGGCCTCATGATATTGGCATGTTGACTTTACCCCCAAATATTGTGAAAAAGCAGCTCTTATCATGTCAGAAGGCCTTTATGGACTGGCTTGAATGCCTCAAGGGCTCTGCAAGCCTCTTTCTACATTCTAAAGAGCTATGGACTTCATCCTACAAGACCTGAAGCTCTCCTGTGTACTTTTATATCAGGACAATATAATGGTGTTCAGCTCCGCCTTCACTGATCATTTGGACCATCTCAAGGCTGTTTTCCTCAAGATTAAAGGAGCAGGTTTGAAGCTCAAACCTTGCAAATGTTCTTTCTTTAAGGAAAAAAACTTGAAGTCTTGGGCCACAAAGTCACCCATACTGGAATACACCCCATGTAAAATAAGGTAGAAGCCATTGATAAGATGCTGCCTCTCACAAATATGTGTGAGGTTCAGGTATTCCTTGGCATGATGGGATACTACCAACAATTTATCCCTGACTTTGTTGAACTAGGTGAACCCCTTGTCCAACTCCTCCAGAACATAGCCTTTGGATGGACTGAAGCCAACAGCAGTCCTTTGAGGCTCTAAAGAATAAGCTTAAGGAAGCCCCCATCTTAGTCTACCCTTATTATGACAAAGAGTTCATCTTATACAGCAGCACCAGTGGAGTAGCTGTGAGTGAAATCTTAGCACAGCTAGATAAAAATGGTGTAGATTGACATGCTGCATGTTCTTCACATGTTCTCAACAAACATGAGAAGAATTATAGTGTCACCAAGAAAGAATGCTTGGAAGTTCTCCATGATATGAAGCAGTTCCAAAACTACATCTACGGGACCCACTTTACTGTAGTCACTGACTACTCCTCTCTTAAGCGGTTGCAACAGCTAAAATAACCAGAAGGTTGACTGGCTTGGTGGGCCTTACGCTTACAAGGGTACAATTTCACTATGGTACACAGGCCTGGTGCTCAACACCAGAACACTGATGGGCTTTCTAGAATGCCTATACTGGCCATCTATCTTGCTTACACCAATTGCCTGTAAAATTTAATAGGATACCCTGACACTTGAACAACTTTACTATAAGAGATAAGCCTGGCTCTGCAGTCCCTATCAAAGGACACTATCATTTGAGACAGGCAACTGTTCAAAAAGGTCAACAATGCCTACCTACCCTATGTTTTTCCTAGTATGTGAATAGCTATTATCTTCCAAGCCCACATTGACACTAAGCATGGAGGCCTTGCTAAGACTCATGACTGAATAAGCAAGAACTTCTAATGAAAAAACATGTGACTTCTTATCCCTGATGTCCTCTCATCTTGCCATACCTATCAGCTCTAGTGCCCTTAGCTGTGACAGAAATTGCGGGATAGTATAAATCTGTTTCTAAGTGATGGGGAATTATCATCCAAATCCAAATAGAATTAATATTAACCATCAACGCGGCTTCAATATTTTTTTGTGAAATTTCCAATTGTAACTCCAGGATTAAGTAGAACAATTAGTCCTAACTAAAGTAGTCCAAGATAAATGACCTGAGAAAGCATCAATGCATCTTCAGCGTAAAATTCTGGGCATTGAGAAGTAGCACAATTTTCAGTTTCCAGAATGGGGGAACTCCAAGATTGGCTGGCATGAAATTGACATTGGGCGGCACCAACAAAAAAGTTCCAACTGCAGGACCCCATCTTCCAGAAATGATTTGGTTCAGAATCAGATTGTACGGAATATACTGCAATAACCTGATCACAGGATGCATTTTTAAAGTGGAAATTAGTGTTGTAACTGTGCTGTTTTAGCAGAGTTACAAGGGGAAAAATATTTAGAGGATAGATAATAATCTTTATTGTGGAGATAGTGATTATATAGCTATTGTGAATCAATGGATAGCAGGAACATGATTGGTGATCACATGGCTGGATGGAAGAGGGGTGGCTTGATCCTGCTAATGAGTCAAGGGCCAAATTGAGGTATCCACCGTGAGGGATCATCATTTGTTCATGTTGATGGATTTGGTAATCTGAGTTGACTTCCTGGTCTGGCTTTGAGTGACCGGGTAATTGGATTGCGGGTCACAAACCTGTTTGGTTGGAACCTTGCTGGCAGGTCGGGCCTGCGGTTTTGACACACACCCCCCGGCTGAAAGTTGGCCTCCTCAGGAGGCAGGTTGTCAGGGAGGTTGTCAGGAGCCCGTGCGCCATATTGAACCAGTTGTTGTTTGGTGGCAGGCAGGGCAGTTTCTCTGTTGTTTCTGTCTCGCTTTGCAAGGTTGTAGGCAGTTGTGGTGTCATGTCTTGTCTTGCTTGCATTTCCTGAGCCCTTGAACGAGGTAAGTGTTATTGTTGTTTACCTTTAGAATGATTGCTGGCCCTACTTTTTTGGGTTGTAGTTTGCTTTTGTCAACATTCATGACCCAGACTTTGTCCCCAACTTCATGTCTCTGGAAGATGGGTACAAAGGTTTTTTGTAAGTGTTTGATTTCTTTGGCTGCTTGTTTGCTGTTGGCCTCTATTACTTGAGGATCAGAGTAAGGGGGGACTTGACTTGGAATTTACAGTTTGGGTCCTGTCAATGCTTGAATGATATTAGGCTGTGTGCCGTATACCAGTTCAAACAGGCTTTTCCCGGTGGATCTGTTCACTTGGGTTTGGCACACAAGTAATGCAGTTGGTAGCTGCTTATACCAGTCTTCAGGTCTCCCGGCGGTGAGTTTGGCTAAGGCTTGCACAAGGCTACCATTAAGCCGCTCTACGCGTCCATTGGCCTGTGGATGGTATGGTGTTGTGACGGTGTGTTTGACCCCATTTTTGGCAAGGTACACGTTGGTGTTTTTGGAGGTCAATTCTTTGCCCCCATTGGTTATCAGGAGTTCTGGCTTTCCAAACTTACTGATTATTTCTTTGCCAATGAATTGTTCGGACGTTGTTACCAGTGTGTGCTTTCACCGCTTGGGCTACTGGCCACCTTGTTGCAAAATTGATGGCTGTGATGATGTATTTTTTGTTGTTGTGCTTTCCTGGCATGGGGCCCACAATGTCCAGAGCCCATACCTTGAACGGTAGTTGGGTTTGAATGGGGAGTACAGATTTAGGCAGGGTTTTGCTTCTGGCAAACTTTTTGCAGACCTTGCACTGTTCTAGCACTTCCTGGACATTGTGGTATAAGGTTGGCCACCAGGCTTTATGTTTTAGGAATTCATATAGATTTTGGCTCTTAGTATGTCCAAGATCTCTGTGGTAGCAAAGAATGGTATCAACTTGTTGATGTGTGGGAATGTAGGGAATGGTTGTGCCATCTGACATCTTTCTGTGAAGAGTCCCGTATACGTCAGCAAAGAGGTGCTCATTCTTGATGACTGTTTCTTTGGTGATATTGGTTGTGCCTGTAGGGAACCCTTTGTCTTTTGTACGGAGCACTAGGAGAGGCCAGTCTGGGTCAAGCCCATTTTCACCCCTAGAAGCGCGGACATACAGGCAGGACAGGGCGTCCGCCATGGCAAGTTTGGCCCTGGGCTTATATTGGATGAGCATGTTAAACCTTTCTAGGATTTCCATCCACCGCGCTTGGCGGCGTGACAAGCTTGCCTGTGTCTTGAAATAGATGAGCAACTTATGATCAGTTAGTGCTGTGAATTCTTCCTGCCGTTCCAGGTAACAGCGCCATTTGACTAGGCAGTGTATGATGGCCAGTAGTTCTTTGTTGTGGATAGGGTATCAACACTTGCCATCTGTCAGCTTGCGCAACTTGTAGACTACAGGCAGGAAATCACCATCACTATTCTTAATTTGCAGTACTCCCCTAATGGATGCATCTGAAGCGTTGGTTTCCATCTGATATTCTCCGTCTCGTTTGGGGTATTGTAAGATGGGCGCTGTTGTGAGCTTTTCCTTGAGATGTCTAAAACAGAGGTCATGTTGGGGGGTCCATACAAACTTGGACTTGGCGCCTGTTATGGCAGACAAGGGGGCAGTCAAGACGCCGCAGTTGGGTATGAAATGTCGTACATAGGCCACCATTCCCAAGAAAGTGTGTAGTTCTGACTTGTCCTTGGGGGGTGGCATTTTGCAGATGGCTTGTATCTTCTGACTGTTGGGTTTGATGCCATCCTTTGAGACTATGTGTCCCAAGAAGGGTAGTTGATCTTGGAAGAACTGGCACTTAGAGGGCTTGGCCAGTAGTTTGTGTTGTGCCAGGGTCACAAAGACTTCCTCCAGGTCCTTGTGATGCTGTTCCGCCAAGGGGCTGTAGACAATGATATTGTCCAGATACACAAGGGCGTGTTTGCCTATGTGTGGCGCAAACACTTTGTTCATGAAGGTTACAAAGGTGAACGGGGCATTAGTCATGCCAAAGTTGAGTACCACACACTTGTAGGAACCATACCTAGTGTGGAAGGCTGTCTTGGGGATGTCTTCCTCCTTGATGCAGATCTGGTTGTAGCCTGCAGTTAGATCAATCTTGGAGAAGACAGAGGATCCTCCCAAGGTGTCAAAGAGATTGTCAATTAGTGGTAAGGGGTAACAATTCTTGATGGTGACTTTGTTCAAGGCGCGGTAGTCTGTGACCAGGCGTAAGGTACCGTCCTTTTTGGCCACAAAGAATACAGCAGCCCCAAAGGAAGACTGTGAGGGGCAGATAAGTCCTTTTTCCAGTGCTTCCTTGAGATAGGCACGTAGGGCGTTGCCCTTGTTTGGGGTTAGTTGATAGATGGGACGTGCCTTGGGTACGGCCCCATGAGTTGGATAGAGTGTTAATGTGTTTCTCAGGGGGTAGTCCCGGTAATGCTTCCTTAAAGATTTCTGGATGGCAGGCCACAATGTTGCGGTCTTGAGGCGTGGAGTGTCCTGGTGGTCCTTGAAGTGCATGATTTCATACTGAAAGGAGTCCCAGTTAATTGCCTTCAGGTTTCCCTTCTTTTAAAAGGTCTCAGTGATGCGTACAAAGATGTGGTTGCGTGGGAGTTGGTCTATAGAGTTTGGGTAGATCTGGTGGTTGACGCATTTGCACTTGATAGTCAACACAAAGGCCACCCAGTCCACGTGAGGGTTGTTTCTCTGCAGCTAGTCTAGTCCCAGTACAATGTCAAACTTAGGGAAGTCAATGACAGGACCTTGGATGATGGAGTGGAGGTTTTCAAGCACAACAGAGAAGGGGGCAGTTTCCTTTGTCACGGCAATGTGATGTTCATCAGCCAGGACCACATTTTTAATCCGCAAAGGATTAGTGGCCAGCTTGAATTTGTTCACAAAGCTGCTGTTGACTAAAGTTTGTTCTGCGCCCAAGTCCAATAGTGCTGAGCCTGTGTAACTGCAAAAGCAGAAAGGATAAGACATCAATTTATTGGGATGTCTGGTGATGGTGTACAGTACTGGGTCTTCCAAGGGCACTTGGATCATTGGGCATGGGTCCACGTCCTTGGGTTGTTATTCATTGTTAGCAAGTCAGGAGTTGCGTGGGGAGAGCTTGGCTTGCTTAGTGCTCTCCCCGGGCTTTTCCCTCATCTTGGTTGCCTTGGGTGGTGGTGACACAGAAATGGGTACAATTTGATTGGCCGTTATTCCCATTCCCATTCCCATTCAAACCTGTGGGTTTGTGGTTGTTGTTGTTGTTGCTGTTACCTCCAGGAGGTGGTTGCAAGGAGCGCCCACTTGAATGTGAGTCCTTGGGTCTCTCTTGTTTCCCAGTCTGTGCCTTGTGCAGAGCGTTGGAGGTTTGTTCTGCTTTTTCTGCTTTAGGTACAGGCTTTTCAGGTTGGTAACTTGGTCCAGGTTCACATGTCTCATCATGTGCAACTTGAGAGTGTCGTAGTACATGAGGTGTGTTGCTGGGGTGTCAAAGGCCATGTCAAATGGGGCGCAGAGACGGAGTTCCTTGTAGGCGCGGGTGAGTTCCTTCACAGTGCCTGTCTGAGTCAGGTTCTTTACTTGGTGTATGATCATGAGTGCTGTATCCTTGAGCACAAACCTTGCCAAGAAGTCCTGTTTGAAGGTGTCCCAGTTCTTGTCTGTGTGCTCTTTGTGCCATTTGTCACACCAGGTGCCAGCGTCATGGGTCAGACAAATGGAAATCTCTGCAATCCTAAACCGCTGTGGGCACTCCATCTGAGCCAACTTGCTTTGGGCGGACTGGATCCAAGCGGCAGCATTGTCGTTGTTGGCCCCCACAAAGGGTTCCAAGGCGGTTCTGCAAAGTCTTTGTGCAACATAGGCGGGCATGGTGGTCTTGTCAGCTGGTTGTGGCGTTGATGAGGGTGCCTGAAAGAACCCTAGGGCGGACAGGGCGTTGAAGGCGGGTAGCAGGATCACTGTGTTTTGGTAGAGAACAAAACCATCAGGTATCTTGGTACCAGGAGTATACAGAGTCCAGTCGGGCAGGAGGCCAGACATAATTCTGTCGAGGATTTTTTGGCCGTGGTGTATGCGGGCAACAGGCGGAATTTTTCAAGATAAGGTAGGATGGGGAACCTACCTGTGCTACCAATGTTGTAACTGTGCTGTTTTAGCAGAGTTACAAGGGGAAAAATATTTAGAGGATAGATAATAATATTTATTGTGGGATAGTGATTATATAGCTATTGTGAATCAATGGATAGCAGGAACATTATTGGTGATCACACGGCTGGATGGAAGAGGGGTGGCTTGATCCTGCTAATGAGTCAAGGGCCAAATTGAGGTATCCACCGTGAGGGATCATCATTTGTTCATGTTGATTGATTTGGTAATCCAAGTTAACTTCCTGGTCTGGCTTTGAGTGACCGGGTAATTGGATTGCGGGTCACAAACCTGCTGGGTTGGAACATTGCTGGTAGGTCAAGCCTGCAGTTTTGACATTAGAACATGGGATAAATGATTTTTATTGAGTAAATTTAGGAGGACTCAACTCTTAGAGTTGAAACAGTGAGAATTATTCAATATATATCAGAAAAATTGACTAAGCAATACCACCTGAGTCTTGATCTCCTATTCCTTCCACATTGTCAAGTAAGTATCTGGTCCAGGTTGCAAAGAACCCTTGCGTGACTAGTTTATGACAACCATGCTGATTAACAAGCTCATATTGGGTGACCCTCATATTACGCCAATTTAGCAATGTCAATTTGAAAGGGGGAACTGGTTTCAGCTGACAGACTGGAGCAGCCATAACCCATTTCCAATTGACCGTTTGATTTAAATCCGTTAACTTGGTCAATTTTGATAAAGGTTTTCCAGCTTTTTGAGCCTTCTTGCTTGGGCGGATAATAACCAGCATGATGGAACCTACTGTGACATTGGCTACCCCAAAACCAGTTCAAGCTCATCCCTCCTAAGAATGCCTTCCACACTGTTAGTATTGATGCTGTTGGACCTCTCCCTTGTTCTTGGTCTGTGTGTTGATTCATCTTGGTAGCAGTAGTCCATTTTAGCAAATGGGTCAAAGCAAGGGCCACCAAAGACATAACTGCCAAGAAAACAGCAAATTTCTTATTACAGGACATCTTTTATTGACATGTATGTCCTCAAATCTTTCTCTCTGACAATGGCACCAATTTTAATGCTTGCCTCATCACGTGTATTGTAGAAGCTATGGGCACTCACCAGTCTTTTTCTGCCCTGTATAACCCATCCATCAATGGAACAGTAGAATGAGCAAATTCTTCTCTTGTGTCCATCATGAGGAAGCTTACCCTTTCAGATACTGCCAATTGGGATATGATCCTCCCAGCTGCCCTCTTTGCCTATTGCCTTAGTAGACACTGGGTGACTGGAAATCCCCCTTTGCTATGCTATATGGGCGTGAAGCCAAAACTCCCTCAATTTTGGGCCCACTTTTGATTGATGTTGATGCTGCTGCTAACCCCAAAACCCACATCAAGGACTTGATCAATCACATCATTGACATCCAGGCAACAGTGTACTAAACAGCCTATAAGGTCAAGGCTTTAGAGCTGTATCTATCTAATGCTTCTAGGGCCTCCTTCCAGAATTTCAAGTAGGTGACCTGTTCCTCTACTACTAAAACCGCACTGGAGGTAGAGCCCACAAATTAGACTCTTTCTGGGTTGTGCTGTACAAATTCACCTTCAAGAAGGGCGTCAAGTATACTGTAAAGCTGCTGTTGTCTGGTTGTCTCTTTGCTTGGGTCCATGCCAAGTTCCTTTGTAAATATCAACTCCCTGTGATTGGACAAGTGCCTAAGGTCAAAGTGTGGAGATTGAAATCTCCAAATTGACTGATTTTTTGATCTTCACACTTTTTTGATAAAAATTATTCCAAAAAATTAAAAATTTTCTTAAATTTGACTTTTTTTAAAATGTTTTTACTAGTAGCTAAAATTGAAAAACCAAGTTCAAAGTGCCCAAATCAATGCAATTTAAAACACACCTTAAATTAATTTGGCTTTTAAAATAGATATTATTCATCATTTTGAATATAGGGGACAAAATCAAAAGTGCAGAAATCAAAGTCCAGAAGTCTCTTCAATTTAATATTTGAGGCCCCAAAATCAAGAAAATTAAAATATCACTTAATATTGATTCTATCACTATGTAAATGATCAGAAAAGCTTCATAAACATATCATACTCAACCAAATGACTAAAACCTATCATACAGGTTCAAAATCACCTGTAAATTATTTGATTAAAATTTCAGTGATTTTTATTATGTAAAAGATAGAGTGCTTAATGAAAAAAATCTGATATTATCACTTAGTAAATTACTGGGTGTAGTAATAGAGTACACAAATTGAAAAATGCTTCAAATCAAAATTCAAAACATAATGATTTAGTGCTCACCAATATATTTTAAATTATGATTAGAATTTAATATTTTATTAACTAAGCTCCAATAGGTGTTTATAATTGAAAGTGTGGAAATCACAAGTGCATTTAAACCAAACAAACACTCTACTTTGAAAACCCATAATAATTTAACCAGTGTAAGTTTAAAGCTTGAAATTAGAATTTTAAAGGTTAAAAACTTGTTTTAAAACATAGTAGAGTTTCAAGCCATTCAGGTTAGTTTATAATAGTGATAAGGAGCGCCTTTTTGTGGAAGCTTCAAATATAAAAGTAGGAAGAGAAGAAGTATATTTTATTGGATAATACTTTAGACTTATATAGATTTAGCTGTGGCGGGGATTTTAGTTGGATCAAACCCAGGGATTGGTCATGTGCTGGATGGGTTCAAGTTGCTGGATACCTGGACAGTCATGTGATATTGGTTTGTTGCCATTTCTGGTCTGTCAAACTGTATATTGGAAAGGCACCAAATTGGGCAATGACTGGATGTTAGGTGTGATGGCAATAGCCGGAATACTTGTACATCCAGACCCTCAACACACCCCTCCCTTAAGGGGTTACTTGGGTACATCAGGAGGGGGCTTTGTCTTGACGGCTACTGTCTGATGTTCATGGAGTTGTTTACTAGTGGGAACCAACTGGGTCAAGTGTTCTCCTTTGCTAGGGCGGAGGCAAGATCTGTGATACTTTTTGGTGATGGGCTCTTTGGCACCCTGGAACTTAACCAGGTAGGTGTTCCTGTCTGGTTGGTATCAGATAATTCTTCCTGGTCCTGTGTGTACTGAGTCTAGCTTCTTTCTGTTCCCAGCTAGGACCCAGACGGGGGAGTTGATGGGGCTTAGGTCCTCTGTTGAGGTTACCTTTTGAGTTTTGAGTCTCTTTATTTCTGCCAGTTTGGCTTTGAGGCGTATGTGTTGTAGAGCTGGTTTCTGTTCTACTGTGCGAGGTTTCCCCGGGGGATCTTCACATACAGTTGATTATTGTGGGTGACTATTTCTGGCTTGTATCTGTATGTTAGTTCAAATGGTGAGTAGCCTGTCCCTTGATTGGTACAATCCCAGGATACTAGTAATGCATGTTTCACATAGAGTGGCAATGTGTCTTTGTCTTTGCCATCCATTAATTTCTCCAGGGTTCTGATAAGGCTGCCATTCAGGCAATCAACTCTGCTGTTGGCCTGTGGCCTGTAAGGCAAGTTTGTGGAATGTTTGATGTTCTTTTTTTAGATTGGTGTTTACTACGTGGCTTGTTAGCTCCTTTGCTCCATCTGCTATGATGTAGTCTGGAGTGCCGTAGTCTGCTATGATTGCTTTATTGATGAATCAATTTATTGTTTCCGCTTTGTGATCTTTTGTTGCCCAGTAGATGGGCCAACGTGTGGCAAAGTCAATGGCTACAATTAGGAAATGTTGATTCATTTTGGTTTCTGGGAAGGGTCCCACTACATCCAGTCCCCAAACCTTAAATGGTTCAGGGTCAGGTACTGGGTTGACTTTTGGCTGTGGCGCCTTGGTGCTGGCGTATTTTTCACACACTGTGCACTTCTTTAGAACATCAATTATGTCTTGCTTCAGGTTGGGCCACCATACTATCTCTTTTAATGTAAGATATAGGTTGTTAGCCTTTGTGTGTCCTAGCAGATGGTGGTGTCTTAGTATAGTGTCAACTCTTTGTGTGAGTGGAATGTATGGGATATGTTTATCCTTGATGATTCAATATGTTGTGCCATTTGATACGTGGAAATTTTTTCATTCCTTACTAGTGTATCATGGCTTAGTTGATGTGTGGAGGGATCCTTTCCTTTTGTCTTGTACTCAGTGTTGTATAGGTTGGGCCAGTCAGGGTCCAGGTGGTCAGGGTGATCCTCTCTTGGCTGGCATAGCCTAGAGAGAGCATCAGCTGTGACCAGCTCTGCCCCCTTTTTGTATTGGATTTCCAGGTTGAGCTGTTCCAGCAAGGACATCCATTTGGCTTGGCACCGCGCAAGTGCGTTCTGAGTTTTGAAATAGATTAAGGATTTGTGGTCAGTTAGCACTCAGACGTTCAAGTGTCCTTTGAGATAACATCTCCATTTCTTGCATGTGTGGTATATTGCTAGCAATTCTTTATCATGTATTGGGTACCTTTGCTCAGTGTTGGTTAGTTTTTTGCTTTTGTAACATACTGGCAGGAAGCCTTGCTGCCCTGGCTGGTGGATATGCAGGACTGCTCCAATGGTGGTGTCACTAGCGTCTGACTCAAGCTCATAGCACCCGTTGTTATTAGGGTATTGCAAGATTGGTGCTTCAATCAAAGCTTGCTTATATATATGGAAATTCTTGTCACATTCTGGAGATCAGAGGAATTTCTTTTTGGCATTACCCTTGGTTAAGTCATTGATTGGCGCGGTGAGCATTCCGCAGTCTTTGATGTATTTCCTTAGATAAGCTACCATACTGAGAAAGCATCTTACTTGTTTCACAGAGGTGGGGCATTGCATGTTATTTATGGCTTTTATTTTATCTGGGTCTTCTATGATGCCACTGTCAGAGGCAATGTGGCCCAATAACAGGAGTCTATTTTCCATAAATTGGCACTACTAGGCTTAGCTTATAGTTTGTGCTTTGCGAGTCAATTGAGTGTCTTGCGGACATGCATGAGGTGTTCCTCTTTTGTTTTTGAAAATATGATGATGTTGTTGAGGTAAAATAATGTGTTCAAGAGGACATTTAGTGCTTGGTTCATCATGGTGAAAAATGTTGCTGGTGTGTTTTTCATCCCAAAATTCATTACTTTACATTCAAACGACCCAAATTGCGTGCAGAGCACGGTTTTTGGTATGTCTTTCTCTTTAACTTCAACTTGGTTATAACCAGATGTGAGTTCAATTTTCGAGAAAATTTTTGCTCCAGAGAGCCTTGCAAATAGGTCTTCTATGAGGGGAAGTGGGTATTTATTTTTTACTGTACTTGTGTTTAGTGCTCTGTAGTCAGTAACTAAGCAAAGGGATCCTTCTTTTTCTTTACAAAGAAAACTGCTGCCCCCACGGGGATTCAGACAGACAAATGAATCCTTTGGCTAGGTTGTCCTCAATGTGGGCTTTAAGTGTTTGGGTCTCCATGGGGAAGAGTCTGTAGAGGGGTGCAGGTTTGGGCATGGCTTTGCATAAGTCAATGCCATGTTTGACCTCTCGTTTGGGGGGGGTAACTCTGTGAGTTCTTCCTTGAATACATGAGTGTATTCAGTTAGGAGTGCTGCAAGTTCTGGGCATTGGATTTTTTGTGTTTGTATATTATTAAATTTGGAGTACCTCATTATGTGGAGGGTACTGTCTTTAGTTAGATGTTCAGAGTCATCTTGGTTTATTACTTGAACAAATACTGTGTCTCTTAGAATGAGGTTTTTGGGTTCTTTGAGAATGTTGAAATTGACTCCATTGCGTTTTATTGTCATGGTTTTTGTCTTCCAACATACGCTGGGATTCACTTGGGTGAACCAGTCCATGCCTGCTACAATGTCGTAGTTTATGTTGTTCATAACAAATACTTTGATGGACGTTTGTATGCCTTGGAGGTCAATTCTGAAGGGAGTTGCTTTGCCTCTGAGTAGAACTTTTGATTTGTCTGCCATTCTGGCATATTTGAAGTTGGATTTGACAACTGGTATTTTGTACTTGGTTACAAATGATTTGCTTACCATAGTGTGTTGTGCACCAGAGTCAAATAAAATTTTGTGTGTATGTGATTTGTAAGTGCATGGGTAGACAAGAAGTTGTGAGAAATCTTTAATTTTTAAGTTCATAAAAATGGAGGACTGCGGGACACAGGGAATGCGAGTAGCAAAGTTCGTGCCTTGGTACAATTTCTTGTCAAGTTGGGGGGAGACAGGGGCACTTAAGCCTGTTCCCCCTACTCTTTTCCCTGTTCCTATGTTTCAAGACCTTTGAGGTCAGAGAATGTGGGATCAGATTTGTATTGGGTTGCTACTTTGGCATTGTTAACTTTGGCAGTGTCCTCTTTCTTGGGACGGGAGCGGTTTGCGCTTTGGGTATAATTGCCATTGTTACAATTGGAGTTGCCGTTGTTATGGTTGGTATTTTGGCATTTATTGCCATTGGCGTTTTCTCTGCCATTGCCGTTTGAGGAGTGGTTGCTGTTGCGTGCAGCATATTCCATGTTGGTGCGTTTTTCAGCGCGCTTGGCTTCAGCAATGAGCGCAGGCATGGAGGTATTTGCTTCTGGGAAGATGAGGGCAGCAACAGAGGGTTTCATTCTGTTGATGAACAATGCTCTGGTGTGTACGTTGTCAGATTGTGTTGGGTTTTGGATCTTGCAGCGTATTTCCTTGAATTTGTTGGCGTAAGCTGCAATAGTGGTCTTTTGAGGAAGCTTCAAATATAAAAGTAGGAAGAGAAGAAGTATATTTTTTTGGATAATACTTTAGACTTATATAGATTTAGCTGTGGCGGGGATTTTAGTTGGATCAAACCCAGGGGTTGGTCATGTGCTGGATGGGTTTGAGTTGCTGGATACCTGGATAGTCATGTGATATTGGTTTGTTGCCATTTCTGGTATATTGAATGGTATATTGAAAAGGCACCAAATTGGGCAATGACTAGATGTTAGGTGTGATGGCAATAGCTGGAATACTTGTACATCCAGACCCTTGACAATAGATTTTTAAAAGGTTTAGTAAAAACCGCTGATTTTGGCAGTTTTTAGAAATGCATTAGTTTAATATGTTACTATGTTTCCTTATGTTTTTAGGGAGTGTTGAAATCAAAGTGCCAAAATCAAAACTCCCTAATTGTCTGATCAAAAACCCCTTTTTTGCTCCTTTAAAAAGCATTATTGAGTTAACTTCTCAATTAAAATATTTATTAAAACTAACAAAATATAGTAAAAAGCACTCTGGCTTTCAAATTCTGCTTAAAAACGATATTTTTATTAATAATTTATATTCTTTCTTTATAACCAAAAAAATACTACCTTTGAGCTATCTAGATGCTTCCTAGTCAACTCCCATCAACCCAAAAAAGGCCACCCTTTCCAGATCCAAGAAGTCTGGCCCCAAGACCAGCAAGAAGATCACCAAGAAGGCCACCAAGAATACCCCTGAGCCCTCCCCCTCTCCAGAAGAGGAGCCTTCTGAATAGGAACCTATCCCCAGCCCCTCCAAGAGCCCAACTTGGCACAAGTTTGTCCACAGTCAGCAAGATGAAGAGAAGACGCCCCCTCACATCTCAGAAGAACATAAAGGCTTGTACAACTCTGGAGATGCTACACCAACTTAAGATGGCCTTGAGACCTGGGATATCCTTAAAGTTTATAATATATGCAATTATGAAGAGGAGTTCTGACTGCCAGATATCCTGCCAATCTCCTTCCCAATAATGTCCTCCAAGGGCAATGTTGGGTTCTACCATGATGGTTTTATGTTTAATTGTAATGATGAGCATAAGCACTTGGTGCTTCATCATTACAAGTGTGGGGGGCCTGCCTGACTACAACTGGGTTTACCCAGTTTAAGAAGCTGAATAATTAGAACACCTTCCTGGAACCAACTGGGGTATATCAGCGCCTAATAAAGTGGTACCTGCACCAGAGGCAGCCTTTCAACAGGGGCCTTGCCTCCCAGGAGATAGTCACTAGGGCTAGTCACAACTTGACCAGTTTCCAAAAGATAGCTGTTGGTACTTTTGGATCCCTTTAAAATTATGTGAGTAATAATTGCTGGAAGTCTGACAATGTGGGCAGAAGTGCCACCTCCCTCCTTGAATTGGATATACCTAATGAGCTCAGAGTCACCTCCAAGGATGAACAGTTTATCCTTCATGATGATGGCCCTGATGAGCATAAAAGAATCATCTGCTATGCCACCCAGGAGAACCTTAAGAGATTGATGCCAGTCAATATCTGTTTAGCTGATGAGACCTTCTCATCATGCCCTAAGATCTTTTCCCCAGCTTTGGTTCATCCATGGCAAGTATGGTGATAAGGTTTTACCAATGGTTTACTTTCTAATATCAGGAAAAAATGAGGATGACTATACTCATGCCTTGGAGATTCTAAAGGGGAAGTTGAATCTCCTTCCCCCTACTGATTCCTCCACTTCTACCCCCAGGAGGAAGAAGTCTAAAATCTCAAGCCAACCTGATGATGAGGAAACATCAGAGCCTTACAGTAACCACCTCCTTGTTGACTTTGAGCCTGCTCAAGCCAACGCCTTCAAAAAGGTATTTAAGAGCAAGCCACATGGTTGCTTCTTTCACTTCTGACAATGCCTCAGAAGAAAGCTGTAGAGCTTCACTGAGCTCAACAGAATGGTAACTAGATCAACCTCCCAGAAGCCCAAGGTGGCCTTCAAATCCTTTTCAGTCATTGCCTTGGTGAGAAAAGAGGACTCCAGCAAGATCTACAAGGCCTTTAAGAATACCAAGTATATGGAGGACAATGCTGCTCTATTTGCTCCATTTGTTGATTACTTTGAATGCCAATGGATTAGAAAACTTGAGACCAGACGCCATGGAAGAAAGGAAAACAAGATTGAATGGAACCAGCTCAAGTTTTTTAAGAATGAGACCATGAAGACTACTTCCTCCCTAGAAAGCTGGCACAACAAGTTTGCAACTGTGTTGGGGTGAAGAAACCCAAGTTCAATGTCCTGATCAACAAGCTCAAAGTTGAACAAGCAACCAATGAAACTCTTTACCAGGAGTTTTTAGATGGACACCAAAGTGTTTCCCAGAGCAGCAAGGATCTCAGCAGCTTTGAGATAGTCACAAAAAACTCCCTCCTTCCTTACAACTCTTCCAACTGGCTCACCCATCTTGAGAATATTGCAAAAGTTCTCTAATAATCCAAAATAAATCTTGCACTGCTTTTACTTTCTTTTAGTTTTAGGCTGTGATAATAAAGCTTTTAACATACAAATACATTTTAAATTAGTCTTATATTTTATATTTAATTGAATACAGTTACATATAAATTCTAGTATAATTTTTTTTTAAAAGTAAAAAAGAGATCCTTTTAAAAACAGCTAATTCAAGATTTTTTATTATCTAGCATATACTTTTTATTGCAGGAATAAAATTCTTGGGGTCAATTTAGTCTAGAAAATACCTTAAAATATATGTTTAAATATATATAACTGTTTATCATTTGGCTTCAAAGTTAACTTCTGGAAAATCAATTTTTGCACTTGGATCTTTGATATTTTCGATTTCTGTACCCTACATAGTGTTTCAATTTCTGCACTTTTTGGGGGTCCCATTTTCAATTCCTGCACTTTTGACCTTAGGAACTTGACCTTAGGCACTTGCCCCTGTGATCAATCTTAAGGGGGGAGATATAAGAGATTGAGCCATATTTGGTCTTTTGATATGGCCTTTGAATAGTGATATATGCAGGACTTGGTTGGTTTTGCCTTCAATTTTGGCAATTGTTCAACTTCATTAAATAAGTTGACATCAATATTCACCCATCCTGGATTATGCTACCTGCACCTGGCTGATCCTGGTATGAGTTCAACTTGGGATGGCCTCATCAGCCACCCTGTCTACCTAATGAGTAATCATTGGCCTTTGTCTACTATTTAAGTAGAATCATTTCTCCTAATAAAGACAAGTTTATCCACATTTGTGTTGGCTTTAATATTCTTCAAGCTTTTTTTCTTTTCTTTTTGCCAAAAGGAATTCCTCATCTTGTATTCCAGGAAATTAAGGTATGTGCCCTTAATTTTATCCTGGAGGCTTACCCAAGGCTAGCTTCAAACTTCAACCTTTCATTATAAAGGTTTCCTGCTGTGTTCTCCTGGATGTTGTCCCCAGAAGTCAAACACAACAAAAGTCCTCAAGAACAAACACTTGTTCAAAAAACGTGCATGGTACTCTACACCGCATATTACCAAGCAACAATACTGTATTCTACGTCCTGTTGACACAAAAGATTGACACAATCCTCCAATACCACAGAGTTCTGGGACACACCCGTAGCAGGAATCTACATGAATACCTCAAGACACGCTACTGGTGGCCCAACATGCTGGATGATATCAAGTAATTTCTAGATAAGTGCAAAGTATGTGAAAAGATGCCCGCTCCAAGGCAGCCCAAGTCAGCAATACCAATATCAATCACACAGTCTTTCAAAGTGTGGTAACCGGATATTGTGAGACTAATGCCTGGCAATAACAAAGGCAGAAAGTACATTATCACAGCTATTGTCTATGCAACTAGGTGGTCTGTAGCGCAAGCCACAAAAGAACATGAAGGAAACAATGCAAGACAACTTATTGGCAAAGAAATCATAGCCAAGTTTGGTAAACCTGAACTCCTAATCACATTCAGGGAACTGAACTTAAGGCTATTAACACCAATATCTACCTTGCCAAAAATGAAATCAAACCCATATTGCCAGCTCATATCACCCACAAGAAAACAGAAGAGTTGAAAGACTAAATAGTTCCCCTGTGAAAGCCCTCAGTAAACTGTTGGCCAACAACCTAAAACTCTGGGCCGGCATGCTACCAACAGCGTGTATGGTATGCATAACACAAGTTAAGTGCAATGCAGGCAAAAGCCTGTATAAACTTGTCTATGGACATAAACCCGGCATTCTCAGTACCAAGTCAGGACCACAATTACCTCTACCTGAGAAAGTACCAGACAACTAAGATCCTGGCTTGTAATGTGTCAGAAGAGACCAGGAAGACAAGTAAAATGAAAGGATTGAGAGAGAAAAAATCCCCCTATAACAGGAACACTTCCAAGTTGAGGACAAAGTCTGGATTGTTAATCACAATATGCATAAATTGGAGCCAGGGTTATGAGGACCAGGAATTGTTGTAAAAGTCAAACCAAACAACACTTACCTTATTAAAGGAATTGGCACTTGTACAGAAAACAAATGTATACACCATGACCAAATCTGCCTGTGAAAAGCAAGAACAGCACAATATAACTCCTGACTGCCTGTCTCCAATGCAAAACTGGATCAATACCAAGCCCAAATTCCCAAAAATCTCAAGAAAATCCCTAATGTTCCACCTTTCAGCACCCCAGGGGGAGATATTACAACATCTTTGATTACTCTCTCTCAGGAAAACAATTCCCTGAGTAATTTCCTGACTAATCCTTAAGTTGGTGGCACTCTTATCAATTGTCCATCCATTACAGGGATCAAATCTTTTGAGTCCTAAGCAGAACACTACTTGGACAAGCCTTGTGACTGCCATGATGTACATGGTCAGCATGTAGCTTCTTGTGATACTATTTAATACTCTAAACTCATATCAAATAAAGTATCATTCTTTTCTTATTTTTTCCTTTATTTTGTTTATTATACTTCTCGGAAGTATATACTCGACATTATCAAATATATATCATTATCTTCTTTAATACTTCCATTTTCTTGTATTTTATTCTTCTCAGAAGTATGTATGTGGCACCAGGGTAGATTTTAATCCATCTCCCATCTAAGTCGGTTCATTTACCGGGCTGGCTTGGAGTTGCATAGATCTGAAAAGGCGTACACGTTCCGGTGGTATCTTTGATGATCCATGAGCAATCCTAAACGCTTACAGCCCTGCTTTTGCTTGTATTTCGGGCCCTGGATAAAGTAGGGGCAAAATTTTGCAACCTGTGCAGGGGTTCAGAAAGGCATGGATACAGCACTGGCTGTTCACTTGAAAGATAGGTTGTAGCTAGATTATCAGATTTTGGCTCGGCTTCCCCGTAAATCTAGGCCTTCTGGCTAAGTTGATTCACCCATGCTACTCCAGCCCAAAAAGACTTTTGTGGAATATATCAGGTGGTTGTATGGTTCCATTGGGTAACCCTTATTGTTTTTGTCCGTTAAGCCGTATTTTCTATTTGGATCTGATTGTTGAGGCTTTAGCAGCAGAAGCGATCCCTGGCAGAGTATATATATGCTTATATGATGTGCTTCATAAAGATTTTTCATTGGAAAAGGATATATTTTTCTTTGTTTATCTAGCTTATTTGAAGATAAAATGTCAAGGGTCAAAGTAAACCCGAGGTATTCCCTAATTGGTCGGGTTTTAGAGCCCCTTATCCTTTTACGCCGAGTGGATTTAGTCGTGTAGTTTTGTTGTTGATTTTGAAATGGCGATTTAATTGTTCCTCCAAAAGCCACCTGCCCCAGCTTCTTCGCTCGATTCCGTGTTTCATCTAAACCCATACATCAACGCCATTGTATTCATCTAGATAAATATTTAAAATCTATTTTTTGTGGTGAAGCCAGTTTAGGGCTGGATTTAAAATATCAAGCTTAGTTGAGAATTTGAACGATATCGGATGAGGATCAAGTGTCCCAGTTGGAGATGATTTGGTCAGCTCAGGCTAGCTTCCAGCTCTAAACCAACATAGCCAAAATGGCATCTTTAAATATTTATCCATTTTAAATAAGTCTTTGATTAATGGTAGGGCTCTTTGGTCATACTCCAGCCGGAGTAAGTTTCTGGCTCTGGGTTACTCTTTTCAAAGAATTATTTTAAATGAAAACAAAGTGGGATATTACTTTGGCTGTAGCGGCCCAAAGCTGGAAGTTAGTGCATCCCTAGATGAATCAAATAAAACATTTTAAACCCAGTTTAAAGTGAAATGTTGTGAGCTTATGAACCATACCGACCTTCAAATAGAACCCAAGACTTGGAGAGCCAAGCTAACCCAATTTACTCATCGGCATTGAGTTTAACCTAGCCATTGATTCTCCCTTTAAGAAACTTGATTACCATCGCTTTTGGGACAACCCGAGCCAGGGGCAAAGCAATCTAAGTTTCAGGGACCCATTGCAGTATAAGAATGGTGTCAGATGTGTATTGGAATCCATGAAACTCTTTGGACTTATTGCAGCCCATTTGGCCTTCATTTCTGCCGATCAACTAAACAGGTCATCCCCCAGCTTTACCGCCATCCCGGATGGCCCAAAACCAAGCAGTGCTGCTTTGGTTGGAATTATCAACCAGGAGGCTCCCGTAAGCCACCGCATTAACGATGAGAAGATATCCTGAATCAGCCTACAAAGCAAGAATTTGTGTTTGGAATGGGCATGTCCCCGAACAGAACCCTCACAAGGAATCCAAACTATACTTCAGCATCAGAAGCCATATTGCCCTCGCTATGCTTGCTGTTTATTACTATATCCTCTGGATTATGAGGTGTTGACTTGTAAAAAATAAATCATTGACAAGTTAAATTAAATGCTCTCCTTCAACAAATTTAAATAATGTTACAACCAAGATTGGAACCTCATCTGACAACCTATCTTACACTACACAATGAGTCCTCAATGACTTTTCCCATTCTGCATCTAACCACACTCTATTACTTGTCTCCATGTTAAGATATGGGTAATACCCCCAAATTAGGATTGAAGCCAATTTCAAATACCCTCAACAAGTTATTTGAAGCTCAAGCCATATTCAGATTAAGCCACCAGACCTCCCCCTTGTGGCCTGGTGGCTACATTTTGTAGTATAATGCCTTTCATTTTGCAAAAAGGCTAATATCTTCTATTAAATCTGCCACAGCCCATACCCGTGTCCAGCTGGACTCTTACAGGAGAGGCAGGCCCAGCCTTAAAGGCCATTACACAATTGGGGCAATCCTGGAGAGATAGTTTACAGTAGTGGCCCAGGGACACCAACTTCCAGTATGGAGCATAACCTGATTGGCTAGCCCCAACACTGTAATATAGACAAACCCTAGCCTGCTGAAATCATGGGCAGAAGGGGCATCTGGCAGGGGAGGAGTGGCTGGTACCTCCTTCATAATTGTTGGAATCTGGCCTCTATAACAGCCATGAGGAAGATCCAGATGGTGGGGATAGTAGGACTCCAAGTCAAGGGCGCCAGCTGGTGTAACCAAAGGAATGGGAGCAGAACCAGGAGGGCAAAAGAAGGTGTGTGAATATTGTGTTGGTGATTCATGTAAAGATGTGATCAGAATAATTATATCAGAGCAAAAATAAACAACTACTGCAATCAAATAATGGGTCCTGGGCATAAAAGGCTTTTATTAAGATGATGTCAACAGTGAAGAAGGCTTCCTGTGAGAGGGGGGCTAAACTAACTAAGTTTGGCTTCCAACCTGGTGAGACAAACCACCAAGATGCCATCCAATGAATCACTGGGACAGCCACTCTAAAAGGGGACCAAAGGGAGGAAATAGGGGATAGCTGAGGGAAATAGGCATTCAAGCCCATCAACACCAGGCCATTAAGCAACCAAAGAGTATGTGTGGGAACATGTTTCAGAACCTCATATGCCTGCAAAAAACTGGGGTCCTCTTCTTCCAACTGGGGAAGAGGAGGTGCAAGGGTTTCCTCAACAGATTAAGTGCTCAGGCCAGAACTAGGGGAGTACAGATCTAGTTTGTTGCAAGTCAAACTCTTGAAAAGATTCTCTCCTGAAGAGATGAGATTATTTGGGAGGTACAAGAGTCTAGTGGGATAATCTCCCACCTGACACGCATAAGAGGAAATCTGGTCTCAAAGATCTGGGGAAGTAGACCAAATGATTAGCAGGACCAGGTTCAAGGAAAAAACCACAAACTTAAGTGCAGAGAGCAGCATTTTCAAGACCTCCTGATGTCAAAACCGCAGGCTAAACCCGCCAGCAAGGTTTCAAACAAGCGGGTTTGTGACCCGCAATCCAATTATATGATCACTCAAAGCCAGACTAGGAAGTCAAATCAAATTACCAAATCCAACAACATGAACAGATGATGATCCCCTACGGTGGATACCTTGTTTTGGCGCTTGACTCATTATCAGGATCAAGCCATCCCCTTCTTCAATCCAACTGGTTGATCAACAATCATGTTCATGATATCTTTTAATTTACCATGACTATATAATCACTATCTCACAATAAAGATTATTATCTAGCTTCTAAATATTTTTTCCCTTGTAACTCTGCTAAAACAGCACAGTTACGACACTGAAGATTTGGAGACTGGAAAGAGTAATTTTGGTTCAGAAACAATAATTTTCAGTGATCCCTGGGGTGTTACTTGTTCTAGAGGCAAACAGGGGCTTTTTGTGATTATAAACAGCTTGGGAAGCACTACAAAAGTCTTTTAAGTGATTTAAAGTAAAAGTGGGTTCAAAGTTCAACAGAAAAAACAAAACAAGATTAAAATAAGTAACTAGACTATCATTTAACTCAAAAACTAGGGTTGAATGGGATTTTTGAAAGCGTAAATAAGTAAGGCAAAGCTTATACACTAACACTAACTCTAGGAGCTCAGAGGAAGTGACTGGGGATGACAGGGATAGAGTAAAAGTAATAAAATAAAGTATTTTACTAAAAGTTTAACTAGAGGACTCCAATTGAGGTTCAAAATAAAACTGAATGCAACAAACACCAAAGTTTATTTAGCAAGAGAATGAACAAGCAGGGGTCTAAAGCTTCCTTGCTTGACTTAAAGGAAATGGGTTGAAGTTTGGGTGGTCACCTGATCACTTGGTTTGACCTGATTGGATGGGAGAAAAATTTTGCTGGGAAAAGCCAGAGGGGCTGGCGGGGGTTGGACTAATTTTTGAACCACAATTTGATTGGCAGGTGTTGGTTTGGGTTTCTTGTGATTCATTTGACTTTGTGGACGTTGATGTGGCCGCATTTGATGAGTTATCCCTAATTGTTTTCAAAAGTGGGCAACACCATGATAATAGATAGTCTAAATCAATTAGTGTTTCTTTCCAAAGCGGAGCAGCAAGGACTGGGGGGTGTGAGGTAAGCCAGTACAAATCTTTTATCCACAGTATGATCCAAATTCTCTAGTTAATTGAGCGTTTGGACTGGCTTTTGGGGAGACTTCTTTGTTCTTTGTGAGAAAATGGTCCTATCTAAGGCCAAAGGGGGGAGTAACTTTACACTTTCCTTCCTTGCTACTTATACTTACTGGAAATAACTTAGTCTTTTGTGCCACCAGAGGTCTGGTGGCATCATATTTAGTATTATTTGCTTGGGAAATTGTGTGTGTGAGATTAGGCTGATTGACCACAAATGATCAGGTTAATCATTGCACGCAGATCTTAATCAGTTACACGCTGTATTATCACTGGTCATCATTATATTAATAGATATGGCAGTTATATGCCGTGTAATTGCTAGTTTATTATAATAGATGTAACAATTATACACCGTATTATCATTTGGTTATCACTTAATCAAGTGTAGTTATTATACGCCGTGTAATTGTTAGTTTATTATGATAGATGTAACAATTATACGCCGTATTATCACTGATCATCATCCCAATGTGATTTGATTATACGCTGTATATTGCTTGCTTTATTATAATTGATGTAACTATTATATGCTGTATAAACGTTAGCCAATATAGTGAATATCACTGATTACACGGCGTGTAATCACTAAATCATCAATTGTATATCATCTATTCTACCCTACTGGATGTTGTATCAACTCAGTCCCAAACAGCCTGATGGACGCATATGTTCATATCAAACAAGTGATGTATAAATGGCTAAGAAATACCGAGTTCAGATCAGTATTACATGGCATATAATCAGGTTCCTTATTGGTTTGGGTCAGTAGTACACAGCGGATAATCCTTCAAGTCACTAATGGATTGAGTCTGCTATTATACGGTATATAATCCCTAATTTGACTTGTTGCATTAATAAGCAGAATGTTTGCCAACCAGAAAAGGATCACTGATTAAACCCTGCAAATGGAATACCAGAATTCTACCTTCCAATGTAGGAGGGCTGAACAGGGACAATTTATAAGCACCAACTAAATACAGCGTAGTTTCCCAGCGCAATAATAGGCGTGTAAGATACAGCCAATCAATAAATGACAGTAGGCTAGCTCAAAAAGAGCGTAGGCTGTAGCTGAAGTGACATGGACGCCTGCTAAGGCCAGTAGCATATCACTTGCCAAGGACAGCCAATCACAATGGGCGTAGCCAGCAAAGATAGACCTATTGCAAAGGTAGCCATGGAGAACTGTCTGAAAGGACAAGAACAAGGGTTGTTGCAGTATATATTGATATAGACACCTGAAAGGATGAAAAAAGCTCTTAGTTACATCTGGATAGATTGCAGCCGATGGCTAGATTGTACTCCAGTTTCAATAAACCTTTGAACATACCAGCAATATCACAAGTTGCTCAACAGTGTGCTAGGGCCTAGTGATGGGTGCACATTGTCTGCTTCTTCATAATGATGGGTTTGGCTGCTGTTGTAACCAAGTTTCCCTCCTTGCCTTCCAATGTATCTTACAATACACAGGGGGCACTCAATGAGTTGCCCCAGAATGTATCTAACAGCATGGATCAATCTGATGGCAATATCAAACTGCAGGAACTTTCTCCTAATTAAGAGTGCTACCAATTTGACCTTGTTGATCCCCGCACAAGTTATTACTTGGCTCCAAACCTTACATGAAACATGCTACTATGCCACCCCATGTGGCCTTCTGGATTTACCCATATAGTATATTAATCACAATATTCTACAATAAACAAATCCTTATTCTATTCATTTCTTTTCTTTATATTAAACTGTTGTCTTCCCCAATTCCAAATACTGAATCCTCATTGGTTCAGTTGCAACACTACAGAATGCTAAGGTGTCATAGCTATTAATATAACCCACAAGCAATCAGATGTCCAATCAAGCAATGTAAAGTTACACCTCCCCCTTAGACCTCACTTCAATTCCTGCCAAATTCCTGGGAATTTCTACCAAATTATGTTTGAATATTTATCCAAAAGGTTAATGAAAAATCCCAAGAAAAGCCCTTGAATTAATACTTGCGGAATTATTCCAAAGATTCCCCACCTAACCCACAAAGAGACAACTCTGGATAAATATCATGCGCAAGAGCAGCTGGGAGCAGAGTAATTGCGTCCAAAGAAGGTTTCTTAATTTTTAGTTGAGTTGGTTTCCCTTTTTGATTATGTCCATTCAAAATTTGTCAAGATTTTCCCACCTTGAGAAATGCATGCATATTCCCTCATATCATTGGTCAATTAGTTTGCAGCATTGAATCTAACATCCCAATCCTATCCCTTAAATAAATGCAAGAGTTGTAAAAGACCTTGCTTCATATTTATCTACTCTAACAAAGCTCACAATTTGTTAGTCTAATTTGGCCATTTGGTTTTTTCTGTTGCTTTAGTGTTCAGTTGATTCCTTCCCCCCTTTGGCCTCCCAGGAATTATTGCAACAACCTTTTGGCTGTTGCTGAAACTGCAATTTTTATTGTGGTTGAGAGCTTGGTTTTATTTCCTACTAACCTGCTCCCCAATTTTCACACAAAATCTCCAATGAATTTGAATTCACAACATATCATGCTTCAAGATTGTACTCAGGAGGATGGTAGGCAGAGAGGAACTTGGTATGAACACGAGAAAAGAGATAGCCAGAGGAATTCATATTCACAGTACACTTGAGACCACACTTGAAGATAAGAGTAAGAGGTTCAATTCAGAGAGAATCCAACTTTTGATCTCATCTACCAACACAACTCTGATAGTAGAGAACTTTTTCTTCTACCTGAAATTTGGAAAGTTGGAGACAGGTAGAAATAGAAGGGGCAGCTATAAAGTATTCTGTTTTATACACAGTAGAATAGGCATTAGTTTGATATCAACAACCTTTTTGACTAACTCTCTCACATGTTTCTTGGTATCAAAAAACTCATTTTCATCCACCAGATAGTGTCCTAATATTGGGAATGGACTCTTTACCATATAGCATAGAAAAGGGAGAGAAGACAGTAGTTTGGTGCTTGTTTAAGCAATTGTAGATGATCAAGGAAATTCATGCTTGCTTCTTCATTATCCTGGTCTGACTCTTTTACGGTTTAACAGGAAATACTTTATGTAAGCTTTGATGAGCTTGGATTCCAGGATAGCAATCTTGGCGTTAAACTTGTGGCCATCTGGTGATCACTTCCACGCTTTTCACTTCCCATAGTCTTAGCTGCAGACCATCTCTTTCATTCCATGGTAGTATTATTTCTTTTAAAAGCAAAAACATAAAACATAAAAAGATTGAGGGGAAAGCAACCCTTGTCACAAATATAAGCATCTTTATTTATTATCATGTTTCCATTATATACCAATTGGGGTATAGTTGACTGAAAACTCCTCTGGTTCTGGAATCACACCTGTATTCCTATCATGTGGTTTATGACATAACAGCGTCATCTAATCAAGATCTTTACCAAAAAGTATTCACACTCTTAACCTATAAGAATATACCACACTACATTCCAGAATCACTCAGTTCCTTCCAGGGAAATGTATTGTTTTGGCTTAAAGCATTCCTGACTTCTGGAACCAAAACCCTATGGAATATACATATTACCAATTCAAGCTATCATTTTTCCAACTAGGAACCATCTGATCAATCCTAAATGTCTAGACAACATTGTCTACATTTAGTCGTTTTTTTTCAATAACTGGTTTTTTTGCATTAAAACCCCATTAAAACGCTTCAAAACTCAAACCAGGTGGCCACTGCAGCGCCCAGGAACTTTCCCAGGCAGCGCTCCAGCGTCTTAGCGCCTGAAACATTTGCTGGGCGGCACTTTAATAATCAATTAGGCAGCGTCTTGGCGCTTCTAACCTAATAAATTTGCCAAAACAGCCCTTTTAAACCACAATTTGGGGGTTTACTTTTGGTTAACCTTAACCAAACTTCTTGAAACAGCCAAGACAATTAAATAATACAATTTAATTCTCATTAATTATTTCCCCTGATATATATTAATTAACCTTGCCAGTTAATATATTTTTTTGAAGACAACAAGTCTTTACTTGACACAGTCAAGTCCATTTTGACCCTATGATTAAATCCTCATTAATCATATTCAAGGGTATCAATTAACCTTGTGATTAGACAATTGGTTTATACACCTAGTATTATAATCCAAAACATTCAGGCTATTCATTTTAGCCCTATGATTAAACCCTCATTTATCATATTCAAGGGTATCAATCAACCTTTGTGGTTAATCAATTGGTTTGAGACACCTAGTCTCAATTTAATTGTTCAGCTTATTCATTTTGTCTCTAAATTAGTACAGCCTAATTGATTCCTGAGCACTCCATTACTACATTGGAAAATTTCTCTAAGGCCAAACCTATTGTTTTGAATTTCAACCAATGAAAATCATCACAATTCAACCAGTTTGTAAAACCACAGCTCAACATGACTGTAGTATGGTCACAGCAATAATTTCAGAAACACCATTATGTTTTTTCCTGCCAACAATGAAATTATTCAGCCAGGACAGGATCCCCATCTATTGTCTGGTCTTATTAAAAATCCTATAGAAGATATATTAGTTATTAGTATTTGCTCCTTATTACCTGAAATGATCAATTTGGTTGATTTATGTTATTACCTATTGAACAGGACAAGATTTGAGCCTGGGACGTCTCTGGAGGGTGGCTTCTGTCTAATTGAGATATAAAATAACTCAAGTTTGAACTGGCAGTTCCCTTTGGACTTAAACAGCCAATCAGAGGCTCCAATTTCACTTTGAAATGGTTATTTAACAGTTAACAATGTAAAAACATATCCTTTTGATCCAAGCTCTGTAGTTTCTGTGTCTGCTTCTTCTTGTTATTGTTGTGGCCCCAGATCTGGCCCCAGAACATGTGGGGCCAGTTGAAAGAATCCCCAAGCTGTTGTAACAGCACTTGGGGATATATAAGGGGTCAAAATGAGTAATACCAATTTGAAATAATCTTTATTTAAATGACTTGTTCTCATTTCCTTGGAGATCTACTCTCAAACTCCCCAAACTCACCAGATTTCCCACATATCTGAAAGAAATTCCTACTTATCATATGCTATATAAAGCCTGATAGAGTCAATATTTATACTTGTTCAGTCAATAAAGTCTTTACCCAGCCAGCCTTTTACACTTCTTGCATTTTTTCTCTCCATCTTATCCAAGGAACCATTTTATTACCCACTTCCTTCCAATGGGAGCTATTTGGGTATAAATAGTTGGTTTGGCTATTCCTGCTGCAGGCCTTAATGGCCAGTGTTTTGTTAGGAACTAGAGAAGACTCTAGCTCTTCCATCCCCAGTACTTAGAAAAGTCTTGGTGTTGCTTAATACCTGATGTATGGTATACACCCACTCATTTATCCCATAATCCTCTGGTAATGAAGAAACAACAGATGTACAAGGATATTCCCAAGACTCAAGCTGTGGGGTTTCTGTCCACCAGTCCCCAAGTGTGTCCTGGATTGTAGCCAGGGGCCGGCTGGAAGGGGTTGTCATTCTCTAGTAAGTGGAAATGTATCTCAGAAATATGTATAGGGGTTGAAATGGGCTTTTATTCACTCTCAGAAGGAAGATCCTCTTAGAAACCTTCTGGTATATGGCCTGGGGGGTTAAGGAAACAATATGGATTTGCCAATACTTGGAGTCCTCCAACAATATCTTGGACCCCTTGTACTTGGTCTTTGGCTCCTGCTTCTTAGTCTTGGACTCCTGCACCTTAGTTGTGGGCTTCTGTGTTCTAATCTTAGGCTCCTGCGGTCTGTTTCAGCTCTGGCTTCCTATCCTTGGTCTTTTGCTCTTTCTGTAGCTTCTGTGGCCTTTGTAATCCACTTTATCCAGTCCCTGAAGAGTCTCAGATAGCTCTCCCTTTTATAACCCCTTGTTTCAGACCAAAAACCTCTCTTAGAACTCTGGGTTTTCAAAGCTTAAACTATCCTGTTTTTCCTCTTTTATAATATATTGTCCTTTAAACTTACTTCAGCCAATGAAAGCCCTGAATTTTCTGCTTCTGCTCCTCATTTTTTAGGCTTTAACTCTTAAGTTAAAGCCCTCAAAACACTGATCAAATAGACTTTGGCTCACAGCCAATCATACAACTCAATTCAAAGGTTTTGCCAAAAAGGTTTCCTCAGATGACCTGTCCTTGTCCCTGGTTTAAACCTGAGGCTGTCTTGCTCCAGGTAAACAACTGCTCTGAGTTTTGAACAGTTTTACTATAATTCCTGTCACATTTCCCTGGCAAATCTTGAGCACTTCCACATATGTTTTACTTAGGCAAATTTTGAACCCTTGATTTTCCAACGTTTCTCCATGTTTCTCTCAACGTTTCACTTTTTTGAACCTGCCTGCTGCTCATCCTTTTGCCTTTCCTAGTTGTTCTTGGCAAAATTTGCTCTTTCACCCTTACAGTTTCTCTGTTTTTCTTCCAGCTTCTTCCTGGCCTATTTCCTCTTCAATTCTTCTTTTTAAAATAACATATAGTTCTAAAAAATTATATGTTATTTTTCCTTCTCTTTTTCTTTATATTATTTTTAATCCTTTTTTAATCATAATCAGGCAGTATTTAATTATTCTTTAGCTGCTTTTTTTATCTAAATTTCCTCTCAAAAGTCACTAAAACCAGCTCTTCCAGCCTCTGCATCCAGTCCAGCTAGTTCATCCTCTCAGCTCTTCAGTTCTTCAGCACCAACTTCTGGTCCTTTGTCCATCCTGCTCTATGATCAGCTAGTCCTGCATCATAATCTTCTTGTCCCTCAACTTATCCTCAACCAGTTCCTCAACAAATCCTCACTAGGAACCTTCTTTGTTCCTTCTACACACTAGCCCATATTGGTTCATTCAATTCAATATGAATTAACAGTCCATCAACTAGCCTTCACTGTGACTAAACAGTCCCTCTTGCTAGTTTTCTCTGTTAATTCTGTGAACCACCTTGGTTCTTTATCTCAGCCCCATTACCAGAACTTGTAGATCCAGGCATGAGTCTACATTGAACTGGCGTTTGACTGGGCCCTTGCAAGTGGCCGTCCACTTAGGCCATTCAACCATAGATCAATGTCTATGTGTTGTCTTTATCACCCAGGTGATTAAGTCTGGTCTTTCAGTTGCAGAGTAATCAGCTCTACTTCCCAGAGGCCTAATCACACCAAGCTCTGCAGCTTGCTTCCCTGAGCAAGCCGCCTTGGTGACACCTCTGAGTAAGTCTATACCCTCCAATGCTCACCTTGGGTTTCCCCAAAGCTCTCATAGGGGCATAAACAAGGACACCCTACCAGTCTGTTAGGTAGGGTGCTTGCTCACAGATCTCCCGTAAGTGTATTAGGGTACATTGAGCCCTCAGAGCTCTTCCCCTCCCTGGCAGCCCGCGTTACCTGCCAGGGGTCCAAAACCTACTCCCCCCAAACAGACAAAGTTTCCTGCTTGCTATTTCAGTCTTCACCCTTCTGCATCCACAGTTTCCTGCAGGGTGAAGCACTATAGACCCAAAGCAGCCAATATCTTATGCTGGGTGGAGGCAACATCTGCCCCTGGTAGTCCTATGTTACCTACTAGGCTCACCTTACTTACCCTAGTATACCATGTTACCTACTAGGCTCACCCTTCAATGACCAACCAAAATTTTGCTTGGCCAACATTAGCCCCACCTTCAAAACCACCAAACATGTGGATCATCACACAAGCCCTAACAATTTTCCATCTTTTAGCATCAGCCTTCCTTCTTAGCTATCCGGGAGCCTACTTCTTGGGGAAATTTAATCCCATCTTGAGAAAATACTACCTACTTGAGGAGATCTTCCATATGGGTATGGTCTCTGCTCCTGTAGGCACCCTGATGAGAGGACACAATCTATCTTCAATCATATATCATAATGATGGTATGTTTCCCAGTGGATGGATTCCTGAAAAATAAGCCAAAAAAGCAGCAGGGATATATTGATTTTTTAACTGTGCTGTTTTAGCAGAGTTACAAGGTAATTTTTTTGAAACTAGATAATATTCTTTATTGAGAGATAAGTATTACAGTAGTTTTAAAAGCTATGGCAAAAACCAAAAATACCTCAGTCTTAAACAAAATGATTTCAGATTTAAGCAAATTCCAGCTATCAGGTTAAAGTATACACTCTGTTAACAGGGATTTTTGGCGTTGTCAAGTTTATACTTCTGGGAAGTATAATAAACAAAAATAAAGGGGAAGATTAAGAAGAGAATGATACTTTATTAGATATGAATATAGGGTATTATATAGTATCATGACAAGCCACATGCCGCCCATGTACGTCATGGAGATCATGGGGCTTATCTGAGTAATGTTCCTCTTGAGTCACGAGGATTAATCAAGTTGTGTTCCATTTAGGACCTGGATTGAGTGATCCCTGTCATAGATGGTTAACTGATAATGATGCCACCAGTTTATTGACTGGGCAGTGAACCATTCAGTGAGCCGCTTGGTGTTTTACTCAGGGTGTTAATTCCCCAAGAGGGAGTAATTGAAGATATTGCCACATCTCCCCCTGGGGTGCTGGAAGGCAGAGCCTTGGGAATCTTCTTGAAGGTATCTGGTATACAGGCTTGATATTGATCCAGTTTGGCGTTGGGTACAGGGAGCCTTGAATCTTGTTGGGCTGCTCTTGCCTTACACAAACACAGTCGGTCATGATGCATACGTTTTAATTTGGTTCAAGCTCCAATCCCTTTGATGAGGTAGGTGTTATTGGGCTTCACCTCCATGACAATGCCTGGTCCGCGTAACCCTGGGTCATTTGTGTTGGTCATGGTTGACAACCCAGATCTTGTCTTCAACTTGGAACCTTTCTTATTGTAATGGGATTACTTCCCACTGAACCCTTTGTTGTTCCATTACTTCTTGGTCCTTTCTGGCTTGTAGTACTTTGGGGTCATTACTGTCTGGTATCTTCTTTGGAAGTGGCAGTCATGGTCCTGTGGTTGTACTGACAAGTGAGGGTTTCTGACCATAGACAAGTTCATAAGGGCTTTTTCCTGTATTGTGGTTGACTTGTGTTCTGAAGACCATAAGGGCGGTTGGTAGCATGTTGACCCAGGCTTTTGGATTGTTGACAGACAACTTACTGAGGGCTTCCACTAAAGAGCCGTTTAGTTTTTCTACACATCCATTTGCTTATGGGTGATATGGGTTGGCTGTGACGTGCTTTATTCCATTTTTGGCAAGATAGATGTTGGTGCCAATAGCTTTGAGTTCAGTGCCTCCATCTGTGATTAAGAGGTCAGGCTTTCCAAACTTTGCTATGATCTCCTTTCCAATGAATTCTCTCACATCATTGCCTTTGTGTTCTTTTGTGGTTTGTGCTACGGGCCATCTGGTTGCATAGTTGATGGCTGTGATGATGTACTTTTTGCCTTTGCTTTCACCGGGTATAGGTCCCACAATATCCAACGACCATACCTTGAAGGATTGTATGATGGATACAGGTACTACTGACTTGGTGAAGCTGTGGCTTGGGTGTACTTCTCACAGACCTCACATTGTTCCAGTACTTCTCTGATATCATCTAGCATGTTGGGCCACCAGTAGAGAGTCATGAGATATTCATGCAAGTTTCTGCTAAAGGTGTGTCCCAAGTCTCTGTGATAATGGAGGATTGTGTCAATCTTTTGTGTTGACGGAACGTAGGGTACAGTGTCACTATTTGGAAGGATTTGGTGGAGGGTACCATATACGTTTTTAAACAGATGTTTGTTCTTGAGGACTTTCTCTTGGATGTTCATTAGTGTGCCAGGTGGGAACCCTTACTGGAGATTCCCCATGATTAACATGGGCCAGTCAGGGTTGCCATCAGTGTGAAGGATGTGTTTATTGTATAGCCTTGATAGGGCGTTTGCAGTAAGCATCTCTCTTCCTGTCTTGTATTCAATTTGTATGGGGTATCTCTGTATGAGACTCATCCATTCAGTTTGTCTTCTTGACAGGTGCTGTTGTGTTTTAAATAATATCAACAACTTGTGGTTGGTGAGTACTTTGACTGTCTGGGCTCCTTCCAGATAGCATTGCAATTTCATGAGGCAGTGTATGATGGCAACCAATTCCTTATTGTGTATAGGGTATCTTTTTTTGCCGTCTGATAGCTCCCTTAATTCATATGCCACAGAGAGGAAGTCCTTTTGGGCTGTTTGGATACAGAGGACTCCTCCTATGGCATAATCAGAGGCGTCAGTTTCTAGCTCATGGATACCCTCACAGTTTGGGTATTGCAGGATGGGGGCAGTAACCATGCACTCTTTCAGTTGGCAGAAGTGTTGATCTCATAAAGGTGTCCAAACAAATTTGGTTGTTTTCCCAGTGATGGCTGACAAGGGGGCTGTCAGAGCGCCCCAGTCAGGGATGAACCTGTGTACATAGGCTACCATTCCAAGGAAAGTGTGGAGTTTGCTCTTGTTCCTTGGGGCTGGCATCTCTGTTATAGCGCGTATTTTGTCTGGATCCAGCTTGATACCGTTCTTGCTAATAATATGGTCAAGGAAGCAGAGATCAGTCAAGAAGAGCTTGCATTTGGATGGTTTGGCAATTAGTTGGTTTTCCTGCAGGGTACAGAGGACTACACGGACGTCTTCCCAGTGTTGTTGCAGATTGGGACTGTAAATGATAATGTCGTCCAGGTAGATGATTGCTCTTTTCCCAATGTGTTCCTTGAATACTTCATTAATGAAGGTCACAAAGGTAGAGGGGGCGTTTTTCATGCCAAAATTGAGGACAACACATTCAAAGGATCTGTATTTAGTTCAAAATGCGGTCTTTGGGATGTCCTCAGGTTTCACACAAATTTGGTGATATCCTGCTGTCAAATCAATTTTTGTGAAGATTTGGGACCCCCCAGGGCATCAAAAAGAATATAAATTAGAACAGGGGATACCTGTTCTTTATTGTGACCTTGTTGAGGGCCCTTTAGTCTGTGACCAGGCGGAGGCCTCCATCTTTCTTTGCCACAAAGAAGACAGCGGCACCAAAGGGTGATTTCAAAGGTCTGATAAGGCCTTTCTCAAGTGCTTTGTCAAGGTAAGCTTTCAGAGCGTTGTCTTCTTGTGGTGTGAGGCAATAGATGGGTCATGCTTTAGGCATGCTACCTTTTAGGTCAATCTTGTGTTGTATACCCCAATCAGGGGGCAACCCGGGTAGTGTTTCTTGGAATACAGAGGGAAATTCATTGACTAGCTGGTTTCTAATTAGGTTCTGTTTGTGTTGAGTTTCTGTATTTTTGAAATGTATGAACTCATATGTACATGTGCTACAATTGGTTTTGCTGATATCAGTTTCTTTCTCTGTCTCCATGATCTTTACAAATATGTGGTCCCTCATGAGGGCGTCAAGATGTGTTGGGTACACATGATGATGAACTTCTCCTTGCTGGATAGTGAGGGTGGCGCTGTCCCAGTCAATGTGAGGCTTTGTCTTTTGCATCCAATCTAATCTAAGTATGATATTGTATTTGGGGATTGGAATAATGGGGCCGCTAATTGTTGTTTGTACGTCTCCAATTTGGGCTTGGAAAGGTTTTGTCTTGTGGGTAACTGGTGTGCTGTGGCTGACTGTCATGATGACTTTCTTGATGCTACTTCAAATGGTAGGTAACTTCATGAGGTCTGCAAAACTCTTGTTAATGAGTGATTGATCAGCTCCAGTGTTGAATAGTGCTGTGCCCTGGTATCTGCTAAAACGGAAAGGATAGATAAGGAGTTTGTTTTCAGGTTGGGCGGCAAACAGTAGAGGATTGCTGGAGGGAACCTGGATCATGGTGATTGTTTCCACATCCTGTTCTCTGTACAAGTCTTGTGAAGAGGGGTAGAGTGGCTTGCCTAAGAACTCCCCTGATCTTTTCCCTCCTTGTTGGTATCTTTGGTGCTGGCCTGGTTGGCATGAGCAGTACAATCTCTGTTTTGAGGATGGGTACTGCTGGCTTGGTTGTTTTGCTTATTGGGGCAAGGCTCTCTCTTAGCTGCAGGGTTTTCCTTGCGCTTGTTGGTGGCGTGTATATTGTCAGACTTCTGAGCTGTGTGTTTTCCTTCTAGGAATACATCCTCAAGGTTCTTGCAGTGGGTCATGTCAAACTGACATCTAATGTGTGTGGAAAGGTCATTGTAGAAGTCCAGGCATGGTCCAGGTTCATCAAAGTTGACGGTTTTGGGGCACAGTCACGTAGTCCTTCATATGCTGTGATGTATTATTTGATGGTTCCTGTCATTTTGAATTTTGAAGTTCAGTCATAACCACCACTTCCAAGTCCTTCATGGAGAACTTTTTGAGGAATGCGGCCTTAAACACTTCCCAGTTTTCCTTCTGGTCAGGATGTTGGGCTAGCCATTTGGTAACAAAGCGTGAAGCAGTCCCTGTGACGTGGAGGGCAATTTTGCTGACCCAGAGTCTTTGGGGGTACTCCACTTGTTTGAACTTGCTCTTGGTGCTGCTGATCCAAAGAGAAGCGTTCTCACAGCGTAGTCCTACAAAGGCACCAATCTCAGCAGTATGTAAGTGTTGAAACACAATATTGGGTATCTCAGGTTACGTAGGCGCTGTTGTGGTTGGCGTGGTAGGGAACAGACTGCAGGTTTTGAGAATGTTGTACTGGTCAATGAGTAGAAGGAGATTATTGTAGATGACAAGGCCTGGGGGACGTCTTGTCCTACTTTGTAATCTCTCCAGCTGTTAGGGAGTGACATTGTTTGGGTTCTTTTCTTGGGAGGAATTTTCCTTTGAGTTGGGTAGGTATGGATAACCTACCTGTGCTACCACTGTCAAGTTTATACTTCTGGGAAGTATAATAAACAAAAATAAAGGGGAATATTAATAAGAGAATGATACTTTATTAGATATGGATATAGGGTATTATATAGTATCATGACAAGCCACATGCCGTCCATGTACGTCATGGAGATCATAGGGCCTATCTGAGTAATGTTCCTCTTGAGTCACAATGCTTAATCAAGTTATGTTCCATTTAGGACCTGGATTTAGTGATTCCTGTCATAGATGTCTAACTGATAATGGTGCCACCAGTTTATTGACTGGGTGGTGAACCATTTGGTGAGCCGCTTGGTGATTTACTTGGGGTGTTAATTCCCTGAGAGGGAGTAATTGAAGATGTTGCAACAGTGTTAATGGGCAAAATGGGTCAACACAGCAAAGAAGTGCTCACACGTAAAGCAAAACTATTCAAAATACTATCAAAATACATTGATTCAAAAAAAAAGGTGTGAGTTGATTTTTGGTGTACATATGTTTATTGTAACTGTGCTGTTTTAGCAGAGTTACACAGGGAAAATATTTAGAAGCTAGATAATAATTTTTATTGAGAGATAGTGATTATATAGTTCATGTGAATCAATGGCTAACAGGAACATGATTGGTGATCACACAGTTGGATGGAAGAAGGGGGTGGCTTGATCCTGATAATGAGTCAAGTGCCAAAACAAGGTATCCACCGTAAAGGATCATCATCTTTTCATGTTGTTGAATTTGGTAATTTGAGTTGACTTCCTAGTCTGGCTTTGAGTGACCAGATAATCAGATTGAAGGTCACAAACCCGCTTGGTTGGAACCTTGCTGGCGGTTCAAGCCTGTGGTTTCAACACTCCCCTGACTGAAGGTCGGCCTCCTCTGGGGGCAGGTTGTCAGGGAGGTCATCAGGAGCCCAGGTGGCATATTGAACTAGTTGCTGTTCTGTAGTGGGTAGGGCGGTCTCTCTTTGTTTATGTCTTGCTTTGTAGGGTTGTAGGCAATCATGGTGTAGGGTCTTGTCTTGTTTACGTTTGCCAAGCCCTTGCACAAGGTAAGTGTTATTGTTGTTTACCTTTAGAATGATTGCTGGCCCCACTTTTTCAGGTTGTAGCTTGCTCTTGTCAACATTCATGACCCATACTTTTTCCCCAACTTCATGTCTATTGCATATGGGAACAAATGTCTTTTTCAGACGTTCATTCTCTTTGGTTGTTTGCTTGCAATTAGCCTCCATCACTTGGGGGTCTGAGCGTGGGGGACTTCACTTGGAATTTCCAGTTTAGGTCCTGTCAATGCTTGAATGATATTTGGCTGTGTGATGTATACCAGTTCAAAAGGGCTTTTCCTCGTGGATCTGTTCACTTGGGTTTGGCACACAATTAATGCAGTCTGTAGCTTCTTATACCAGTCTTCAGGTCTCCCGGCAGTGAGTTTGGCTAAGGCTTGCACAAGGCTACCTTTAAGCCGCTCTACTTGTTCATTGGCCTGTGGGTGGTATGGTGTTGTTACGGTGTGTTTGACCCCATTCTTGGTGAGGTATACATTGGTGCTTTTGGAGGTCAACTCTTTGCCTCCATTGGTTATCAGGAGTTCTGGCTTTCCAAACTTGCTGATTATTTCTTTGCCAATAAATTGTTGAACGTCATTGCTGGTGTGTGCTTTCACTGCTTGGGCTACTGGCCACCTTGTTGCAAAATCAATGGCTGTGATGATGTATTTTTTGTTGTTGTGCTTTCCTGGCATGGGGTCCACAATTTCAAGAGCCCATACTTTGAACAGTAGTTGGGTTTGAATGGGGAGTACAGACTTAGGCAGGGTTTTGCTTTTTGCAAACTTTTTGCAGACCTCGCACTGTTCTATCACTTCCTGGACATTGCGGTATAAGGTTGGCCACCAGGCTTTATGTTTTTTAAATTTGTATAGATTTTGGCTCTTATTATGTCCAAGATCTCTGTGATAGCAAAGAATGGTATTGACTTGTTGATGTGTGGGGATGTAGGGAATGGTTGTGCCATCTGACATTTTTCTGTGAAGAGTCCTGTATACGTCAGCAAAGAGGTGTTCATTCTTGATGACCGTTTCTTTGGTGATATTGGTTGTGCCTACAGGGAACCCTTTGTCTTTTGTACGTAGCACTAGGAGAGGCCAGTCTGGGTCAAGCCCATTCTCTCCCCTAGAAGCGCGGACATACAGACAGGACAGGGCGTCCGCCATGGCAAGCTTGGCCCCTGGCTTGTATTGGATGAGCATGTTAAACCTTTCTAAGATTTCCATCCACCGCGCTTGGTGGCGTGACAGGTTTGCTTGTGTCTTGAAGTAGATGAGTGATTTATGATTTTTTAGTGCTGTGAATTCTTCCTGCTGTTCCAGGTAACAGCGCCATTTGACTAGGCAGTGTATGATGGCCAGTAGTTCTTTGTTGTGGATAGAGTATCAACACTTGCTGTATGTCAGTTTGTGCAACTTGTAGGCTATGGGCAGGAAGTCACCATCACTATTCTTAATTTGTAGTACTCCCCCAATGGATGCATCTGAAGCGTTGGTTTCCATCTGGTACTCTCTGTCTTGTTTGGAGTATTGTAAGATGGGAGCTGTTGTGAACTTTTCCTTGAGACGTCTAAAACAGAGGTCATGTTGGGGGTCCATACAAACTTGGACTTGGCGCCTGTTATGGCAGACAAGGGGGCGGTCAAGACGCCACAGTTGGGTATAAAGCGTTGCACATAGGCCATCATTCCCAAGAAAGTGCAGAGTTCTGATTTGTCCTTAGGAGGTGGCATCTTGCAGATGGCTTGTATCTTCTGACTGTCGTGTTTGATGCCGTCTTTTGAGACTATGTGTCCCAAGAAGGGTAGTTGCTCTTGGAAGAACTGGCATTTGGAGGGCTTGGCCAATAGTTTGTGCCGTGCTAAGGTTGCAAAGACTTCCTCCAGGTCTTTGTGGTGTTTTTCTACCAATGGACTGTAGACAATAATATTGTCCAGGTACACTAGGGTGTGTTTGCCTATGTGTGGCGCAAACACTTTGTTCATGAAGGTTACAAAGGTGGATGGGGCATTGGTCATGCCAAAGTTGAGTACCACACATTTGTAGGAACCGTACTTGGTGCAGAAGGCTGTCTTGGAAATGTCTTCCTCCTTGATACAAATCTGATTGTAGCCTGCAGTTAGATCAATCTTGTAGAAGATGGTGGCTCCTCCCAAGGCGTCAAAGAGATTTTCAATCAGTTGCAATGGGTAGTGATTCTTAATGGTGGCTTTGTTCAAGGCGTGGTAGTCTGTGACCAGGCGTAAGATACTGTCCTTTTTAGCCACAAAGAATATGGCAGCCCCAAAGAGAGACTGTGAGGGGCAGATAAGTCCTTTTTCCAGTGCTTCCTTGAGATAGGCGCGTAGGTTGTTGTCCTTGTTTGGGGTTAGTTGATAGATGGGACGTGCCTTGGGTACGGCCCCCTTGAGTTGGATAGATTGTTGGATGTGTTTCTCAGGGGGTAGCCCAGGTAAGCCTCCTTAAAGATTTCTGGGTGACAGGCCACAATGTTGCAATGTTGCAGTGTGGAGGTGTTGTGGTGGTCCTTGAAGTGTATGCTTTCATACTGGCAGGGGTTCTAGTCAATTGCTTTCAGGTTTTCCTTCTTGTCCAAAGTCTCTGTGATGCGTACAAAGATGTGGTTGCGTGGGAGTTGGTCTATAGAGTTTGGGTAGATCTGGTGGTTGACACCTTTACGCTTGATGGTCAACACTAGGGTTGCCCAGTCCATGTGAAGGTTGTTTTTCCGTAACCAGTCCAGTCCCAGTACTATGTCAAACTTAGGAAAGTCAATGACAGGACCTTGGATGGTGGAGTGGAGGTTCTCAAGCATGACGGAGAAGGGGGCAGTTTCTTTTGTCATGGCAATGTGGTGTTCATCAGCCAGGACCACGTTTTTAATCTGCAAAGGATTAGTGGCCAGCCTGAATTTATCCACAAAGCTGCTGTTGACTAAAGTTTGATCTTCACCTGAGTCCAGGAGTGCTGAGCCTGTGTAACTGCAAAAACAGAAAGGGTAAGACATCAATTTATTGGGATGTCTGCCAATGGTGTATAGTACTGGGTCTTCCAAGGGTACTTGGATCATTGGACATTGGTCCACGTCCTTGGGTAGGTATTCATTGTTGGGCAAGTCAGGAGTTGCGTGGGGAGAGCTTAGCTTGCTTAGTGCTCTCCCCTGGCTTTTCCCTCATCTTGGTTGCCTTGGGTGGCAGTGACACAGAAATGGGTACAATTTGACTGGCCGTTATTTACATTCCCATTACCATTCAAATCTGTGGGTTTGTGATTGTTGTTGTTGTTGCCTCCAGAAGATGGTCAAGAGGAGCGCCTGCTTGTGTTGCAACCAAGTTTCCAGCCTTGCCTGCTAATGTATCTTACAATACACAGGGGGCGCTCAATGAGTTGCCCCTTGACGTATCTAACGTTATGAGCTAATCTGATGGCAATGTTGAATGGCGGGTACTTCATCCTGATTAGGAGCGCTGCCAATTTGACCTGCTGATCCCTGCACAAGTTATTCCTTGGCCCCAAACCCTACATGGAACTCCCCACTATGCCACCCCCTGGTGGCCTTGTGGCTTTTCCCATATAGTATATTAAGTACAATATCCTACAATAAACAATACCTTATTCTTATTATTCTGTCCTTCCTATTGGACTGTTGTCTTCCCCAATTCCAATACTGAACTCTCATTGGTTCAGTTGCAACACTTGGATGGGAGTCCTTGGGCCTTTCTTGTTTCCCAGTCTGTGCCTTGTGTAGAGTGTTGGATGTTTGTTCCGCTTTTTCCGCTTCACAGTACAGGCTTTGCAGGTTGGTTACCTGGTCCAGGTTCACATGTCTCATCACGTGCAACTTGAGGGCGTTGTAGTACATGAGGTGTGTTGCTGGGGTGTCAAAGGCCATGTCAGATGGGGCACAGAGACATAGTTCCTTGTAGGCGCGGGTGAGTTCTTTAATGGTGCCTGTCTGGGTCAGGTTCTTTACTTGGTGTATGATCATGAGCGCTGTATCCTTAAGCACAAATCTTGCCAAGAAGTCCTGTTTGAAGGTGTCCCAGTTCTTGTCAGTGTGCTCTTTGTGCCACTTGTCACACCAGGTGCCAGCGTCATGGGTCAGGCAAATGAGAATCTCTGTGATCCAAAATTGCTGTGGGCATTCCATCTGAGCCAGCTTGCTTTGGTTGGACTGGATCCATGCAGCAGCATTGTTGTTGTTGGCCCCTGTAAAGGGTTCCAAGGCGGCGCTGCAAAGACTTTGTGCAACATAGGCGGGCATGGTGGTTTTGTCAGCTGGTTGTGGCATCAAAGAAGGTGCCTGAAAGAACCCTTGGGCAGACAGGGCGTTGAAGGCAGGTAGCGGGATCACTGTGTTTTGGTAGAGAACAAAACCATCAGGTATCTTGGTACCAGGAGTATACAGAGTCCAGTCGGGCAGGAGGCCAGACATAATTCTGTCAAGGATTTTTTGGCCGCGGTGTATGCGGGCAACAGGCAGAATTTTTCAAGATAAGGTAGGATGGAGAGTCTACCTGTGCTACCAATGTTGTAACTGTGCTGTTTTAGCAGAGTTACACGGGGAAAAATATTTAGAAAATAGATAATAATCTTTATTGCAAGATAGTGATTATATAGCTGTTGTGAATCAATGGATAGCAGGAACATGATTGGTGATCACACGGCTGGATGGAAGAGGGGGTGGCTTGATCCTGATAATGAGTCAAGTGCCAAATTGAGGTATCCACTGTAAAGGATCATCATCTGTTCATGTTGATGGATTTGGTAATTTGAGTTGACTTCCTAGTCTGGCTTTGGGTGACCGGGTAATTGGATTGCGGGTCACAAACCCGCTTGGTTGGAACCTTGCTGGTGGGTTGAGCCTGCGGTTTTAACACTAACTTAGCATTGAAGTTAGTCTGAAAATCAGATGGCAACACTTGAGGACAACCATGGCAAAAGAATACATCCTGTAGCAGAGAGGCGGTGGTTGTCTTGGCAGTAATGTCCTTAGTTAGGCGAGCTTCTACCCACTTGCTAAAATAATCAACAGCAATTAGGATAAAGTGGCAGCCAGAGCAGGAGCAAGGAAGAGGCCCTACGGCATCAATGCATACAGTGTGAAATGTATGTTGCGGGGGGGACTAGCTTTAATTTGTGAGAGGCAGCACGTGGAATTTGAAGATGACAATCATGGCAACTAGCAATGACATCTGGGATCAGTAGGCAAAGGTTTTCCCAGAAGTAGTTTTTCTGGAGCCAGGCATAAGTCTTGGCAACGCCTCTGTGTCCTGTCTCCTTATGAGCTTGAAGCACCAACAAAAGGCAAAGACTAGGCCTCACATAAGGCAGATACTGATCTTGTACTTTCTTGAAAAGCTGATATCACAAATAAGTGTGTCTTCAGATAGCTTAGATAGGGCAATTTAGACTTCTTCCATCTCGCTCTCCCAAGAGGAAGGATATCCAATTAGTTCATATAGTTGATCAGCCTCAGCAGGGCGTAGCGCAAGGATGGGTTTTATGGACAATCTGTCAGCGTTTTGATGTTGAATCCCAGGACAGTGCAGCAAAGTGAAGGTGTAACCCTGCAGGTGGAGATCCTATCTAGCTAGTTGCCCTTTTGGTTCCTTAAGTTGTTGTAACCATTTAATAAAAGTGTGGTCAGTGACCACAGTGAAATGAGTGCCGTACACATAATGACAGAACTGCTTGACAGAATTCAGCACAGCAAGGCACTCATTATCTGTCACACTTTAGTTATTTTCATGCTTGTTCAGGACACAAGAGGTATAAGCTACAGGGTGATCCACACCTTCATCATTCAGTTGAGCCAAGATGGCTTCAATGGCCAGGTTGCTAGCATCAGTATATAAGACAAATTTCTTATCATAGTCAGGATATACTAGGATGGGAGCCTCTTTGAGTTTTTTCTTGAGAGTCTCAAAGGCTTGTTATTAGCTGGTGGTCCACTCAAAAAGGACATTACGCAACAGCTGGACCAAGGGCTTGCTAGTGTCAGCAAAGTTGGGGATAAATTGTCTGTAGTATCCCATCATGCCAAGAAAGACTTGAACTTATTGCAGATTGTTGGGCGGAGCATTTTGTCAATGGCTTCAACTTTCTTGGTCATGGGACAAATCCCTGTCTGGGTCACATCATAACCCAATAATTCAAGGTGTTCCTTGAAGAAGGCACACTTAGATGGTTTTAACTTAAGACCAGCTTCTCAAATCTTTATGAACACTTTCTTGAGATGAGCCAGGTGGTTGGTAAAGGTAGCGCTGAAGACCATGATTTTGTTTAAGTAAACTAGGACATAGAAGAGCTTTAAATTACAGAGGATGGAGTCCATGGCTCATTGGGAAGTAGCTGGAGCATTGCAGAGCCCTTGAGGGATGTGTGTGGGCTCAAACAGTCCCTCTGAAGTGATTAGCACAGCCTTCTGCCTATCCTCAGGAGAGAGATTAACTTGCCAGTAACCAGAAGCCAGATCCATGGCAGAGAATAACTTAGAGCCCCCAAAGTGGCAGAGAGCATCAACAATGCATGGTAAGGGGTAGGAATCCTTTTTGGTTAAGGAATTCAATTGTTGGTAGTCCATCACAATACAGTGACCTCCATCATTCTTCTTCAGTATGAGTAAGGGGGAGGCCCATGGACTTTGGGAAGGAGCAAGCAGTTCAGCGTCTAGAAGTTGCTTGAGCTCTTTAGACACCTGGGCATCCTCTACTTGACTGCGGCAGTAGGGTTTAGCGCAAAAGGGGGGAGAATCACCAGTATCAATCTGGTAAATAAAGCCTTTGGCTAACCCATAATCTGTGCTATCCTTAGCAAAGATATCCAAAAACTGGTCCAGTAGGTCAAGCACCTCTTATTGTTGAACCATAGATAGCTGAAGGAAGTCTTAGGCGGTGAACAATGATAGGACTTGTGGCTCATCCTCAGGTAAGCTAAAGTCCTGGAACATACCAAAGGGATGTAGAGATAGGACCTCAGGAGAACTCAACAACTTGCCATAGCCAAAGACCTGTCCTCTAGACACATGTACAGGGAGAGCAGTTAAGTTGGCAACCAGCAATTGAATAGGGTCTTTATTAGAGACATCCAAGATTCCTGGGCAGAGATAAAGTTTGTTGCGTTCTAGCAAGGGAGGAGAGTATAACTCTAGAAACATACACTTGGGTAGCTCATAAAATATTTGGGAGTCTATGATAGCCTGAGATCCAGGGGGGATAGTCACAGCAGAAGTGGCCAAGAGAGGAATCCCTTCAGACGCAGGACAAGCCATAGGAGTGCACTTCATGTTGGAGGAATGATTACAGCATTTTAAAGTGAAAACACCAGTGGGATATTCCAAGGCACATGTCTTGAGGTGCTTCCCGGGAACTTTAACTGGCTCTTCAAAGATTAGAGGGACCTTGTACCCTAAGATAGAGAGGTAGCTGTCCTTCAAGTTTATGATCCTATTGTATTCCCTAGGGAACTGAGTACCAAATAGGAGGTTGTAGCTCTCATTCTCCAAAACAACAACAGGCGCAGCCAAGAGTAGCTTCCCAAACCAATGGGAAGAGCAGAATAAGCTCCTATATTGCGAGTCATAGATAGCCCAGCTGTGCCATACAATTGATGATATTTAAGGTTGGGGGCAAGCTTGAGCTTCTTGACAAGCTTTGAAGAGACAACATTAACAGGAGATCCAGTGTCTAAGACAGCCTCAATCTTACCCTTTTGAATGGATATTTCCACATATGTATTAGTACAACCAAAGGGATAGAGGAAAGCCAGAAAGTCTTGGGCTTCTGCTAGTTCTTTGTCCCATTTTTAATCATGTATCTCAAGCCTGGAAACTCCTTATAAACCGTCTGGAGAGGAAGCAAGACCAAGACATTCTTAAATACAGCATCAGCAACCTCAGCAGCTTTCTCAGATGACTCTACAAGCATGGGGGATCTCTTAGCCTGAGTAAGGTATGGGCAAGAGACAACCTCCTTGGCTTCAGGTAGAGGCTTGGTGGTTGTTGTAGTTTTACCAGAACATAGTTTATAAGGGACTGCAATTGTTTTAGGGGCAGCAAGGACTGAATACCCATAGGCGTTGGGATTGTTCATATCTGAATTGTCCATTTCAGAGTCATCAGAGATGTTGTGGAATAACGGCAGGATGGGAAGAGCCTCAGTGTTGGCAGACTTGGGGTCAGCAATGGAGGGGGGAATTGAAGGAGACTGGGATGAATTGTCAACTAAGAGCGTCTCTGCCTCTAGGTTGACTGTTCTTTTCCTGCCTACTCCTTGGGATCAGCCCCTTCAACCCAAGGGTTGGTGCAGACTTGAGAATGGTGACCTATCTGTCCACAGTTATGGCAACCCTGGCATCAAGGAGGATTCTGTAAGCTCATGGTGAGGATACGTGGGCCAAGTGAAGACAAACCAGAGTTAGAGGCGGCACAATTCTCCCGCATAACTGCCCCAGAATGGGAAAGGTGCATCTCCTGAAGCAGTGTCTTTATGCTCTTCATAGAGGAAAGCATGGCTTTGTGAGCCTTTAAGTCAAGACACAGAAGTTGATTAACCTTAAGGGTTTTAGCGCAAGCCATGTAAGCTTTGTGCACTGTTAATTGTCTGCTTGTGATTGACTGTTGTCCTTCCATGTAGAATCTATCTGCAAATTTGGCTAGAGTCTCCTTAGGTTTGAAAGCAATGTGCATAAAGGCATCCTTCTTTACTTCCAAGCTAAGGTCACCACCAAATTTGTCAATCAGAAGCTGCTTCATATCTTCCCAGGTCTCAATGGAGGGTAGTTCTGGCACTATTACCTCTTGGCAGGTTGGGTGCAGACAGGTCAAAATGTGTTCCTTCTTAATCTCATCAGAGGCCCTTCTCATGGCAGTTTCATAGATGCTTAAGAAAGCTGCAACAGTCAAGGTTTTTGGGTCAAAGACTTGCTTAAAGATAGGCTTGAAATGTGCTTCTGGAGTTGGGCCGCCATTATTGCTATCAAGTACATTTATGCGCAGGGAGAATTCTGCTTCATATTCAGATAGGGGCTGTCTGGCCCACAGTTGACAAACGCTCTCTTCAAGAGTAGTCAAGGTTTCAGAAGCGTGGGCGGCCAAATTGTTAACCAAGGTGGTCTGTTGCTCAGTAACGTCTAGGCGCCAGCCCTGAGTTGTTACTACTTTGGAAAGTTCAGCCAGCTGGGAGGTAAGAGAAGGACCCACTAAGAGACAAGTGCAAGCCTGTCATTTACCAAATCAATTACTTCACTCAGTTCTTGTACGCCTTTGTCAAGCTCAGAATGATCTTGCTTCAAGTGATCCACTTCATTAGCTAGAACAATCAACTCCCTAGCACAGTGAATGTGGGGGCTCCTGATAATCCAGGGCAACAGCCATCCCTATCAATATCTCTGGTTGAACTAACAGCAGAGGCCATCACCTCACGCAATGTAGCAACCTCTTGTTGCAATTTAGCAACTTGAGTTGTCAGAGCAAGCACTTGAGGATCTGGCTGAGGGGCTTCAGTAGGGCAATTCTGACTACTAGTGGACGCTCTTAACTCTCAAATGGCATCTCACAGTCTCTGCTCTCTATCCTCCAAATTTTCTGATGGAGGAGAAGGCAGGGCATTTGGTTTGGGGGTAGATAGTTCATTTACTTGAGTCTGGAGTTTGGCAATGGTAGCAGCAACAGCAGCCTGTTCTTGATAAAATTCCTCACCGAGTTTTCAGAGGCCTTTAGTGTCAAGGGCTACTACTTGCTGTAGTTAGTCAAAGGAGTAATCACTAAACTTGTTGAGCTATTGCACAAGTTGTTCAAATTGGAGAGATAGGCGTTCAAAGTGGGATCTACTTGGGTGTTCCAGGGCTGTTCCAACTGGTGAAACTCATGTAGACACTCTCTGATGTACTCAGGGATGGACTGGCACATTTTCTCAAAGGAGTTGACCAAGCGTGCCTGGGAGGTGACAGAGTTGTGCTGATTTTCTGATACCAAGGAAAACAGGTAGTGGATCCACTGCTGGTAGGCTGCAAACTGATCCCAGTGATGAGTGACAGCCACTTGTAGAGATGAAATCTCCTGAACGTGGAGCCCTAACACCATTTGATGGTGGGCTAAGGAAGGTTATATGAAGGATGACAATAGGTGTTCAGCGGAGCCAGCCGCTGAGAGGAGATGCTGTGGAAATTTTGGAGCCACAATCAATTTGTAGTATTCTGCTTGACTGAACTGAAGATGGAGGCAAGGGATGGCCCCATCACGGGCTAACCCAAGGGCTACTGCCATGACTTGTTCCAAGTCAGGGGTACCCAAAGGGTAGGTCACTAGTCAGGGACCATTCCTGAGGCTCAGTACAGTAGGGACAATAGGTGGGCTAGAGACGTCTTCTTCAATAGGAGGACTGGTAATTTAAGGCAAAGTTGGCTCTTGTATGGGAGGAGGCAAAGGTCCTGAAAATGTGGTTGGAAAAGGAATAACTGAGGGGCTTACAGCCCCTGTAGTGAGCACCATTTTTTTGTGATCTGAGGCACAGCACAGAGTCCCAACAGGAAATCCTAACCTTATGATTGGATTTTTACTAAGTCTTGGTTAGAATGGCAGGGAAGGCTATGTAATTACCTTGTGGCCCTGATTGAATAATATCTGCTAGGCGTGGCTAGAGAGGCGCCAAAGTACATGGAGACACAAAGACAAAAATGTGAATAGAACTTAAGTTTATTGGGTGAAAAGATTGGGAATATATACTGTGTAGCTTTACCACAAAACAGTACATGGACAGTAGGATCACTCACCACAAGCATGAGTGGGGAAAGTGAGTTGCGCAGAATCAGGAAACTGAACAATTGAATTTCCCAATTTGGAGCCAGACTCATTCCAAAGAGCAAAGGCAAAAGAGAGAGGTTTGTCCTCAAAATAACCCATTGAAGGCAAAATCAAAACACAGTGAATGGTGTCATTCACAACAACCTCTCTCCCAGAGACAGGAAAAAAGCTGCCCTCATCATAACTGAAGGATTTTTTGAACCTACATTTATGCCTCAAGGGCTTTTTAATTCCCCTGCTACATTCCAAAGGGCTATGGACTCCATATTACATAATCTATAAGCTTTTTGTGATTTTGTTTATTTGAATGACATCACTGTATTTAGTGCCACGTTTAACAAACATCTGGTCTGTCTTAAAGATGTGTTAATCAAGATCTGAGAAGCTGGACTCAAGCTGAAGCCGTCCAAATACGCCTTCTTCAGAGGTTTCCTGGAATTCCTGGGGCATGAAGTAACTCTGACTGGGATACATCCCATGACCAAAAAAGTGGAAGCCATTGACAAAATGCTCCCTCTCACTTCTTTGAGAGAAGCCCAAGTCTTCTTGGTCATGATGAGCTACTATAGACAGTCCATCTTCAACTTTGCTGACATTAGCAAACCCTTGGTCTAGTTATTAAGAAATGTTTCTTTTGAGTGGACTGCCAGTCACCAGCAGGCTTTCAAGACTCTCAAACAGAACCTGAAAGAGGCCCCTATCTGTGTATACCCTGATTACAACAAGGAGTTCATTCTCTACACTGGCACTAGTGACCTTGCCGTTGGTGCAATTCTGGCGCAACTTGATGATGAGGGTGTGGACCACCCAGTATTCTATACATCCCGAGTTTTGAACAAGCATGAGAAGAACTATAGTGTTACTGAAAAAGAATACCATAAATGTGCTTTACACTGTCAAGCTTTTCCATCACTACATTTACGGTATACACTTCACTGTTGTCACAGAACACTTTGCTTAAGTGGTTACAACAGCTTAAGAAACCAGAAGGACAACTAGCTAAATGGGCTATCTGCCTGCAAGGTTATGAATTCACTGTGCTACATTATCCTGGGATTCAAAATCAGAACACTGATGGATTATCCAGAATGCCCATCCTTGCTCTACACCCTGCTGAGGCTGATTGACTGTATGAACTAATTAGATATCCTTCCTATTGGGAGAGAAAGACGGAAGAAGTCTAAATTGCTCTATCTAAACTATCTGAGGACACGCTAATTTGTGACAATCAGCTCTTCAAGAAAGTACAAGACCAATACCTACCTTATGTACGGCCTAGTATTTGCCTTTTGTTGGTTCTTCAAGCTCATAAGGAGACAGGACATGGAGGAATAGCTAAGACCTATGATTGGCTTTAGAAGCATTCTACTGGGAAAACCTCTGTCTGTTGATTCCTGATGACATTGCTAGTTGTCATGACTGTCAACTACAGAGACCTTGTGCCGCCTCCCAAGAGTTCAAACTGGTACCTTCTCAACACGCCTTTCATACCGTTAGTATTGACGCAGTAGGCCCTCTCTCTCAATCTGGATCTGGGTGCAAATTCATACTGATTGCTGTTGATCATTTTGGCAAATGAGTAGAAGCTAGACCTACCAAAGACATCACAGCAAAGGCAACTGCTGATTTTCTCTTGCAAGACATCTTCTATTGCCATTTGTGCCCTCAAGTTCTACTCTCTGATAATGGGTCTAATTTCAACGCCTGCTTGGTGACCTCTGTAGTAGAAGCTCTGGTAACCCATTGATCCTTTTACTAATGAGGCTTTGGAACTGGCTAACTCTACATTGGTGTCTATCATGAGGAAGCTAACCTACTATGATGCTTCCAACTGGGATCTGTACTTGCCAGCTTCTCTGTTTGCCTATTGCCTCAGCAAGCACAGGATTGCTGATTTCTCCTCTTTTGCCATGCTATACAAAAGAGAGGATGCTACTCCTTTAAGCTTAGGAATGCAGTTCTCTACCTCTGATGTTGCCTCTAATCCTGAAGAGCACATAAAAGGTCTAGTCAAATGCATAATTTACATCCAGGCTTCTGTGTATGTTTCTGCCTATAAGACTCAGGCTCTGGAGCTAATGCCAAGCAATGCTTCTAGGGCCCCTCTCACAGAATTCCAAGTTGGAGACCTGGCCTTCTACTATCAACATTGAGTAGGAGGAAGGGCTCCCAATTTGGACCCCCTGTGGGTTGGCCCTCTGAAATTGATCTTCAAACAGGGTTTCAAGTACACTGTAAACTGTTATCTACAGGACACCCCTTTGCCCAAGTCCACGCCAAGTTTCTTTGTAAATACACCCCCTCAAAGGCCAATCTAGAGGAGATAATGTTGTGAATCCTGATATTCATGCATGATTGATTTTGCCTTTGATATAGTTGCATTTTGAGTGCAAAATCCTTCAGTTCCCTTTCACGCCTCAAAATGGAGTCACTCCAAATTGGGCAAAGAACACCTTTACATTCTAACTGATGACATGAGTGCTCTTTGATCCACTTGTGAGAGTGGCCAGTGATCTATATGTCCTTCTACTGTTTTGTGGTAAACATTTGCCACATAAGAATCATTTAGATTCACCCAATAAAGCTAAGTTCTATTTACACTCTTTCTTTGTGTTTATTCTTGTAATTTAGCACCATCTCCCTAGTATTGTCTAGAGGAGATCTCTGATAATTATCATTCCCAGGGCCTTGATGTTGCAACTGAGTTTCCAGCCTTGCCTACTAACATATCTTACAATACACAGGGGGTGCTCAATGAGTTGCCCCTTGACGTATTTAATGTTATGAATTAATCTGATGGCAATGTCAAATGGCGGGTACTTCATCCTAATTAGGAGCACTACCAATTTGACCTGCTGATCCCTGCATGAGTTATTCCTTGGCCCCAAACCCTACATGGAACTTCCCACTATACCACCCCCTTGTGGCCTTGTGGCTTTCCCCATATAGTATATTAATCACAATACCCTACAATAAACAATACCTTATTATTATTATTCTGTCCTTTCCTATTGGACTGTTGTCTTCCCTAACTCCAAGTACTGAACTCTCATTGGTTCAGTTGCAACAGTGGTAGCAGAAGTAGGGTTATGACCTATCTTAAAAACAAAATCCCCCCAAGAATGGACAGAGTACGGGCCGCATAGCTACTGCACAACAAGAGATGTTACTTCCAATCCCCAAGGGGGACATTCCCAAAGGATATGTCATCTATCAAGATCAGCTAGTCCTCATCAGTGTATACAATTGGCTCTTCCTCGGGCAGCGTAACGCCAGTGTCACCCCGCCACAGTCAGACCTATCCCAACGTATGCTCAACCTCCAACTAGAGTCCTTCACTGGCGGTGTCAAAGGAGCTGACATTGTCAGTTGGCTCCAGTCCACCAAAACACGCCTTTGTATCTGTCAGGTCCCGGAGTCCATGTGGGTTGCCACTGCATCTGGCCGCCTTACAGGGCCTGCCGCTGGGTGGTTCACTAAAGGGCCAGCCAGGAGTTTGACGTCACCTGGGCAACATTTTAAGACGCTGCCAAGTCCCAATATAGTGAAACCTTCTCTCCCATCATCTTTGGAACTCCCCTCTTAGCCATCAAGCAGACTGGTTCTGTCCCCGAGTATCTTGCCGCGTGGCAACAAGCCCTGGCTGCCACCCCCAAAGCAGTGACTGATGAGAACGCCATGTTGCTCACTCTCATTATTAATGGTTTAAAACCCCATATCTGCAAGTGGGTTCCTGTTGGCCGCTGCACCTCTATTGACAACTGCTATAAAGCCATCATAGAGGCCAATAACCAGGCTTCAATGGGCTTCTGCTGCACCAACAATGCTCCGCCCTAATCATGTTCTGCAGCTAATAATGGCCAAGGTCAGGTAGGCCGTTGCCAACCTTGCCAACAAGAAAGTGCAAATAAACGCCCCTGCAAAGGGGAGCTCCAGCTAGCACTAATTGAGGACCAGGGAAAAGCCTGGGGGTTGTAGCAACAAGAGGCCTTACAACCCCAACCAACCTGTCCTCTCAGCCCTTGCCTGCAAAGAACTCCCACGACTACAATCTTCATGAGGTCAAAACTCTGGATGTCTTTCAGGTCCATAGTGATGATCCCGTGTTGCAAGCCGCCCACTCCTCAAATAAAGTAACACACTTGTCCTATCCCTTCTGTTTCCGTGGGAACACCCACAACCTACTGGTAGATACCGGGGCCAATTACACCATGGTAGATCAAGCGTTTGCTGACTCCCAGAAATTAGATTGAATACCCAGCAGACTCAAAGCAATACATGTAGCTGATTCCTGCAGAATTGCCATCACCCACAAAACAGTGCCCTTCTCTGTAAGGATGGGAAACGTCCAGGGTAAGCTCTCTGGGCTGATCATGGCAGACCTCAGCCACAATGTAATTGCTGGCCTCAACTGGCTCCAGCATAACTGTCCCTACATCAACTGGGATACCTCTGTCATCACCCTCAATAGAAACGGGGTGGGGTTCCAGATCTACCCCACGGAAATGAACAAACTACTACACGGCACTTTGTCCGTCAGAATGACGGAAAAAGGCTCATATGATTTCAAGGGGGGAAATAGACTTTAATTAATGCTCAGTTGAAGTTATCTGAGCAGAACCATCTGTAATCACTCCTTTGTTGACGCCACCACCACCAGTGCTAGCTGCACTCCTTGAGGAGTACAAGGACGTATTCAGTGAAACACTCGAACAACTACCTCCACCCTGGGAGATCCAGCACGCTGTACAACTTCAAGGATTGTTACCTAAAGCACAACCATAACACTGTCTCACACCAAAAGAAGATGAGACCCTCTGCCAGCACCTTGTGGATGCGCTTGATAAGGGCTTCATTTGCCCCTCACTCTCTTCATACAGGGCGGCGGTCTTCTTTGTAGCCAAGAAGGACGGGTCCCTTTGCCTGGTCATAGACTACCACGCCCTAAATGAGGTGACAGTTAAAAATAAATACCCCCTGTCGCTGATTGACAACCTGTTTAATACACTTGCAGGTGCAAAGGTCTTTAGCAAGATTGATCTCACTGCGGGGTACAACCAGGTCCGCATTGCACCAGGGGATGAGGCAAAAACTGCCTTCCGCACACGCTACGGGTTGTTTGAGTGTCGTGTCATGAACTTTGGAATGACCAACACTCCCTCCACCTTTGCCATGTTGATGAACAAAGCCTTTGAGGAATTGATTGGAAAGTGTGTGGTGGTGTACCTTGACAACATTATTGTCTTCAGTCAAGATCAAACCACGCACCTCCAACACCTCTGTGCTGTCCTCAACACCCTTTGGGAAAACCAGCTAAAAGCTAAACCCTCCAAATGTAAGTTTCTCAAGTCAGAGTTTTTATTCCTTGGGCACACCATCTCTTCCCAAGGAATAAAGCCTGATCCTGCCAAAATCAAGGCAATCACTAGCATGCCACCCCCCACTGATATGGGCCAAGTGCAAACATTCATGGACATGGTTGCCTATGTATGCAAGTTCATCCCCAATTGTGGGAAACTAATTGCACCTCTCACTGAGCTCCTCAATACCAAATAGCGCTTCCATTGGACCCCCGCCAGAGACCAAGCCTTTGAGACGTTGAAGAAAAGGCTCACAACAGCACCAGTACTGCAGTTCCCCAACCAAAACCGACAGTACAAACTCAAGACTGATGCCTCTGACAGGGCCATAGGGGGCGTGCTAAGGGTAGAAACTGACAATGGTGTCTTCCTTCCCATAGCATATGAATCCAGGAAGCTCACTGACTTGGAACAACGTTACCCCATCCATGATAAAGAGCTGGCAGCCATTGTACACTGCGTTGAGAAGTGGCGTTGCTACTTGGAAGGTGTGACCTTCCCACCCCGCATTCTGACAGACCATAAGTCACTTCAGTACTTCAACACAGTCTCATTTGACACGCTGCCAGGCAGGATGGGTTGAGTGTCTATCCCCCTATCAATTACACATCAAATACAAGCCTGGAAAGGAACTTGTCACAGCCAACACTCTTTCACAACTCTACGTAGCGTCCATCACTGGGGACAACGGTTTGGGCCCAGACTGGCCCATGCTCTACCTACGCCCTGAGGTGACCCGCTACGAGGGCCTTAACTTGGTCACTATCTCCAAGCTGAAGGACAACAAGAGCCAGTTCACCACCAATGCTGTTAATGTCTGCCGCCGGGCAGAGACAGGTGAGAAAACGCTGTACATTCCCACCACACAACAAGGGGACACCATCTTGCACTACCACCAAACCTTGGGTCACATCAGAGGGCGCAACCTCTATGAGATTATGAAACGTAAGGTCTGGTGGCCGCGCATGTGCCAAGACATCTTGGACCTCCTCAAGACGTGTGTGTTGTGTGAAAAGAATATGTCCAAACCTGCACCTCCCAAGTCTTTCCTACCCATCAAGGCATGGAACCCTTTGAGCAGTGGGCCCTCAACATTGTGGGACCGCTTCCCAAAGACAGACTGGCTAAGAAGTATATTATCACCGCCATTGACTACTTCACTTGTTGGCCAGTGGCCTGGGCCACAACCATCCACACTGCCACCACTGTTACCCGCTTTATTGGCAGAAAGATTGTGGCTCACTTTGGGCAACCCAAACGTCTCATCACAGATGGCAGGCCGGAACTTGTTGGACACATTGTGAAGGCTTACTGCGTCAAGAACGCGCTCCAACATATAGTCACAACCCCCTATCAACTGCAAGCCAATGGACACGTGGAACGGTTAAATGGCTCCCTGGTCCAACTGATTGCCAAGCTCTCACAAGAGCACCTTAACACTGTGTGGACTGAACACCTCCCCACTGCCCTACTGACCCTGTGAGCAAGAATCAACAGGGGCACTGGGTTCAGCCCTAACACCCTGGCCTTTGGAACACCTGACAGTCTGACAGGGGTTGAACAGGGGAAACTATGGTCCAAGGTTCCCGGCAAACCCCCCTAGTGCCAACTCCCTCCCTAGACCAATGGCGTGCCAAGGCCTGGGAGAACAAACACAAGCGGATTGCAGGAGGGACAAAACACCTCAAAGCTAGATACGCTGTAGGTGACCCCGTCTACACCCTCAATCCCAATTCTGCCAAATTAGAACCCAACCACCTAGGGCCCTTCAAGATAGCTGCAGCCTATGTCAATCACACCTACCAACTTGAAGATGCCCAAGGAAACACCAAGAAGCTTCACCATGATTGCTTGTGCCCCTGTTGTGCCATCCTAACACAAAGGTTGTTTGTGCAGACCTTCCCAGACCTCCCACAGACTCTGGTCTTGGTGTCTGACAACAAGCAGGGGGCAAGGGGGGTGTTGCAACTGAGTTTCCAGCCTCGCCTGCTAATGTATCTTATGATACAAAGGGGGCGCTTGATGAGGCACCCCTTGACGTATCTGACGTTATGAATTAATCTGATGGCAATGTCAAATGGCGGGTACTTCATCCTAATTAGGAGCACTACCAATTTGACCTGCTGATCCCTGCATGAGTTATCTCTTGGCCCCAAACCCTACATGGAACTTCACACTATACCACCCCCTTATGGCTTTCCCCATATAGTATATTAATCACAATACCCTACAATAAACAATACCTTATTCTTACTATTCTGTCCTTTCCTATTGGACTGTTGTCTTCCCCAACTCCAAGTACTGAACTCTCATTGGTTCAGTTGCAACATTAAGGTAAATTCTTTATTCATCCCCAAAGACTAACCCTTGGCTTAGTACCAACCCAATCCTACCGTTAGGATTTCCTGTAGTCTCCCTTGGCTGCGCCCAAGTACACAACAGTTTGTTTTGGATATGAATTGCTTTTGTTTGCTGTCTCATTATTAGGATTGTGTATTTGATATTGATTTTGTTGTGTGATTGACTATTTTTGTAATCTGGGCCTTTATAAATGGAAGTTGTATTGAGTAAATTGTCCTTCAGCTGGTTCCAGTTGGAATTCGTTGTGTGACTGAACCTATGCGTTCTAAACTGAGCAATTTACGTTTATCTCAACAGGTTTGAAAACTAGTGTATATTGGTGTAGTGGGATGATTTAAAATGATGGATACTGCTAAGCTTAAAATGAAACGACCACCCATAAAGAATTTATGGCTCAGGGGCAAGGGTTAATTTACATGCCACCCATCACGACAGCTACCCTCTTTTCCAGCTCTTCCTCCTGAGCCAATGTTTCCTTGTATTGCTCATCAAGCTTTCCGTAGTACCAGCTGGATGCCTTTGCTCTAAAGGTTTCGGAGTTGTGGTTGATGCTTGCGGTGGCGCTGTCAAGCAGGTTCTCTAATCTCTGCACCCGGAGCTTCAGGTTGTGGGCCTTCAAGCCGGGGCGGGCGCTCTCCTCCGAGGTGGGGTCGCGTTGGATGAGGATATTGACGATGCGTCGCTTGGCCACAGCGTGGATGGCGGTGAGCTCCTCCTTGGCATCGGTGCTGGCAGCATCGATGACGGACTTGGCTTCGTTGTAGTAAAAATCAATTATCTCGATGCGATCTTCAGGGATTTTCTCGGTGATAACCTTGAAAAGGTTCTTTTCAAGTCCAGAAGTAAGCGTCTTGAGCTGGGTTTCGACAAGCTTGGCAGCCGCGTCGTTGGCTGATTTCTCTACCACGTCCAAGTCATAGATGATGCCGAATAGGTCGGCATAGTCATCTGTGAGGGCTTCCAGGCGGGTCTTGTGCAGATATTCTGCTTCGCAGTACTCGACAGGGGGATGGTAGGGGTGGATGTCCCACAAGTCGTCGTAGCGGCTGTTGACTTCGTTTGAGTGGACGGCATCGTCCATGGTGACGATGTCAAAGTCTGAATCAGGCGAAGTTTTGGCATCGGGTGGCAAGTAGTCGACATATGTCCCAGCATTGTTAGCTTCCAAGTTCTCAATAAAATGGCCACGGTAATAGACTCCTTGGTCGGCTTGACGGGCAGCCCTGGGAGTGCTCGTGTGACTCACCCAGGCGGCCTGGATAGCATTCACTAGCAGTCCTGAACAAAGCTTCATACCGATCCTTGAGCAGAGCACCTGTTTTATTGAACACCATTTCAGAACAGTCAGCGTGGCACTGGATTTATTTAGGGCATTCTGGGATCCACTTTAACTCCATTTTGGATAAGCACAAGTGCGAATCCTTTCATTCACAGCAGATCGCATGAAACAGTAATTTGGCATACCTTTCAAGCCAAGTGCCCTCAAATTTTACTTTCACCGAAACCCAAACCTCCCTCATCGTAGCCACTATCTTTCACAAAAGTCTCGTTATGAGTTCCACTCATGCCCCATATAGATCCATACCATACATTGTCACTATAAAAATTAGGAGCTGCTAAAACTGGGCTTGAAACCCCATTTGACTCCTCACAGTGGCTATGTAAAAATTAAAGTTGGAACATGATTTATTGATAATCAAACCCGTGAGGAACCTTGTATAAGTAGATCGGCAGTGTAGAACAAGCAAAATTATTCCTCCAATAATAGCCAATCAAACACTCCAAGAAATTTAAAGCTGCCATACCAAGCTATAAATAATTCCCAAGCCAATCCAATACATTCTGGTTCTACCAACGTTTATTCCAACAATGCTATTCCCAACGAATTGTCGGACTTGAGTGCTTTTTTAGTTGTAAATAAAATTTATGAAAGATAAGTAGTTAACTCAACTTGATTACTGGTACACATATACACTATTTATGAAACTGATTTCATCCCTTTACTCTTTCCACTTTTTAGATTAAGAGTAGATATATTGACTGAACTTTGACTTCTTTGAATTTACCACTAAAAACATATGGTACGCATCCACAACCCCATATTTCCAATACTATTAATTAAATGACATTATATTTATAAATTTATATCTCCTGCTATTGAAAAACATCTACCCACCAATAAAAACTCTGAATAACAATTTTAACTTCATAAAAATTAAGCACATATAAAATATAACCATGATACTAATTATTATGTAGAGATAAATTAAAGTTATTGGTTTAGATATTATAGATGTAGCTTGTTTTATTTCACACCCCAACTAAATATGAAAAATATCTCATTATATAATTTACTATTGTAAATTTAAAATGGAACTAATTCTTGAACCCCTTTCTTTCAACAACTGTTTAAACTTGGTCAGACACCACAGTTGTTTTCAAAGCTATGGCACTAAGCAAAAAAATGAGATTTAAGAGAAAATTACTCATCTGTAAACAAAATAAGATGTAAACAAAATTAAAAACCAATAAAATATATATTGATTTACAATCCAATTTGCAAGTGCCTAAAGTCAAAGTGTGGAGATCAGAATCTCCAAATTGATGGATTTTTTGATCTCTGCACTTTTTTTCAATAAAAAATATTCCCAAAAAAATTAATATTTATCTTAAATTTGACTTTTTTAAAATGTTTTTACTAGTAGCTAAAATCAAAAAACCAAGTTCAAAGTGCCCAAATTGATGCAATTTAAAACACACCATAAATTAATTTGGCTTTTAAAATAGAATTTATTTACCCCTTTGAATAGAGGAGACAAAATTGAAAGTGCAAAAATTAAAGTGCAAAAAAATCTCTAATTTATTATTTGATACATCAAAATTAAAAAAAATTTAAAATTTTTCCTATATGTAAAAAAAGAAATCAAGAGCTAAAACAGCTTTTTTAACTTTAGGCAAATTTTTTAATTTGTTTTGTTCAAATCTTAATATAAATTAATATTACAAGCTCTTTATTTTTAAAAATTAAATTTTGTCTCATAAAAATTTATTTAAAAATTTACTTATAGTTTCTTAATGGGTGCAGAAATCAAAAAGTAGTCAAATCAAAATCCAAAAAGGTACCAAAAAACGGTAGGACACACCATTTTGAAAACAGCATCTCAAAAAATGCTATCTTGATTTTATAGTAAAAACACCATTTCAATTTACAGCATCACAACTAAGAAAAACAGGTTTTAAAATTTTAGATTTTTTGAACTCCAAAAAAAATCAAAGAATTCTCAAAAAATAAAATTTAAAAAACATTCATAGGCTTAAAAAGCCTCAGAATTTCAAATCTGTAATAAAAAAGGAGTTGATTAATGAAACAAGGCTGTGTAAAGCCCAAAAGTCAAAATATACACAAAAACAACCATTTTCCTCTATCATAACTATGATCTATACTTTAAAATAAGCAGATTTTTTTACCAAATACTAAATAAAATTAAAAGAAAGAAGAGAGAAGACAAAGTGGTGTTTATTGGAAAATGGCTCAAACATTAGTAGAAAGAGCAACAGAGATAGCTTGGAGATGCTCAAGCTTTCTATCCTTAGGATAGTATCCAAGAACAACCTTGTTGATCTCTGTGTACTTTTTAACTGCCTTAGTCTGCTTGGGAGAGGTTGCCCTTAGTCTTCATGCTGGTCTTGAAGAGGCAGGCAGAGATGGCCTGCTGTGTTTTTAGATGCACCATTATCTTGTTGAGTTTGGGCTTCTGAACCCTGACCCTTGTAGCAAACTGGCTATGTCACCCTTCAAGGGAAGAGGTGGTCTTGATGAGACAGTCTTTGACCTGCTTATAGCAGTTTCACTGAATTGAGTCACCGCCTTTTCTGATGTGGTGTGCTCCCTGAAAAATACCAACCCATTGAGTTTAAAGATACTTAATAAAAGGCGCAAAGGCTGCCTGGTTGGCTATGATATATGGGTGAAAGAGGAGAGTGTTGTAGAAGGCATTTGTCTCCTCCTTTCTAACCAGAGCAAGGGCAGCAAAGAAATTGAACAGGTCTTTGGTCTCTTTTGGGCCTTCTGCATTGACAAGCTCATGCAGATCTGAGCATTTTTTAGGATGGCAGCAGAGTGCCTGCCAAAAGTGAAAGTAGCATCCCTGGGGGAAGCTCTTGAAGACTTTTATGAAGGCATTTTCCTGAGCCTGCTCAAAATTAACTACCAGATATTTTTGGTAGGGAAGGCTTTCTGCCTGCTTTTTGGTTGGGCTGGCTTTTTTTTCTGGGACTGGGTCTTTTTTGCACCCTCTAGTCTTATTTGGCTCCTCTCCAATGGTTGGGAGGATCTCATCCAATTTGGCCTTCAAAATTGAAAGAGCACAGACATAATTTTACTGATTCTTATTTTGGAGGAAAAAAAGACCAGGGAAGAACTAGATTTCCCACCTGCCCTTGAATGTTCCAAAGCTGGCTAAATAGCTTTGGGCAGGTGGATAAAAGTTCCATCTGCAAGCCAGGTCATGCAGCTGAGAAGGTTGCAGAGATCCTGGGAGATAGCAAAGCAAATAATTTTTTCATGGGCATGTTGGCTGTCATTGTGGAGGAAGATTCTATCATCAATCTGTGAAAGCTTCTGCTTCTCAGTTAGAATCAACTGATCAATTGATGTAGCACTGACGCCTTCAGTGCTCAGAGCATGCCTCTAATTGGTGAGGTATATCTGAAATTTAGTAGCACCACTAACAGTGGCAATTTGGGAGTCATTGAGATTTAGAAGGGCATCATTCACTATCTCAGTAGATGTTTGATCCCTGGTGATTGGGATGAACTGGAAAATAAACCAGTGGATCAGTTGGTACAAGGGTTTGAAAGGCTTGGCGCAGTCATGGCCAATAGTCAGGGCTTTGAATATGGTGAATCCATAGGTGGTGAGCTTTGCAGGGCACCCAATGTTATCACATTTGTAGTGATGCTGGTGGATTGCTTTCTTCTTGTTGTTACAGCTAAAGCTGTACCCTTTATATACAAAGTTGGCACCCCCTTCTTGGTCATAATTGGGTAGCTGGGAGGGTATGTGGTGGACACAGCAAAGGTGCCATTTCAATTGCAGATATTGTGCACAGTGTTAATATCCCAGAGCTCAATTTGCTCATCAACAGGAGCACCAGGCTAAGTCTCCTGCTCCTCTTTCTCTTCAGGATCTGAGGTGGGATCAGAGTGACAGTTGAAGTTGAATAACTTCTCTTGGGGGTCTGAAGGAGAGTAAACAAATGAAGAGTGAGGAGGGGTAGGACCTTTTCCCTCTGGTTCAGGGGAAGGAATGGGTGTCTTGGGGGGAAGCTTTGGCCTTAGAAGGCTGCTTCTTTGGGGTAGTCTTGGTCTTTTTGGCCTTGAAAGGAGTTACCTTGGACTTGGAGGCCTTGGTAGTCTTGGACAAATCTTTATTGATTGACTTGGGAGGCATCTTAAAGTGAACTAGTATCAAAATATGAGCAATTTGAGGGTTGTTTTTAAAGAGAAAAATAAGAATGTGATAAGTAGTGCCTTTTGGGGAAGCTTTGAATATAAAAGTAGGAGGAGAAGAAGTATATTTTATTGGATGATACTTTAGACTTATATAGATTTAGCTGTGGTGGGGTTATTAGTTGGACCAAATCCAGGGACTGGTCATGTGCTGGATGGGTTTGAATTGTTGGATACCTGGACAGTCATGTGATATTGGTTTGTTGCCATTTCCGGTATGTCAAACGGTAATTGGAAAGGCACCAAATTGGGCGATGACTGGATGTTAGGTGTGATAGCAATAGCCGGAATACTTGTACATCCAGACCCTCGACACACCCCCTCTCTTAAGGGGTTACTCGGGTACATCAGGAGGGGGGCTTTGTCTTGACAGCTGCCTGCCTGATGTTCCTGGAGTTGTTTACTAGTGGGCACCAACTGGGTCGAGTGTTCTCCTTTGCTAGGGCGGAGGCAAGATCTGTGATACTTTTTGATAATGGGTTCTTTGGCACCCTGGAACTTAACCAGGTAAGTGTTCCTGTCTGGTCAGTATCTGATGATTCTTCCTGGTCCCCTGTGTACTAAGTCTAGTTTCTTTCTGTTCCCGGCTAGGACCCAGACGGGGGAGTTGATGGGGAGTGGGTCCTCTGTTGAGGTTACTTTTTGAGTTTTGAGTCTCTTTATTTCAGCCAGTTTGGCTTTGAGGAGTATGTGTTGTAGAGCTGGTTTCTGTTCTACTGTGGGAGGTTTCCCCGGGGGGATCTTTACATATGGCTGGTTATTGCGGGTGACTATTTCTGGCTTGTGCCTGTATGTTAGTTCAAAGGGTGAGTAGCCTGTCCCTTGATTAGTATGAACCTGTGATACTAGTAATGCATGTTTCACGTATAGCGGCCATGTGTCTTTGGCTTTGCCATCCATTATTTTCTCCAGGGTTCTGATAAGGCTGCCGTTAAGGCGTTCAACTCTGCCGTTGGCCTGTGGCCTGTAGGGCAAGGTTGTGGAGTGTTTGATGTATTTTGTTTTTAGATTGTTGTTTACTACGCGGCCTGTTAGCTCCTTTGCTCCATCTGCTATGATGTAGTCTGGAGTGCCGTAGTCTGCTATGATTGCTTTATTGATGAATTTATTTATTGTTTCCGCCTTGTGATCTTTTGTTGCCCAGCAGATGGGCCAACATGTGGCAAAGCAATGGCTACAATTAGAAAACATTGATTTGTTTTGGTTTCTGGGAAGGGTCCCACTACGTCCAGTCCCCAAACCTTAAATGGTTCAGGGTCAGGTACTGGGTTAACTGTTGGATGTGGTGCCTTGGTGCTGGCGTATTTTTCACATACTGTACACTTTTTTTAGAACATCAATTATGTCTTGCTTCAGGTTGGGCCACCATACTATCTCTTTCAGTGTGAGATATAGGTTGTTAGCCTTTGTGTGTCCTAGCAGACAATGGTGTCTTAGTATAGTGTTGACTCTTTGTGCGAGTGGAATGTATGGAATGTGTTTATCTTTGATGATTTGGTATACCATGCCATTTGATACACGGAAATGTTTTTCATTCCTTACTAGTGTATTGTGGGTTAGTTGATATGTGGAGGGGTCCTTTCCCTTTGTCTTGTACTCAGTGTTGTATAGGTTAGGCCAGTCAGGGTCCAGGTGGTCAGGGTGATCCTCTCTTGGCTGGAATAGCCTAGAGAGAGCATAAGTTTTGACCAGCTCTGCCCCCTTTTTGTATTGGATGTCCAGGTTAAGCTGTTCCAGCAAGGACATCCATTTGGCTTGGCGCCGCGCAAGTGCGTTCTGAGTTTTGAAATAGATTAAGGATTTGTGGTCAGTTAGCACTTGGTTGTTTAAGTGTCCTTTGAGGTAACATCTCCATTTCTTGCATGTGTGGTATATTGCTAGCAATTCTTTATCATGTATTGGGTATCTATGATTAGTGTTTGTTAGTTTTCTGCTTTTGTAACATACTGGCAGGAAGTCTTGCTGCCCTGGCTGGCAGATGCGTAGGACTGCGCCAACGGGGGTGTCACTAGCATCTGACTAAGCTTGTAGCACCCGTTGTTATTAGGGTATTGCAAGATTAGTGCTTCAATCAAAGCTTGTTTTAATAGCTAGAAATTCTTTTCACATTCTGGAGTCCAGATGAATTTCTTTTTGGCATTACCTTTGGTTAGGTCATTGAATGGTGCGGTGAGCTTTCCACAGTCTTTGATGTATTTCCTTAGGTAAGCTACCATACCAAGAAAGCATCTAACTTGTTTCACAGAGGTGGGGTGTTGCATGTTATTTATGGCTTTTATTTTATCTGGGTCTGCTTTGATGCTACCGTCAGAGACAATGTGGCCCAAGAACAAGAGTTCCTTTTCCATAAATTGGCACTTACTAGGCTTAGCGTATAGAATGTACTTTACAAGTTGATTGAGTGTCTTGCAGACATGCACAAGGTGTTCCTCTTTTGTTTTTGAAAATATGATGATGTTGTCAAGGTAACATAATGTGTTTGAGAGGCCGTTTAGTGCTTGGTTAATCATGGTGACAAACGTTGCGGGAGCGTTGGTCATCCCAAAGTTCATTACTTTACATTCAAACAACCCAAATTGTGTGCGGAACGCGGTCTTTGTTATGTCTTTCTCTTTGACTTCAACTTGGTTGTAACCAGATGTAAGGTCGATTTTTGAGAAAATTTTTGCTCCAGAGAGCCTTGCAAATAGGTCTTCAATAAGGGGAAGTGGGTATTTATTCTTTACTGTACTTGCATTTAGTGTCCTGTAGTCAGTTAATAGGCAAAGATTGCCTTCCTTTTTCTTTACAAAGAAAACTGCTGCCCCCACAGGGATTCAGACAGGCAAATGAATCCTTTGGCTAGGTTGTCCTCAATGTGGGATTTAAGTGTTTGGGTCTCTATGGGGGAGAGTCTGTAGAGGGGTGCAGGTTTGGGCATGGCTTTTCATAAGTCAATGCCATGTTTGACCTCTTGTTTGGGGGGTAACTCTGTGAGTTCTTCCTTGAATACATGAGCGTATTCATTTAGGAGTACCACAAGTTCTGGGCATTGGATTTTTTGTGTTTGTATATTATTAAAGTTGAAGTACCTTATTATGTGGAGGGTACTGTCTTTGGTTAGATGTTCAGAGTCATCTTGATTTATGACTTGGACAAATACTGTATCTCTTAGAATCAGGTTGTTGGGTTCTTTGAGAATGTTGAAATTGACTCCATTATGTTTTATTGTCATGGTTTTTGTTTTCCAAAATACACTGGGATTCACTTGGATGAACCAGTCCATGCCTGCTACAATTTTGTAGTTTATGTTGTTCATGAAAAGTCCTTTGATGGACGTTTGTATGCCTTGGAGGTCAATTCTGAAGGGAGTTGTTTTGCCTTTGAGTAGAACTTTTGATTTGTCTGCCATTCTGGCATATTTGAAGTTGGATTTGACAACTGGTATTTTGTACTTGGTTACAAAAGGTTTCCTAACAATAGTGTGTTATGCACCAGAGTCAAATAAAATTTTATATGTATGAGATTTGCAAGTGCATGGGTAGACAAGAAGTTGTGAGCAATCTTTATTTTTTACGTTCATAAAAATGGAGGATTGCAGGACACATGGGATGTGAGCAGCAAAGTTTGTGCCTTGGTACAATTTCTTGTCATGTTTGGGGGAGACAGGGGCACTTAAGCCTGTTCCCCCTCCTCTTTTCCCTGTTCCTCTGTTTCAAGACCTTTGAGGTCAGAGAATGTGGGGTCAGATTTGTAACGGGTTGCTACTTCAGCGTTGTTAACTTTGGCGGTGTCCTCTTTCTCAGGACGGGAGCGGTTTGCACTTTGGCTACAATTGCCGTTGTTACAATTGGAGTTGCCAATGTTATGGTTGGTATTTTGGCGTTTATTGCCATTGGCGTTCTCTCTGCCATTGCTGTTTGAGGAGCGGTTGCTGTTGCATGCAGCATATTCCATGTTGGAGCATTTTTCAGCGCGCTTGGCTTCAGCAATGAGCGCAGGCATGGAGGTATTTGCTTCTGGGCAGATGAGGGCAGCAACAGAGGGTTTCATTCTGTTGATGAATGATGATCTGGTGTGTACGTTGTCAGGTTGTGCTGGGTTTTGGATTTTGCAACATATTTCTTCAAATTTGTTGGCGTAGGCTGCAATAATGATCTTTTGAGGAAGGTCACTGAGCTGTATTGCAATATCTGAAGAGATTTGGTGACGCAGAAATTGTGGGTAATGTTGGCTTTGAACTCTTTCCAATTGTCAAGCTGGTTGTTGGTTTGTGAGCCAACACAGGTGGCAATCCAGTTAGCTGCGGCCTTGTATAGGCGCTTGCTGGCTTCCTGGACCCATTTCTCATGAGGGATGTGGCTGGCGCGGAGTTTAGCGGTGGTGTGGTCTAGCCAGTTGATGACGTTTTCTTCATTTTTCCCAAAGAACTTGTCAATAACAATGTATTTGGTGTTGGCAACTTCACCTGTGATAGGTGGTTGTGTGTTTTTTTGTGGTTGAAGAGAGCAACTGTATTGAATTATCTTGGCGCATGCTTTGGGCATGACCAGACCTTTGAATAGGTGCATCCACTAGGAATATCTTTGTCAATGTTGTGGGCACGGAAGTACGTTTTCCAGGTCTCCTGGGATGTGGCCTGGTTGAGTACATGGGCAAAGGTGGGCAGATTCTGTTCAGTCATTTTCTCTTTCATTGGCGTGGTCAAAAACCGTAGTGCTACCAGTGATAAGGAGCGCCAATTGGGGAAGCTTCAAATATAAAAGTAGGAGGAGAAGAAGTATATTTTATTGGATGATACTTTAGACTTATATAGATTTAGCTGTGGCAGGGTTATTAGTTGGACCAAACCCAGGGGCTGGTCATGTGCTGGATGGGTTTGAGTTGTTGGATACCTGGACAGTCATGTGATATTGGTTTTTTGCCATTTCTGGTATGTCAAACGGTATATTGAAAAGGCACCAAATTGGGCAATGACTGGATGTTAGGTGTGATGGCAATAGCCAGAATAATTGTACATCCAGACCCTTGACAAATGTTTTTAATATAAAAGTTGTCAATATTTTTACATATTCCTGTAGAAAAAGTCTTGAAATATATAATATTGAAAAATCAAAGTTTGATGCATTATAAAAATAAAAATATTTATTAGTAGCACATGTAGACAAAACTTTGAGTTTTGACTGAAAAATTGCAGTCAAAATGATGTTTTTGAAGTGATGTAATTGAGGTGCTGTAGCTCAAAAACATAGTGTTTTTGATATTTTTTTATATTAAATTAACAAATTTCTGGTGGAGCTACCTCAACCAGACCAAAGAATAAAGCTTGAATTTCACAAAAACTAACTTATACAATGGGGGTTGAAAAGTACCCAGTTAGTTGAAGGAGGTCAATATATATATGTAAATTTTCATATGTTTTCTTAAATTTTTGCTTAATTAATTTTAGACATTAAATAGTACTTTTGAAAAGTGGAAAGCAAGAATTGTGGTGGGGGCATCAATATAGCGTTGCCGGGTATCATATGTAACTTCCTCTTACTTTCCCCTATCAATTGTGAGCATCAACTCAATTGGGTGATATGAAACCCAGTGGAATTTGAAGTGAAGTAAATTGAAATGGCGTAATCACCCTCTTCCATATTAAGAGATCCCTTATCAACATATCCATGTATAATAAAGTTATAAAATACATATAACAAAATTGGTTTCTTACCCAGCAGTGATAATCACTAGAAGGACTATCATAGTGGTGTTGTTTTAGGTTGTTCTTAATATAAGTGTCTTGGATTAATACTATAGGAACATCTTCTGGCACTATAAAAAAGGCTTTATTTTAGTTTGGAAATAAGCTTATTTTAGTTAAAGATAAATAATGTGACCAGAAATGTAGCAAAGTCAAGATGGCATATGTTGTGTTTGGCTCCTGGGGATAACATCCAGGAGGACAAGGCAGGAAATATTTATGTCAAAATATTTGAGGTTTGAAGCTAGCCTTGGGCTAGCCTTCAGGGAAAAATTAAGTGCACATACCTTAATTTCCTGGAATACACAATGAGTAATTTCTTTTAGAAAAAAGGAAAGGAAAAAGCTTGAAGAATATTAAAGCTAACACAAATGTGGATAAACTTGTCTTTATTAGGAGAAATGATTCTACTTAAATAGTAGACAAGGGTCAATGATCACTCATTAGGTAGACAGAGTGGTTGAGGGGGTCACGTTGGGGTGAGGTCATACCAGGATCAAACAAGGGCAGGCATGGTATTCTGGAATGGGTGGATATTGGAACAGACCCATTTATGGAAGGCAAGGAATTCCCAAAATTGAAAGCAAAACCAGCCAAATATTTGCACATATCACTATTTGAAGGCCATATCAAAAGAGCATTAATGTTGCAATTAATGACAGTGTAAACACGCTCCATACTAAGTGATTCCATATGTAAATAAAGTTAGCAAAATAAGATTTAATTAATCTGACTTGAAGTGACAAAATCAGGATGGAGTAAATTTGAGATGCCACATTATAAAAGTATATGTAAAATTTAACTATTTTATTAATAATTTTATTTTTTGTGATTCAAATGCACTAACACAAAAAATGCCATCTTAAATTAAATTTGAGATGGCGTAAATTGAGATGTGTTTTTGAAATGGTGTGTCCTACCATTTTTAAGCCAATGTCTATTATTGAGTACCTTTTTTGAGTATCTGTTGTGACTCCAGATGTGAAGCTTTTTAGAGATATCTCTTTATTAGCATTGACCTATTGGGTTCTTTTACATTGGTACAGTACAAGTGCTTTTGATATAGCCTTGATAAGGCACCTGCAGTAAGCAATTTTTCCTGGATTGTATTAAATAATTATCAATTACCCTATAATAGGCTTATATATCCTGCTTGAGAGGTGCTGCTATGTTTTGAAAGGCAGCAGTTTTTGTGGTCAGATAAAACTTTGAATATTTTTTCTCCTTTCAAGTAGCAGTGACATATTATTAGAAAATGTAAAGTTGCTACTAACTCTGTGTCATAATTGGTATATTTGAATTCATCATCTGTGAGTTATTGATATTTTATGCAACAGGGATTTTTTTATCAGTTTTATGTATTAAGAGTGCACCTCCAATAGCATAATTAAAGGTGTATTCCTTCAAATTGTAGAATTCATCCCAGTTTAGATACTTAGCATGCGTGTTGGTATCATATTTCCTAGGAGTTATTTAATATGTTGATCTTCAAGAGAGGTACAAATAAGTTTTTTTTTCTAAAATGTGATCTCATAAAGAGAATTTAATCAATGCTCTCCAGTATGGGATGAGTCTTCTGACATAAAAAAACATTGAAATGAAAATAAAGAGCTTATTTTTGTTCATTATTGGCACCATATTAGTTATAGCCCATACTTTCTTTAGGTCAAGCTTTAAGCCATCCTTAATGAAAATATAGCCTAAGAAAGTTAATTTTTTGGATAAAACCCAAACTTTGTATGGGTTGACAATCAACTGTTTATCATGGATAACAGTGAGTACTACAAATATGTTTTTTCAATGTTGTACTGTAAATTCATAACCTAAACATAAAAATGCAGGATTGTCAAATCCTTGGTCAAAATTTTGAATCACTTTTGCGGGCAACTCAGCTGAGTGAAAATTAAAATATTTAATAAAACCAACCATTTAATTTGAATTTTTTTGATTTATTTAAATTGGCAAATTTTGAATCCCTTGAGCAGATAACTCAACTAACAAAAGACAAAACTCAGCAAACAAATGTGGGATACATGAATCAGAAATGTGGGATTACAATGTACAATTTGAGATTTCCTATATGTCAAACAAATCATAGACATCATATAAAAATTAATGAATCTGAAATTGCAAGATTTTCAAAACCAAGAACCAAATTTCAAATCAAAAATGAGGTGAATTCAAAATAAATATAATTTATGGGTGTTTCAAAAAGGATGTCAAAGGATCTAGAGTGGATTTGTGCTAATTCTTTTAGGAATCATAGGCATTCTCAGAAATTTCCCTATTCCATTTTAGAGCAGCTAAAATTTAGATGCTTGATTGCAGTAGTTTTTAAAAAATTCTAATAATAAAATAGAATTATATATTACAATCTATCTTAACATGCTGTCTTTTCCTTGATGTGTTGATAGTTGATTTGCTGTTGATAATGTGCTTGCGTTTAATTGAATATTTTCACCTCCAGTTGCCTTGGCAATAGGAAATCAAGTTGCCTCTGTGATCACAGCTGGTCTTGGGGAGGCAACTTGATTCCCTATTGCCAAGGCAACTGGAGGGAAACTATCCAATTAAACGCAAGCACATTATCAACAGCAAATCAACTATCAACACATTAAGGAAAAGACAACGTGATAAGATAGATTGTAATATATAATTCTATTTTATTATTGGCATTTTTTAAAATCTACTGTAATCAAGTATCCTTAATAGCAATACATGAATACATAGTGTATTAAACTGATGTTTTATCTTTTCCCCTCCTTTCTTCCTTGAAAATAAGTTGTATGGCCCCTGGCTACGCCAGGGGCCATAAAACTTTTAAAAAAATTCTGCATCATCAGGAGGGTAGCTCATATATCATTATATGGGTTTATGATTGCTATTTTAGTGATTTAGAGTGCAGAATATTGCATCATTTCCAGTTTAGACAATTTTACATTTCACTTAATTTCATGTCTAACCATGGTTGTTGAGATTGGATTTTTCATTTGATTTTATCCAGAGTGGAGATTCTTGATTTGGGTTGATTTGTCCTAGTTACTTACTGTACATTTAATTTGGATTCCAGCTCCTGCAATTATTATTTGAGTTTACTAGTGGCATTCAAAAGTGATTTGAAATTTGGTTCTTGGATTTGAAAATCCCACAATTTCAAAAAACATAGTAAACTTAATGAAAATGGTTGACGGATTTGAATGCTTCAAATCTGATTCCAGTTAATTCATTTTGTCCATTGGAAATGTGCAGTTTGACTTGAAATTTGCAAAGTGTCTATGAGTTCCTGCATTTTTAAAAATCCAAATAAAAATACAAAGTCTTCAATTTAATTAAAAAAGGCTATCCTGCAAAAGTGATTCAAAATTTTGACCAAGGATTTAAAATACTGCATTTTTACATTCAGGTTCTGAATCTACAGTATTTTTTGAGATGTAGATGATTATATCATCTAGGTATAATATGGCTATTTTATCTCTCATATTACAGACTTTGTCCATGAAATTAACAGAAATATTAGAGGAATTTTTTGTTATAAGGCTTAAAACCACATATCAATACAACTCATAAGTGGTTCTGAATGCTGTCTTTGGGGTGTTCTCAGTTTTAACTTAGATTTGATGGTACCCTTCAGTCAGATAAATCTTTTTAAAGCATTTTGATCCCCTAAGGCATCAAATAGGTTATTAATCAGAGGCAGGGGATACTTTTTCTAAATTGTGACCTTTTTAAAAGCTCTATAGTCATTAAAAAGACATGATTTATCATTTTTATTTACAAATAAGGCTTTTGCACCAAATGTGAACTTTTAAGGTCAAATGAGCCTTTTTAATGATACTTTATTTTTGTATTACTTTAGAACATTGTCTTCTTGTAAGAAAATTGGTATATGGGCCTTGTCTTTGAACACTTTCTTTTAAGTCAACAATGTGTTAGATAATTCTATTAGGGAAAGTCCAGGAAGTTTCCTGTAAGATAAAAGTAAATTTCTAACCAGCTTTTATCTATGGAATATTGCTCTTAAGTGTTTTTATGTCATTCAATTAAATGATCTTGTAGGTGAAATTGCTACAATAAATCCTTAAAGAGCACTGTGGTACTCATGACTCAAGGAGGACACCAAGATGTGTACTAGGTCAAAACCAGGGATTAAATGGGTTGTGATGATATCTTAAAGACGTGCTAGATCATGCCCCCAATAATCATTAAAAATTAATGGCTAGGAAAAAACACATTTCACATCAATGTATGGTCTACTGAACAGTTTCATCATATATGAAACTTTATGCATAGTAAAATTAAGTAAAAAAATGTCTCTAATCTCAAATTTATTTGCACCACTTTACTCTTTTCTAAACCAGGAATTTTATATGACTTAACAGACTGAATGTCTGGTTTCTCTGATCCTCTTGATCATTTCCAAGACCAATATTGCTAGGGAAGGTTTTTAAAAAAAGAAATAATTAGGGTCAAGATAGTATTTATTAAAAAGCAAGAAAATCTTACTAGAAACCTTCTGATTTTTTACTGTTCTGTAGTCCTTTTGACCATATACTCTTTTAGATATGTCTTTTGAACGCCTCAGAAGACATCTTGTTATGCCAAGCAAACCATAAATGTAACTGTTGATATAAAGCTTAAGCACTCAACAAAGATCATACTTGCAATAAAGTAATCTTAAGCTTCCCAGTCAGCCACCTATCTATAGTGCTGTGTTCCAAAATATTTCTGCTCAGAATGGCTTTCTCCAAAAGCTTAAACTATTCTTCACTCACTTTCTTCTATAATAAAAAAGCTTCCAAACTTACTCTATCAAAAGCTTAAACATTGCCTCAATGTTTTAGATCATTATTTTAATCTTTTGGCTTTTAACTAATGATATCTATAAGTAAAAAAGCTTCAAACTTATCCAATTATTAATACATTCAAAAATTTAATAATTCCCAAACTCTACTGCAATCCAAATAGGAAATTGATTTCTACTGTATAAACCACTTCCTTATTTTTGCACAACAATCAGCGGTGTTCAAACCCAACAAACTCACATTTTGAAATGTTATGTAGTTTTATCTCTTTAACTTCTTTAACCCTTTAACCAGATCTTTACTCTCATAGTAGAACCAGGGGGAAAAAACCACTGAATCATTTGTCATTTCACTTACCCAGGGAAATGTCTTAGAGAAAATTTTCAGCACGCCCTTTAACATTATCCTGGACTGTTTTAACACATACTAATAGCCTTTAACTCATCATAGCTACTGAGTATACTCTTTGACACTAGATTTCACCTTATAACTAGGTTTTAAAGAGACAAGCATCCAACTGGTGTTAACTTCTCTTTAATTCACCCAAGTAGTTAGCCTAGGCTTTTAGGGCAAAGTGATCAACATAACTTGCTATACACCTCCCAAATAATTAAGTTAATAAGTAACTTCTCTAGACAGCTGTTGCAAAATTAAAGCTCTGCTTTATTTGCTTTTGAGTCAATTGGATTATCTCATTGATATGATTTGACAATAGGCTCCCAAAGTCAATTTACACTATTCAATTGCTATGATATCATTGAGCTGAATTATTCAGGCTTATTATCAACCCATATGAGTTTAATAAACACAGCTTTTAACCTTACACTTAACACTTATACTTTGATATTGCCTTTATTTAGAAGTTGAAGTTGGTGTTTAGTAAGCTTTATATAGCCTTAGGGTTATTAGTACATTTTATATATACTTTATTTTAGATAAAATTTAGCTTGTAGATTTAGCTAGTTTAGATAGCCCAAATTTATAATAACAGCCATCCCAATAATGAGTTTAGGCAGATAATGCTTGCACAGTAGGCTTAATACTTCTTTAAAGATACCCATAATCCATAGGCATAGAAAATTTTCAAATATATTTTGGAAAAGTTACTCAGCCACATTCTTGCCTCAGATGGTCTAGGGATTTTAATGCCACCTAGGTATATTAATCCTTGTGGATACCCAAATGTATTATCATCCCAGATGATCCAAGTATTTCAATGCCACATGACTTATCCATATCAGGGCACATATTTACCCTTTTAAATTACCAATTTATGGCCCCTACTAGCACTCTAAGGTATAAGGAGCAATGGCCAATTTTTTACTGGGCAAACACCAGCCACTGTAGCTGAACAATAAAAAATAACAGCCATCACCCCCTTAGGCAAACAACCTCAACTTGTACAACATTGGTAAGGACTGAAAAACAGTGTCAGGATTGACAATTTCCCTCCCCTTGAAACCCGGGCCCTGATCACTTGTGGACTGTCAGCCCCAAGGACCAAAGGATTGCCAGCCTGCAATTTCCTGGGATTGAGCCCCCTCAAGCTGAAGCCAAGCATAATTTCCTAGATGATAATATTAGTCAAACCTTAGAAACTACAGTGCCCAATGGAAGATCAGACAAATTACCTAATGGAGGTAAAGAAATTCTTACCATTAACTTGATGAGTTTGAAGCCTATCTTGATGGCCAATTAAGATCACCACCCAAGGAAAATAAAGACTTAAAGGCCTTTCCCATGACTATGACTCAAGAACAGAAGAATTGAGTGACTCTTCCTGAAGATACAGCCAATGAGCAACTTCCCAGCAATAGTGCCATTTTGCCACTCCAAAAGCCAGGCGTTCTAGCCATCTGATCTCATATTCCCTAGCCTTATGATGAACCCCTCATGGTAAATGTAAAGTTTGGCAGTGGGGTACTATATAGACCCATGGACCCTGCACTAAGACTTTATTTTCATTTTTAAATAAAAGGTTATGAGATATTGGTTTCCACAATTATTACCATATTTTATCTTTGTTATTTACCAACTCAGTTTGAATTCCTCTGGGCCACCTGCTGTTCTGCAATCAGTTTATTGTCTACCAGGAGCACCATTCAGTCACATCCACTTTACAGAGTACTCCTTAAAGCCTGAATAAAAAGACTACCCTTTTGAAAAGATTTTGGACATGATCCCTTTGTATAAACAAAAGCGTTGTCCAGATACAATAGACAAGGTCCTTGGCACATAACTGAACCCAACTATTCCAAGATAGATACAACTCCCTGTCTGTGTACCAGTTGGATATGGAGCTGCCAATCACCCCTAAGCCCATGCATGCGTCCACTTCTGAACCTCCCCTAGACCACACAAATAAGATGTTTGGAATAGTGTACATTCCCTTCACTGGGGTGATTGACACTATAATACTGGCTGCTGGCTGGTGATCCTGGGTGAGAAAATGGCTGTCCCATCTTATTAAGTTAGCATTAATCTTGTGGTGGGCTCTGCCTGCAGAACCTGCAGCCTGTGTGTCTTAAGAAAATAACCAGCTGGCTGCTCAAGGCTGGTTCCCTGAAAGATGGCCCCAAATGTGGTTCATTATAGGTCCTTTTCTCCTTCAGCTTATAGAAATCTTTTAAAAAATATGTAGCCTCTCCCAAGAGTCTCAAAGTGTATATAATAGCCATGGTGATAAACTTCTCCCTGTTGGATGATGAGTGAAGAGTCTTCCCAAAAATATTTGGGGTTGCCTTTCTATCCAGATGATCCTACTACTTCACTGTATCTTGAGATGGGTAGAATCCATCCACTCAAGGCAGTCATGGCATCTTCTATTTGGTATCAGAGCAGTTTAGATTAATCAGGTACTATCATGTCTTGGTTGCTGCCATAACTGCACGTTAAGTTGCTGGTGGAGGTTGGTTGTTCAACAAGGTTGGGGAATTCCTTGCAGATAAAAGACCTAACCACTCCATTATCAAACAATTTTGTGCTGTAGCAACGTCAACAGCAGAAATGATAGGTGAGAAGTTTATTTATAGTCTGAGCAGCAAAAAGTGTAAGGCTTTTGAAGGGTACTGGGATTGTGATAATTGAATCCACATATTAGTTCCTGTACAGGTCTTATGACAAAGGAAAGAGCAGCTTTCCTAAGCACCTTTGATATTTTCCTGCATCAGAGGTGTTCTTGATGCCCTGAATATAGTTGGCTTGAGTGTTTCAAGTTTTTCACAAATGAAAAACTCCTGATAACTATGCTTATGAGAAAACCTCAACTAAAGGAGTCAGACCCCAAACCCCTGAGAGCTGGCTGCCCAAAGGACCAGCTGCCTGGCTGCCCAAAGTTTCCTGGACTTGAACCAGAGCAGGATTTGGCTTTATGAAATCTCCTGATTTTGGATGTGTCATGTTCTGAGGCGCAACAGACACATAACGGGGAATTTTAACCTTAGAATTGGATTTGTATCAAGTCTTGGTTAGATGACAGGGAAGGTTATGCAATAACCTTGTGGCCCTGGATGAATAATATCTACTAGCTGTGACTAGAGAGAGGCGCCAAAGTACTTGGAGACACAAAGACAAAAAACTTAATAGAACTTAATTTTTATTGGTGAAAGTGAAATAGAATATATACTGTGTAGCTTTACCATAAAAATGTACATGGACAGTAGGATCACTTGCCACCGGTATTAGTGGGGCAAGTGAGTTGCACAGAATCAGGAAAACAAATAACTGTTTTATCAGTTTGAATACAACCTCATTTGGAGGTGAAAAAGCAAAAACAAGGGATTTTTCCTTAAAATAAACCATTGAAGGTGAAATAAAAAACATGGTGAATGGCAGCATTCACGACATTGCCCCCTATAGATTGACCTTAGGGGGTAGTACTTGCAGAGGAACTTGACATGCACTCAGTCAAATGGACAACCACTAGAGAGGAGTTTCACAGTGTACTCTGAACCTTGTTTAAAGGTCACTTCTAGAGGCTTACACACAACATATCTAACTTGTGAGCATATCCTCCTACTCTATGCTGATAGTAGAGAACATGATCCCTGATGCTGAACTCAGGAAAGGGAGAGCGTCCAGCATTGTCAGGAGAGAGCTTGAGCATCTTAGTCTTATATGCAGAAGTATAAAATGTGGCCTGTATGTCAATTATGCGGTTGACTAGATCTTTGATATGATCATCAGGGTTCATAGCCTTATCAGAGGAGAGTAGTGAGGCCCCCACAAGCAACAGAGTGGTGGATTCACGCCCATATAGCATAGAAAAGGGGGAATACATGGTAACACAGTGTTTGCTAATGCAATAAGCAAAGAGAGCAGCGGGTAAGTATAGATCCTAGTTTGCAGTGTCAGAGTATCTGAGTTTCTGCATGATAGAAACTAAAGTTGAATTAGCATGCTCAACCACCCCATGTAGTAGAAGAATTATAGGGAGCAGAGAAAGACTGGTGAGATCCCAAGGCCTCAATAACAGAGGTTACCAACTTAGTGTTGAAGTTAGTCCCATTGTCAGACAACAACATCCAAGGGCAGCCATGGCAGTAGAATACATCTTTCAACAGAAAAGAAGCAGTGGTCTTGGCAGTGATGTCCTTAGTAGGGAGAGCCTCTAACCACTTGCTGAAATGATCAACAGCAATTAGAATAAAGCAGAAACTGGAGCGGGAACAGGGGAGAGGCACTACAGCATCAATGCTGACAGTGTGAAATGTGTGCTGAGGGAAGACCAGCTTGAACTTGTGTGAGGAAGCTTAAGGTTGATGGAGCTGGCAGTTGTGGCAACTAGTAATGACGTCTGGAATCAGCAGGCAAAAGTTTTCCCAGAAATAGTTTTTCTGGAGCCGGTCATGAGTCTTAGAAATTCCTCCATGTCCCGTCTTCTTATGTGCTTGGGGCACCAACAAAAGGCAAAGACTAGGCTGTACATAAGGTAGTTATTGGTCCCGCATTTTTTTTTGAAAATCTGGTTGCCACAAATAAGTGTGTCCTTGGATAGCTTGGACAGGGAAATTTGAAGTTCTTCTGTTTTTCTTTCCAAATAGAGAGGATATCAATTAGTTCATACAGTCAATCAGCCTCAGCAGGGTGTAGAGTAAGGATGGGCATTCTGGATAATCCATCAGCGTTCCAATGTTGAATCCTGGGATGGTGTAGTACCGTGAAGTTGTAGCCTTGCAGGCAGAGAGCCCATCTAGCTAGTCGCCCTTCTGGTTCCTTAAGCTGTTGTAACCACTTAAGAAAAGCATGGTCAGTGACCACAGTGGAATGGGTGCCATAAACATAATGGTGGAACTGTTTGACTGCATACAACACAAAGAGGCATTCTTTTCTGTGACACTATAATTCTTCTCATGCTTGTTGAGCACACAAGAGGTGTAAGCTACAAAGTAATCCACACCCTCCTAATCTAGTTGAGCCAAGATGGCTCCAATGACTAGGTCACTAGCATCAGTGTAAAAAATGAATTTCTTATTGTAGTCAGGATATACCAGGATAGAAGCCTCTTTGAGTTTGTGCTTAAGGGTCTCAAAGGCTTGTTGCTGACTAGCGGTCCATTCAAAAGGGATATTATGTAACAGTTGAACCAAAGGTTTGCTAGTATTGGCAAAGTCAGGTATGAACTGTCTGTAGTAACCCATCATTCTCAGAAAGACTTTTACTTCTCACAGGTTGGTGGATGGAAGCATTTTGTCAATGGTCTCAACTTTCTTGATCATTGGGCAAATCCCTGTCTGGGTTACCTCATGTCTCAAGAATTCAAGGCGTTCCTTGAGGAAAGCACACTTAGATGAGTTCAGTTTAAGGCCAGCCTCTCAAATCTTTACAAACACTTCTTTGAGGTGATTCAGATGATCTTTAAAGGTAGCACCAAAGACCATTATGTCATCTAGGTACACTAAGACACATGAAAGCTTCATATCACAGAGAATGGAGTCCTTGACTTGTTGGAAGGTAGCCAGAGCATTGCAGAGTCCTTGCAGTATACAAGTAGGTTCAAACAGTCCTTCAAAGGTGATAAGAGCAGCCTTCTGTCTATCCTCAGGAGAGAAATCAACTTGCTAGTACCCAGATGCTAGATCCATGGCAGAGAAGAACTTGGTGCCTCCAAGAGCAGAGATATATCATCAATACACAGCAAGGGGTAGAAATCCTTTTTGGTTAAGGAGTTTAACCATCAAATATACATTACAATGTAATGACCTCCATCTTTCTTTTTTAGTATGAGCAAAAGGGACGCCCATGGGCTTTAGGAAGGAGCCACAGCCCAGCTTCTAACAGTTTTTTGAGCTCTTTAGACACCTGAGCGTCTTCTACTCAACTGCAACAATAAGGTTTAGCTTGGAAGGGAAGAGCATCATCAGTATCAATCTGGTGAATAGCGCCCTTGGCTAGGCCATAATCAGTGCTGCCTTTAGAAAAGATATCTGAAAGCTGATCCAGCAGGTCAAGCACCTCTTTCTGTTGGGCTGGGGATAGTTGTGGGAAATCTTGTGCATTAAACAAGGATAGGACTTGAGGCTTGTCCTTTGGTAAGTTAAAGTCTTGGAACGGACCAAAGGGATGTAGAAATAGGACACCAGGAACATTCAGCAACTTGCCATAGCCAACAAACTGCCCTCTAGGCACATGTATGGGGAGAGCGGTTAAGTTGGTGACCAGCAATTGAACAGGGTCTTTATAAAAGACGTCCAAGATTCCTAGGCAGAGGTAGGGTTTGTTGCAGCCTAGCAAGGGAGGAGAGTATAACTCTAGGAACGTGCCCTCAGGTAACTCATACAATATTTGAGAGTCTAAGATAGCTTGGGATCAAGGGGGAATGATTACAGAAGAAGTGGCCAGGAGAGGGATCCCCTCTTATGCAGGGCAAGCAATAAGAGGACACTTCATGTTGGAAAAATGGGTACAGTATTTTAGAATGAAAACACCAGGGGGATATTCTAAAGCACACCTCTTGAGGAGATTTGTGGGAACCTTGACAGGCTTCTCAAAGATCAGAAGGATTTTGTACCCTAAGATAGAGAGATAGCCATCCTTCAAGTTGATGATCCCATTGTATTCCCTAAGGAACTGTGTACCAACTAGGAGATTGTAACTCTCATTTGCCAAGACTACGGCAGGCGCAGCTTAGAGTAGCTTACCAAAGTGCATGGGAAGAGCAGAATAAGCCCCTATAGCGCAAGTTATTGATAGCCAGATGTACCATACAACTGGTGGTAGTTAAGATTAGGGACAAGTTTCTGTGATGGAAATCACTGGATAATATGAAGCCGTTTCTAAATGATGGGGAATTACCATCCAAATCCACATAGAATTGATGATTAACCACCAACGCAGCTTTAAATATCTTTTTGTGAAATTTCCAATTGGAACTCCAGGATTAAGTAGAACAATCAATCCTAACCAGAGTAAACCAAGATAAATGACCTGGGAAAGCATCAATCCATCTTCAGCGTAGAATTCTGGGCATTGAGAAGTGATACAATTTTCATTTTCCAGAATGGGGGGAGGAGCTACAAAATTGGCTGGCATGAAATTAACATTTGGCGGCACCAACAACAAAGTTCCAGATGCTGGGCCCCATCTTCCTGAAATGATTCTGTTCAGAATCAGATTGTGCGGGATATACCGCAACAACCCAAGCACAGGATGCATTTTTAAAATTTAAAATTAAAACTTGGGATAATTGATTTTTATTGAGTAAATTTAGAAGGACTCAACTCTTAGAGTTGAAACAGGGAAAATTATTCAATATATATCAGAAAAATTGACTAAGCAATACCACCTGAGTCTTGATCTCCTATTTCTTTGGCATCTTCAAGTAAGTATCTAGTCCAGGTTGCAAAGAACCCTTGTGTTACCAGTTTCTGACAACCATGCTGATTAATGAGCTTATATTGGGTGACCCTCATATTGCGTCAATTTATCAACGTCAGTTTAAAAGGGGGAGCTGGTTTCAGCTGGCATACTGGAGCAGCTTTGACCCATTTTTGATCAACTGTTTGGTTTAAATCCGTTAACTTGGTCAATTTTGATACAGGCTTCCAGGCCTTCTGTGCCTTCTTACTTGGACAGACAATACCTGGCATTATGGAACTTACTGTGACATTACCCTCTGCTTTAGACCTGGGCACAATACCACCATCTGGGAGATGGGATAAAGAGAAATTCTTATGGGAAGGTGGGAGTTTCATTGCAGCAAGGGTAAGTTCAGGATGTCCAATAGCAGTGGGATTGCGCTTGTAGAACTTGTGGATCAGATCAGAGGAATTTGAACAACCATAGTGGGGAACCCAGGAGTTTTCAGAATCAGGATAACCTTTCCAAGATACCAAATATTCCAAACGGCAACAATTCTTGCGGGAAGCTAGAATACAATTTAACTTGTACTCAGGTTCTCCTTCCACAAGAATGGGTTGGGAAGAGGGGGTCTCTGTTCCTTTGAAGGGAGTAAGGAGACATTCATGGAAGCTGTGGAAAATCTTGAAAGCAGGAGGTAAATCCAGCTGATAGGTAGAGGGACCAATCTGAAGTTCTACCTTGAAGGGACCAACTTGCTTAGGACCCAATTTACGACATGGAACCTTAAGTTTTATATTGCAAGCATCAACCATGACTAGATCACCTGGCCTTTAAGTTGGACCTTCCTGGTGCTTGCAATCTGCATATTTCTTGTAAGTTGTCACAGCGGCGGCGAGAGTAACTTGGAGCTCCTGATGAACCTGCTTCAATGCAGCGGCTTAATCAGTTGCAGCTTCCATGTTGCTAACCAAACAAGGACCCATGTTGGAAGAAGGATTGTAACCCACATTGGCATAAAATGGTGATACTTGAGTTGACATGTGTGGGGCGTTATTATATGTGAACTCTGCTATGGGTAGATTATCACACCAGTAATCTTGTTGCGCATTGGTGTAGCAGCGTAGGTAGACCTCCAAACTTTGGTTTACCCTCTCCGTTTGTCCATCAGACTGGGGGTGAAAAGCAGTAGAGCGGCAAAATTTGATACCAAGGATTCCAGTAAAAGCTTCCCAGAACTGAGCAATAAATTGAGGACCACGGTCACTTACAATCTCCATTGGGATGCCATGTAGAGAGAAGATTCTGTTCAAAAATAACCTAGCAGTTTCCACTGAAGCAATTGAGGTTGAGCAAGGTACAAAGTGTGCCATCTTTGTGAAACAATCAACTACTACCATGATTGCGTTAAACCCATTGGAATTGGGAAGCTCTCCAATGAAATCCACCAACACAGACATCCAAGGACCCGCAGCAGGCTGAAGTGGGACCAGTAAACCAGTAGTCTTATTCCAACTGGCCTTGGATCAAACACATATCAGGCAATCACAAACAAAAGTGGCTACCTGCACAGTCAAACCTTTCCAGGAAAACTGGCGGCAGATAAGTTCCACTGTTTTGTTTTTCCCTGGATGACCAGCTGTTGGACAGGTATGATTAGCCTCCATGATTTCATCCCAAATAGTGCCTTCAGGGACCCACAAGCAACCTTGATGATATAAGACTGGATCAATCTTATGATAACCCTGAGGCTGACCTACTGGGTTTGCACATCCTAGCTCTAATAGCCTATCATAATCTTTGAAAAAAGGTTGCAGAAACTTAACCTTGGAATACAAGTCCAGGCCTGCACCCTCAGCTAAGAACATGGTGACCAATGTAGCCGGTGGAGGTAATACAAAAGGCACCACAGCTTTGTCTGGAATCATAGTATGTGTGTTAAACTCAGCGTCCATACTAGCATCTGGGAGATGTGAGGGATTCCTGCTTAGAGCATCGGCCAAGTGATTGTCAGATCCCTTAATAAACTTGTAGCAGAACTTGTATCTTATCAGATCACCATGCCATCTGGATTGGCAACCCAACAAACCCCTGGGTTGTCACTAATATAGAAGAGCTTTGTGGTCAGATCTTACTACAAATGAATGATGTGACAACATGAGATGGTGGTGCCAATGCTTTAACAATTCCACTACAGCCAACAATTCCTTGTTGTAAATCATGTAGCTGCGTTCTCAAGCCTCCATCTTCCGGGAGAAATACCCTACAGGTCTCTCAATCCCGTCACTAGCCGTTTGCAACAGCACACCAGCCACAGCGTATTTAGATGCATCAGTGGAAACAACAAAAGGAAGCTCAGGATCCACATTTCTTAGCACTGGGGAGGACAACAAAAGAGCCTTGACTGCCGAGAAGGCACTTGCACACTCAGGCGTCCAGACTAAAGTTGTCTTTCCACTAGCCAAATATAAAGGGGCGGCCACCTCAGACAAGTGGGGAGTGAATTTCTTCAAGAACGTACATGTACCCAGGAAACTATAAAGTTGGGATATTGTCACAGGTGTAGCATACTCTCAAACCGCAGCTTCCTTGTCAGGGGCAATGGTGTGGCCATCCTCAAAGATAATATTACCCCAAAAGGTAACCTTACGTTTAAATAATTCACACTTACTCCTTTTGATGATCAAGTTTGCTTGGAGAATGCGCTCTACAACTGCTGACAAGTGGGCCTTATGGGACTCCTCATCTGGAGAAAACACCAAGATGTCATCCATATATGCGATGGCACAAACACCTAGGAGATCTCCCAGGACTGAATCAATTAAACGCTGAAAGCAAGCTGGGGCATTCTTCAATCCAAAAGGCATTACACAGAACTGGAAGATACCCTTCTTAGTTCTGAATGCTGTTAACCATTCCATTCCTTCTGCAATCCTGATTTAATTGAAATCATTCAACAGATCAAGTTTCAAGAATACCTTGGCCTTCTCAACGCACCTAGAGATCTGTGCTTTGAGAGGTAAAGGATAAGGATCCAGAATTGTAATGTTATTCAAATTCCCATAGTCAACACAAGGACAAAGGGACCCATCAGAATTCTGAACAAATAACAGCGGAGAGCAGATCAACAAAGCCTTCTTAAAAATGTAGCCTTTTGCCAACATGTCACAAGTACACTCTTCCAAACATGCATCCTCCTTCAAGGTTAAAGGGTAAATAGGAGACGCAATTCTGATCAGATCAACAGTGACCTTAAAGTCAAAGTCAAACTGAGTGTGCTTGGGAAGGACCTTGCCTCTGGTGGCGTCAAATGCTGTGGACCAGGGTTGCTTCATGCCAGTAAATCCAAATTTACAGGGACAGGAAACAATTGTATGGTCTGTGATGATTGCTCAGATACAGAAATATTCAACAGCAGAATATGAATAGTTATACCCAAGGAGTGTTCCACCTGTAGCTCATTTTTCTCCAGTAAGGTCAATACATTATGATCTCTCCACCAACTCACTCCCAAAATGATAGGATACATAAGGGTAGGGCAAAAGGAAAACCTTGCAGTAAAAGACTGACCTGCAACTACAAAACTAACTGGCTTCTTCAGCTGGAAAGAGGGAAACGTTTGACAATTTCCACCCCTAACAAGCATTCCCAGATGGTACTTGAGGTGTAGCAAGTCAGCAGTCTCCACACTCATAAATTTTTTGGAAGCACCTGTATCTAACAAGATGGCTGGCTGATAGATAGTCTGACCATTATCAATGCTACCACAAAACATGAAGTAACCAGAAGTAGATTTATTTGCAGCAAAGGTAGCATTCTTGGCAGGGTCTTGTTTTTCATCAGCAGTACGGACAGCAGCTAAGGAAGCAGGATGCTCCTGGAAGTAACACTCAATCATTTCTTGGGCAGCAGCTGGAAGAACGGGGTTATCACAATTAATGGGAACAAGGGGCAACTCTTTGGACGTAATAACGGAAGATTTTGCAGGTACAACGTGCTGAAGCATTGCCAAGGAACTATCAGGAACAAACACTACAGGGGCCTCCTTTACATCACCAGGTCTGTTCACCACCGCCAATTGTAGTCAAGACAAGCTAGGGGGAAAAATATTGGCTTTGGTTGGAAAAAACTACCGAGGAGCAAGGACCAGAAAACCAAGAGCGCGCAGCAGGTTTATCCTCAATTACCAACATACCTTGTTTGGAAGTAGACAAATTTGAGACCAGAGAAAGAATTTGGCTTACCAAGGCCTCAGTTGTGGTTAACAGGGAATCCCAAACCGCCAAATCCTGGGCAGTCTGGTCAACTGCTAACCACAACGCTGAGAGTTTGTTCACCTTGGGAACATCAATTGTACGGCAATAGGTAAGAAACTGAGGAAGGAATACCAAAAGCGGAGTTGTACCCTGACGGAAGGCATACAGCTTACAATATACTTTGAGCTCCTCAATAGATAAACACAATTTTTTTAAAAAATGGTATAGAGATGCATTCTCAGTTAAAACATGTGGATTGCGCTCCACCGCGGACAACAACCATTCTTGAGCATCTTCAGAAACCTTTGTCATCACATGGTAAACTTGGGATTTGTGACTAAGGCTAGAGCTGGAATAAAATAATAATGCTGACAAAACTTCACGCAAAATTTCACCAGTGGGCGGGGCAGGAAAATAATCCAGACGCCAAGATGACATGACACAACAGAAATAGGAAACAAAGGATCCAGTCTCTACAACTGCAACCAGAGATGGAAACCAAAAATTAAAGAAAAGTCCAAACTGAAAACTCAGAAATGAACTGATGCAAATAAACATGGTAAACACAGATATATCAACGGAGCAGGAGAAAAGAAACACAAATTCATGACAAACTGCTTCCAAAAACTCAGACGTAGAAGAGTTGAGTAATGTGACGGAAATCACAGGATAATATGAAGCTGTTTCTAAATGATGGGGAATTACCACCCAAATCCACATAGAATTGATGATTAACCACCAATGCAGCTTTAAATATCTTTTTGTGAAATTTACAATTGAAACTCCAGGATTAATTAGAACAATAAATCCTAACCAGAGCAAACCAAGATAAATGACCTGGGAAAGCATCAATGCATCTTCAGCGTAGAATTCTGGGCATTGAGAAGTGACACAATTTTCATTTTCCAGAATGGGGGGAGGAGCTACAAAATTAGCTGGCATGAAATTAACATTTGGCGGCGCCAACAACAAAGTTCCAGATGCTGGGCCCCATCTTACTGAAATGATTCTGTTCAGAATCAGATTGTACAGGATATACCGCAACAACCCAAGCACAGGATGTATTTTTAAAATTTAAAATTAGAACTTGGGATAATTGATTTTTATTGAGTAAATTTAGAAGGACTCAACTCTTAGAGTTGAAACAGGGAAAATTATTCAATATATATCAGAAAAATTGACTAAGCAATACCACCTGAGTCTTGATCTCCTATTTCTTTGGCATCTTCAAGTAAGTATCTAGTCCAGGTTGCAAAGAACCCTTGTGTGACCAGTTTCTGACAACTATGCTGATTAATGAGCTTATATCAGGTGACCCTCATATTACGTCAATTTATCAACGTCAGTTTAAAAGGGGGAGCTGGTTTCAGCTGGCATACTGGAGCAGCTTTGACCCATTTTTGATCAACTGTTTGGTTTAAATCCGTTAACTTGGTCAATTTTGATACAGGCTTCCAGGCCTTCTGTGCCTTCTTACTTGGACAGACAATACCCGGCATTATGGAACTTACTGTAACAGTTTCAGCTTCTTGACAAGCTTTGAAGAGACAACATTAACAGGAGATCCAGTGTCTAAGACAGCCTTAATCTTCACCTTTTGGATGGATATTTCTACACAAGTGGTAGTACAACTAAAGGGTGAAAGGACAGCCAGGATGTCCTGGGCTTCTGCTAGCTCTTTGTCCCATTTTTTAATCATGTATCTCAAGCCTGGAAACTTCTTATAAACAGTCTGGAGAGGAAGCAAAACTGAAACTTTTTTGAAAACAGCATCAGCAAAATCAGCAGCTTTTTTTGATGACTCTAAAGGCACAGGAGACCTCTTAGCTTGAGTGAGGTATTGACAAGAGACAACCTCTTTGGCTTCAGATAAAGGCTTGACAGTTTTCATAGTTTTCCCAGAGTGTAACTTATAAGGGACTGCAATAGTTTTAAGGAACAACAAGAACTAAATACCCATAGGCTTCAGGATTGTCAATTTCTGAAGCATTCATGTCAGAGTCATCAGAGATATTGTGGAACAGTAGCAGAATGGGAGGAGCCTCAGTGTCAGAAGGCTCAAAGTCAGATACAGAGGGAGGAATTAAAGCAGACTGGGAAGAATTGTCAACCAATAGTGTCTCTGCCTCTAGGCTGACTGTTCTTTTTCTGCCTGCTCCTTGGGATCAGCTCCTTCAACCCAAGGATTGGTGCAGACTTGAGAATAGTGATCTATCTGGCCACAGCTGTGGCAAACTTGATGTCTAGGAGGATTTTGCAATTTCATTGTGAGGATGCAAGGGCCACAGGAAGACAAACCAGAATTAGAGGCGGCACAATTCTCCTGCACAACTGCTCTAGAATGGGTAAGGTGCATATCCTGCAACAGCCTCTTTATGCTCTTCATAGAGGAAAGCATGGCTTTGTGAGCCTTAAAGTGGAGACACCAAAGTTGATTAACCTTGAGGGCTTGAGCAAAAGCCATGTAAGCTTTGTGCACTGTCAATTGTCTGTTTGTGATTGACTGTTGTCCTTTCATGTAGAATATATCTGCAAATTTGGCTAGAGTCTTCTTAGGTTTAAAAGCAATGTGCATAAAGGTATCCTTCTTTACTTCCAGAATAAGGTCACCACCAAATTAATTGATCAGAAGCTGTTTTATTTTTTCCAAGTCTCAATGGTGGGCAGCTCTGGCACTACCACTTCTTGACAGGTTGGATGCAGGCAGGTTAGAATGTGCTCCTTCTTAACCTCATCAGAGGCTCTTCTCATGGCAGTTTTGTAGATAGTTAGGAAAGCTGCAATGGTAGATGTTTTGGGGTCAAAGGCTTTTTTAAAGGTAGGTTTGAAGGTTGCTTCAGGAGTTGGATCACCATTGTTGCTATCAAGTAAATTTATGCGCAGGGAGAATTCTGCTTCAGATTTGGAGGGGGATGTCTAGCCCACAGCTGAAAAACACTTTCTTCAAGGGTAGTCAGGGTCTCAGCAGTGCGGGCACCCGTGGTATTTAATAAGGTTGTCTGTTGCTCAGTAACGTCTAGGTGTTGGTTCTGTGTTGTTACTACCAAGGAAAGCTCAGCCAGTCAGGAGGTAAGGGAAGGACCCACTGAGAGGAAAGGGGCAAACCTGTCATTCACTGAATCAATTAATGCACTCATTTCTTGCACGTCTTTATCAAGTTAGGAGTGGTCTTGTTTCAAGTGGTCCACCTCATTGGCTAGAGCAATCAAATCTCTAGAACAGCGGATTGGGGGCTCCTGAAAGGCCTGGGCAGCAGCCATCTTTGTCAATGAACCCAGATGAACTAGCAGTGGTTGCCATCATTTTGCATAGAGAGGCAACCTCCTGCTGTAGCCCAGCAACTTGAGTTGTCAAAGCAAGCACTTGGGGATCTGGCTGAGGCGCTTCATTAGGGCAATCTTGAATGCAGGTAGACACTTGTAGCTCTTGACTGGCATCACAGAGTTTCTGTTCTCTATCTATAAAATTGTCTGATGGGGAGAAGGAGAAACATCTGGCTTGGGCTTGGATAACTCAACTACTTGAGTTTGAAGTTTGACAATAGTAGCAGCATTGGCTACCCTTTCTTGATCAAACTCTTCATTGATCTTGCAAAGGCCTCTAGCAGCAAGGTTAGCGCTTGTTGTAGTTGATCAAAGGAGTAAGCACTGAATGCATTGAGCTGCTGCACAAGTTGTTTGAAATTGGTCAGATAGACATTCAAGGTAGAATCTACTTGGGTTTGCCAGGGCTTTTCCAACTGGTGAAACTCATGTAGACGCTCCCTGTTTTATTTGGAGATAATGTCATGAATTACATTTCAATACTTGTATTGAAAACCTGGGAATTGAACCCCGGGCCTTAGGAAAAGCCTTATGTTGACCAGAGTAGACCGGAGCCTGCCCAACTGCCAGGTGGGTCAAACCCTGGCCCAACAGAGATGCCTTGCCCCAACCAGGAGGAACAGGACTCTGCCATCCTCTCAAGTGTTGAGACTGGAAGTGTAATATCAACATTGGAAACCCTGGAATCAAACCCTGACCCTTTAAAGGCTAATTGAGTCACCCAGGATGAACAGGAACCTGCCAACTCACTGAGTTGCAAACTCAAGTTGTTGAGTTACACCAAGACCCAACAGTCTCTCAAGGACAATTCCCCAAATGGTCACCAGATTGCTGCCAACCTTGTGCCACCAAAGATCCAGACCTATGCAGATGTTGTAGCTTGCCTAAAGGAAGTTCAAACAAAACCTATTGCTACCTTTGCCAATGGCCACCAGTGGCTGCCAGACTTCTGTTCAGAATGGGTAATAAAATTAGACTGCTCAGGTGATGTGGTGAACAGTAGTAGCATAAAGTTTCATCACCACTTCTGTTCACCAGAGCAGGCACAACCTGAATCTGCTGCCCTCAAGACTCTAAGCCTAGATCCATGCCCTGACAGTGCCTTGTCTGAAAACCTGAACCCTGCAAAAATTGAAGAAGCAAAAACCCATGGTATAAAAGCCCTGGTGTTATGCTGATGACCATATTGTCATTTTTAATAATAAAGTTTTATGAACCTTTGGTTTGAAAAAAATCCTACCTTATCTAGTCTTAGTGATCTTTCATCTCAACTCTGGCTAAGTAGACAATCAGGCAACCACTCCCTCCAGAGACCAACCTGCTGACCCGCATCAGGCACTATACCGTCCCCCTGGAGCCCCCTTTAGACCTGTACATTTTACCAAATACCCGCCCAACTCAGCCTACTTGGAGTACAACTTGGAGACCATACTAATTGCCAACCCCTTTAAAAGAACTAGAGAGACTGAATACATAGGACAAAAAGGAAAGAGGATCAAGGTGCTGCCCTTATTTTTCAAAGACAAGTACAATTATCTACTGGCATACTTTGTCCCCATGACTCTGCCCTTGACCCTGCAACCTGGCTGCCCAATGGATCTCGCACTGCCGCTGAGACCATGTCCACACAACTGTTTGGAGTACTCTACATTACTTTGACAGGAATGGTTTACATTATGGTAACTAACTCTGGGCCCTGGTCTTTGCTTGGGAAATCTGTATTCTATATTATCAAGTTAGCACCCATCCTATGGTGGGCATTACCCACTGGCCCAGCAGTACCCCGTCCAGAGTCACCTAATACCTCCACCTATGCCTGGCTTCCTGAAAGATGGCCTGGCTCATTTGCTTGACAGAATTAACCAAGCAGGTTTGAGAGGTGACAGAGTTGCGCTAATTGCTTGATACCAAGGAAAACAGAGAGTGGATCCACTCTTGATACACAGCAAACTGATCCCAGTGATTAGTGTCAGCTGCTTGTAGGGACATAATCTCCTGAACATGAAGTCCTAACACCATTTGATGGTGGGCTAAGGTTGGCTTTACAAAGGATGACAATAGGCGCTCAGCAGAACTAGCCGCTGAGATGAGGTGCTGTGGGAATTGTAGAGCCACAATCAATTTGTAGTATTCCACTTGAATGAACTGCAATTAGAGGTAAGAGATGGCTCCTTCAAATGCTATCCCAAGGGCGACTGCCATGACTTGTTCTAAGTTAGGGGTACCCAAGGGGTAGGCCACTAGGTAGGGATTATTCCTGAGGTTCAGTACAGTAGGAACAGTAGGCAAGTCTGTGATGTCTTCATCAATAGGAGGACTGGTGATTTCAGGTAAAGTTGGCTCTTGTATAGAAGAAGGCAAAGGAACTGAAAATGTGGTTGTGAAAGAGATAACCAAGGGGCTTACAGCCCCTGTAGTGAGCACCATTTTTGTTGTGTTCTGAGGTGCAGCAAGATATATAACAGGGAATCCTAACCTTAGGATTGGATTTGTACTAGGTCTCAGTTAGATGGCAGGGAAGGCATTGTGATTGTGATGGATCCAGGTCCAACCCTTCAAACTTACCATTATATTGCCCTTGACTCTTATTGCTGTTACCTTCCTGTGAAAAAGATTTGAGGAGCGTTGCCTCCAGGGAGGCAATTTTATGAGACAACACTTTATTTTCATTCCACCAACAAGCCATGATCTCAACACTCTTTTCCTCCCTTGCTCTTAAAGCCTCAACTTCACAATTGGCTCTGTCCTTCACTTATTGCAAAATTTCATTGAACCCTAACAGCAAGTTCCAGGAGTCCCATGCATAAACTTGATTTCCTTGTGCCAGGGTTCCCTCTTTTGAAAAATAGTTGGAATATAGTTCTTCAAAAGCTGCTTTCACTTCTATCAAAGATTCCTCAGGTGCTATCTTAGAGACCTCCAAACTTGCCCAAGCCTCATCAGGTGAACTGGTAGGAACTTCCTTCATAGAAGTAGCAGTTTCTACACAAAGCACCCCAAATTTTGCTCTTTTAAATGATAGCAAAGAAGAAATGATAATTAAAAAAGTTGAGATGGAATCATCTAAATTGACAATATATATCTTTATTTAAAATTAAGCTCATTTTGCTTATATACTATTTAGGGCATATTTGGCAGAAAATCCCTCCAGTTCCTAAATCAACCTATGATTCATATCACATGGTCTATGACATTTGAGTCATCTAAACCTAGATCTTTTCATAAAAGATCACCAATAATTCTCAACCTATGAGAATCAACCTACAATGAGAAGAAGTCACCTGACTCCATTCATCCCAATGTACCAATTCCGCATGGAGCTTCCCCAGCTCCCAGCGCCAAAACCCTGTGGATTACACATCTCAAAACTTAGCTATCAATGTTTCAACTGGGAACCAGCTGATCAAACCTGAATTCCTAGGCATCCTTGCCTTTATTTAGTTATCTTTACATTTAATGGTTTTTTGCCTTAAAAACCTGTTAAAACGCTTCAAAACTTGAACAAGGCACCACCACAGCGCTTTTAACCCAACTTTGGGGGTTTACTTATAGTTAAGTTAAACCAAACTTCTTGACAAATTCAAGGCAATTAAACAATAAAATTAAATCCTCATTAATTATATTCTCATGTATTTATTAATTAACCTTCCCAGTTAATTAAAGCATTTTTGGGACGACTAGTCCCCAAGATAGCTTTGGTCCATCTTGCCACAATTACTAATTATCCTGGCCTGACTGATTGCCTGTATTCTATTCTTTTATTAAATATAGATACTAAGTTTCTATGAATCTTTATCCGCAGAATTCCAGTCAAACCTATCTACATGAAATAAACAGCAAAAACAGAACATCTTTATATTTCAGAGTATTTATTCAGCTAAATACCCAATAGTGACTATTGTACAGTCACAGTGATTACCTTTTGCCCCTGGATAAATAATCTCTACTAGTTGTGGCTAGAGAGAGGCGCCAAATTACTTGGAGACACAAAGACAAAAATGTGAATAGAACTAAATTTCTATTGGTGAAAGTGAAATGGAATATATACTGTGTAGCTTTACCACAAAAATGTACATGGACGGTTGGATCACTTGCCATTAGTATTAGTAAACAAGCAAGCTGCAAGGAATCAGGAAACCAAAAAATTGTTTTTTGCAGTTTAGATACAACCTCATTTTGAGGGGCAAAAGCAAAAGAGAGGTATTTGTCCTCAAAATAACCCATTAAAGACAAGATCAAAACATGGTGAATGGCGGCATTCACAACAGGATGAACAAGAATTACTTGCTTCAAGGCCTCCCACACCAAAGGTTCATGTTAACCCAAACAATGAGAGCGCAGGCCAATCCAAGGATCCTGAAACAACTTGGGCCACCACGACGGGGGAAGCAAAGAAACTTCCTGTGAAACAAGGCCACCCAAGGTTGATCAACCCTGTGACCTAAAAGAGAAATTTGAGCCATCTCAGTTCAAGCCAGCCAATGAAATATCTCCCACAATGGATGCCACCAAGGGCTGCAAAACCCTGGTAGACAGTATCATCAGGACCAAAGGAAATTGTAAAAGTTTCTCCATGGCAGATGGGTACACTTATACCCTGGGCCGCCAGGAAGTTGCCCATTGCTATTCTTACAATAAAGTGACATGAACCTTTGGTTCAATCAAGTCATTCCATGTTTGATTTTAGTTCTATTCCATTTACAGTCTACCTCCTGAGGCTCTGTACCTCACACCCAACAACCCCAAGAAACTGCAGGCTGACTGCCCAAACTATATTGTCCACCAGGAGCTTCCTTTGGCCTTGTACATTTCACAGAATATTGTAAAGACCCAACAATTGGGGGAGTATTTTAGCAAAATAAGGTACCAAGTTGGCGACTTGGAATCCTGTGAGCGCCGTCACAATGGGGTAGATTGTCATAATCATCTGAAGACCTTGGTGTGTACGTTATAACATCCAAAATTACCGGCAAAATACGTAAGTACGTTGTATACACAGGTGTATATAGCTACAGACTAGGTGGAGTGGGGCAACACCAGCATGGGCCAGGAGTACTGCTTGGAGGAGTTTAGCTGTGCTGGCTCCTTGTAGATGTACTTGCCAGGTGGTTTATTGAGCGGCCCATGCTGATGATTGTATCGGTGGCCCCTAATCCCTAGGCAGGCTGTGAGAACAGCTGAGAAGATTAAATGGTTCATCTTCTGATCCTGGGAAAGGGCAGACAAAGCTTAGTGTCTTAAATTTCTTGTAGGGTAAAGTTCTGATTGATTTATGTGATAATATTGAGGGGTAATTTCACTCAATGATAGCACAAACTATCATCAAGTGAATTTTCTTTATTATATACTATCATCCTTGTGGTGGCATGATTATATTGAAACACTGGACAGGGAACCCCAAACACTTGGTGTTGTCTGGAATTCCCTTTTGGAGGCAAAGTGGGAGTGGTGTGCAGGCAATGAATTATTACTTCTGGGCTTGCATTGGATTGGTGTATCATTGGATGTTTTCATGCATCCAATTTTGGATTCTGCAGTTAATGCAGGAATGGGTGGGTTGAGCAGCTTGTCAGCCCCTCCCAAATTTGGTAGATTCCAAATTTGGGCAGCAGTTCCCCCTCCATTTGGGTTTGGGAAAATTGCCTTTTTGGGTTCCCCATTTAGAAATTTCCCCATTCAGCATCCTGGGTAGGGGACTGGCTGGCAGGCTTGGTGTGCGGCCTGCAGACGGCTGGCAGCAGGCCCCGCGGCCCGCAGGCGGGGTATAAAACCTGTCCAAATCAAAAAAATTTATTTTTAATTTCCATTTTCTTGCCTCAGCTTTTTGTGGAAGTTTCCCCAATAAGGGGGAACTGCTGCCATTTTTTACTTTGTTTATTAAGTTTGATTGTGCGCAAAATATTGTCCTGAACCAAGGTGTTGTCAGGAATATTCCTGACAAATACCCACCTAACCCGGTGTATTTGGAATTTACCCTAGAGAAAATCCTAATCTACAACCCAGAAGCCATAACTAGAGAAACCAAGACCATTGGTAGAGAAGGAACATAAATCACCATACATCCCCTGCTGTTCCGCAACAAGTACAACTACCTGCCTGCCTATTTAGTTCCAATGACACCACCTCTCACCTCTCACCCTGCAGCCCAACCGCCTGCAGGAATCCATTGCAATCAATGAATCTATCTCCATGCAGATATTTGGGGTGATGTACATCAACTCATTGGCCTGTTCAATTTAATGATGCCTGCTAGCGGCCCCTGGGCTCTTCTAGGCATATCATTATCTTATATTTTAAAGTTAGCTCAAATCTTGTAGTGGGCTCTTCCTGCAGGACCCACGGGCTGTCTGCCTGTAAGTTCTCAAGACCCCCTCACAGGCTGGATCCCTGACAAGGTTTCTCTCCTGGGATTGGATTGGTAGTAAAATGGGCCTGCTTGTTGGGGCAAGCATCCTTTTTAGGTGTTGCACTCTTGTATTTTGCTGTCTGATGTAGACTTTTGGCTTTCTGGGTTGAATTTTTTCTTTCCAGAAAGGGATCATGAAGGGTTGTACATTTGTTTGAAGCAAATCATCTCATAATGTAGGATGTGAGTCTGTTTTACAAGTTGGTACAAGTAGAGGGCTCATCAAAGATCACATGGCTAGGTGCACTATCTTGGATACCATTTTAGGTAAAAATATACTCATTGATGGTCCAAGTCAACTCAAGTTTCTTGATATCCTTGTCAATTGTTATACCAGTATCTTTGTGTGTGAGCTTATCAGTGAATTTAAAGTTATGCCTCCCCCTGGGCCTCCACTTCAATCCTCAGCAAAAGTTTGAGGATCCCTTAAAATTTTGCCTGGGTGTCTATCCAAATATTTGCTGAAAAATTCCAAGAAAAGCCTCACACAATTACTTGCAGAACTTTTCAAAGATGCTCCAACCTTTCCTATCCAAGAGACACCCCAGATCAAATAGCATGTGTAGGAGCAGCTGGGAGCAGTGCTATGTGCATTCAAGACAGGCTCCTCAATTTTAGTTGAGTCAGTCTTTCCTTTGAATTTTTTACATTCAAATTGGTCCAAATTTTCTTGCCTAAAATAATGTACTAATACCCTCTCATATCATGGGTTGATTTTTGGGACTCCCAAACTCTCACTCCAAACCTGTCCCCCTTGAATTATGGCAAGAGTTGTGAAAGACTCTGGTTTAGTTTTCTCTAACCTAACAAAGTTTGAAGCTTGTTAGCATCTTTGGCCATTTGAGGTTTCCTGTTGTTTTAGAACTCCATTTAACCCTTTCCCCTTTGGCCCCCTAGAATTGTTGGTAGCAACCTTTTGGGTTGATGCAAAAAAACCATGATTTTAATCATGGCTGAGAGCAAGATTTTTTCTTCCTAATCTGCCCCAATCCTTACAGCAACGGCCTTTATGAAGAGGTCTGTATTTTTATTCTGATCTGGGGTTGTCTCAGACCATTCACCTACAAGCTTAGTAGTGATCCCTTTAACTCTTTTCAAGATCTTGCTTCCTTAAAGCTCTTGAAAATAACCAACCTGTTTGAATTTGGTTTGGATCCAGAGAGAAGCATTTTTCCGGTGAAGGCCAGAAAAAGAAGTGATTTCTGCTGATCAGGGGTGCTAGGATACTAGAGATGGCATCTTGGGCATTGATTGAGATGTGCACTGTTTCAAGGCTCTTCTCATGTCAAGGGAGTTAAGCTGTTTGATAGGCGCAAAAATAAAATTGAACATAGCATATACTACAGAGTCAGCTTGTCCTTTTTTGAAGGTTCCATAGCAGTAGAGAAAACTATTTCTTGTGTTTTTTGAAGGAATTTTTCATTTTTAAAGTAGGTGTGGATAACCTACCTGTGCTAAAACTGTTTATTATATACTTCTATGGAGTATACAATATGGAATAAATGAGAAAGTTAAAGATGAGAATAATAATTTCATTTAATATAGAAGAGGATTATAACATAGTTAATTAATAAGCCAGGTAATCCATATATAGATTATGGCTGTCATGGAGCTTGTGTAAATCTTGCTCCTCATGGAACCCCAACGTTTGATCCCAGTACAACATCTGGATTGAATGGTGGTATCACCTTATAATTTGCAATTGAGCAATTTCTTTGAGAAATTAATTGCTATGAGGTATTAATAAAACATGTTGCAATATTTTTAGCTTCTTGATACCTTTAAATGTTATAGCTTACTGTGACATATAAGTCTATAAACTTATATTGAGTATAATTTTGCACATGATATCATTTATAGGTAGATTGTGATGCTTTAATAGCCTTTTTGTTTTGTTATAAGTCAGGTATAACAGTTTATTAATAGTATGCTATCACTGTTCAGCTAAAATAGCTAAAAATATCTAAGTGTATTAGTTAAGAAATATGATTTTTGTTTCTTTAATTGAAGTATTATTTTTTAAACATTTTATATTAAAATAAAGACTATAGGATGGTCATAGCTTATGATCATTCCTTAGAATCTGAGCCTTTCTCTTAAAGATTTAAAATTTAATATAAGGTGCAATTTTATTCTGGAAGTAAAAGGTTAATCTTTTTGGAAAGATCCTGATCTATGCACATGTCAATTATTCAGCTTATTTATTTTATTGCATAAATAGATCTCTTGGGGAGTCTCTTCAGGATTGGATAAAGTTTTAATTTTTATTTTTTATTATAAGAATATGTGTTTTTTGGCTTAAAAGTTAAGTAATAAAAATTAATTTCTTTGTTTTGACTTTTGGTATCTTTTATTTTCGTACTTTTAATTTAAGTATTTTGGCCTACAGAGTTTGCTCACATAAATGGGTAATGGGGGTTGGTTGTATTCTGGTGAAAATGTGAGGGATATAAGTACAGCTGGGTGGGTTTTATGAAATATCCAATCTGAAGCTTTTAGGGGGTCCAAGTTGGGCTCTGATTTCAATGCATTGCTTCAAAAGAGTCTGGTTTGGTTTAGATTTTTATAGTATTTTGTGAATAAGGAAATATTGGGAGGTGGATAAATCTCAGCGGAAGGTTAGAAAGTGGCTGTTATCAGCAAGTGGAGTTTTTCACAACCACTGGTCTCTTAACTAAAATGAGTGGAGAATCCTTTATTCTTAAATGATAAGGGTAGATGGGATACATTGTCACACTATAAGATATGTGGATCCTTGGTATACAAGTATGGAACCAAGGGCAGATGTGAAACATCACGCGCCACTGCAGGCTATTTAAATCATCAGCCAAATGGGCAAATGGCAATGAAGTTGATTTTTCTGCTTGCAAGCAGCCTCCTTGCTGGCCAGCCGCGTGGAACATGGAAGTCCCAAGCCCCTGTCAGCCATCAGATGATATCCTATAGAGGGCATATCCTGGATGCTGACGAGATCAACTACAGCCCTGTGCCCGATACTGGCTTGAACTTGAAGCCTCCAGATGAACAGAATGCTGCTGCTTATAGTCGATGGGATGGTCAGCGCGTTACTCCAAGGGCTTCGATTCATTGTGGGTTGAGCATCCGCCTCAAAACTTACCCACAGGAGCTGCTTGACACGTACACCGACAAATTCAGGGTTATAACTGGGGCAAACAACTTGGTTGTGTTTACAAGAAAGGCCACCAAGATACTCCTCAAAACGATGAACAAGACGCTTGAAGATAGCTTTGCCAAGTACCTTCTATCGAGGTTCCAAGCCAGCGATCTGGGAGAGCACATTTTAAAGATTGACGGTGCTTTTAGTCAAGCATCCACTGCAGTGGATCTCATCCAAGCTGATGCAACCGATAACCTCGCTGCCATCTACGCTGCTGCCAGGGGCCGCGCTGTTGAAATCACCGTAGGGAACGCTGCGGTTGCTTCTGCCGAGCTCACCAAGCCTGGCATCATGGCCCACACCTTGAAGACTAGAGCCAAGGTCATCGAGAGAATGCATCAAGATGCCATCCAAAACTTGAATGACAAGGTCCAGGAGTTCCGATCGAGAGCAGTCAAGTGGTATTATCAGCTGCTTGATAAGCAGTACTACTTGACTCTGCTTAATGAACGCGATTAATGAACACGAGAATCAAGGAACAGATAGCTTTGAATAAACCATGATTTACAAGCTATTTTGTAGTACAACTATACATCCCAGTGATCATTTATTATCTTCTCAAGGGGTTGTTTTCTTGGACAGATAAATTACGCGATAAAGAGGGATTCCATAGCAGAGCAACCCAAGTTGTAATTTTATAATGTTTCTCAGGAAAGATCTGAAATATAGAACTCTTATGAATCATTCTTTTTTAAAAGCTTCATTACATTGAAATCTGCACGTAACCTGTTTGCTATGAGCTTTGACAGGACTTTTCCCATATAAACTACCCATTTATGTTGGCTCCTATTGTTAAAGCATTGAGAATCCACCTGACATTGTAACCCTTGAGAGCTTCAGGCATATACCCAACCACCCCTTAAACATCCCAGAAACATAGGGGGCATACTTTAGCCATTAAACTAATTTCCAATAGACATGCTACCAGATTCATAGCACAATATAATCCAAATTTCAAAAATGGCTTTTCAAATTTGAAATACCCATAATTCCAAGAGAAGGAAATACTAATATTTACTATAAAAGATCGAAATAAAGCCAATATCATCATGTTCATAAAAAATATCGGTTTAAAATAAAAACATTAAAGCTTTAATTTATAAAAGCAACCACAAGATCAAGAGCTTCATTTTATTAAAAAAGCATAAAAGTTTAGAGCTTACTTTTTTAAAGTTGGATCATTTAGTCAAATCCCAGGTTGGATCCAACATACAGTTCAAGTGAGCTTTAACCTCAGCTAAATCATCTTATAAAAGCCTTCAACCGAACTAAAGATAGACTAACTCTACATTTTCATTGATTTTCTTTGGTTATAACCAGCATATGCTATAATATGACAATCAACTGCTCCACACATACCCATTTTTGTACAAAAGTCAACTATTTCAGTTAACATAAAAATGATTTAATTTCAAATAATGCAAAGGAATTCCATCCTTTTTTAGCACTAGTTTCTTTATTTTAATATGCAAAGAGCTAAGGCCATGATTGGGGGTGACCTTAAACTATCATATCAAAAGATCTCACATCACACCCATCATCAATATTTTTCAAAGTATTGATGACAAGAAACTTGTGGGGAAGCTTCAAGTATGGAAATAAGAAGAGAAGGATATTTTATTAGATAATACTTTAGACTTATATAGCTTGTGCTGTGGCAGGGATTTAAGTTGGATCAAAGATAAGGGTAGTCATGTGCAGGATGGGTTTGAGTTTCTGGATACCTGGATGAGTCATGTTATATTGTTTTGATGCCATTTCTGGCATGTCAAACTGTATATTGGATTGGCACCAAACCAGGCAATAACTGGATGTTAACTGTTTCAGCAACAACCAGAATACCCATACATCCAGCTCCTCAATACCCCCTTAAGGGGTTACTCTGGTGCATCAGGAGGGAGCTTTGTTTTCACGGCTGCTGCCTGATGCTCCTGGAGCTGCTTACTAGTTAGAACCAGTCTGGTTGAGTGTTCCCCTTTGCTGAGGCGGCAACTGTGGTAAGTTTGACTCCCTGGTGATTGACTCCCTGGTACTTGACACTTTGTTGAGCACCAGGGAGTTGAGTGCCGCATATGTGAATCTATTAGTATTTTTGGCTTAACCAATTTTAAGCTAATTTTTACTAGTAGTTTAGGGGGTTGAAACCAAAAACCAAGGTTAAATTTACTCAAACTCAAAACTGTTTAATAATTTGGTTAGCTAAAATACCAATTTAAGGGGTAATTTATTAGTAAATTTACTTATAGAAATGAAAAAACCTGTGTTCAACACTCTAAACCAAAAAGTGACCAGTTCAACACATTTTAAGCCAAATCCTAATTTTATTAATAAAATACATATGCGCTTATATAAATTTTATTATTTACTATTAAATTTTTATTATTAGTGTTCATAGTTGTTGATTAGACTCACAAGCACCACTATACTGGATTTAGTGGCATATACATTAATCAAATACCCCACTTGTTTTACATTATGTCATTTCTGGGTTTTTGGATTAAGTGGTGCCACATAAATTAAGCCCAATTTATTAAGAGATTTCATATGTAATTTATAACAAACTGAAACTTGATATCTTCTTTGTTTGACTCTATCCACTTGACACCCAATTGGTTTTGGATTTAACTAATCAAAGGCTCATAATTAAGGCTAAATTAATATGTGGTGCACTATGAGCACCACTTGAAACTCACCCACTTGACACTTTAACTTGGGGATTAGTACAGAGAGCTTCTTAACGTTTTAACCAACACTATGGTAAATAAGTCCCTCCCAGCTCCTCACAGCACATTAGTATCACTAAAAAACACATTTCCACTCATTTACTTTTTTAACTTATGTTGTATTTTTTTTAATTTTTGAGCATATAATACTGCCTTGCTTTTGGGTTAACTTTTGGACCCGTTTTTAATTTAAGCAAGTTTTATATGTAAAAAACATAGTAAATTTGATGTTTCTGCTCAACTTAGGCATACTCAACAGTGAGAATTCAGCTTTTCCCAGCTGATCAACAGTGCCAAACTCAACACTTTACTATGTTTTTAAATTTTCAACTCTCAATAAAAAAATTCCACATAATATATATTTTTTATTTTTTGCAATTATAATCTACTACTTTTTCTGCTGCTCTCCATATAATTTTCATATATATTTTTTGATTTTCAATTAAACTTTTACATTGATTTAACACTAAGATGTTATGCTGAACCTAACATCTTTGATGCTTTATCATAAATTCACTTATTTTCTATGTTTTAACCTTTATATCTATATTTTGAGTTTCTATTTTGCTTCTATTTACTTTTTATGTTTTTTTCTTGATAAATAAAACTTTATTTGCACAATTTTTCATTTAACTTTTACTTTGCTTTACCTCTGTGTTTCATATCTTTCATACTTCTTTATTTACAATACTAAGCTTTTCTTTAGACAAAATCAAACAAGAACAGCCAACAGCCCAAGCGCCAAGCCTCCAAGGGCTCCAAAGAAACTTCCTTCACTCCCAAGTGTGCCAAGAAGCCTGCAAAGGCAAAGTCTCCAACCCCATCTCCTCCTACTCCATCTCCTCTCACTTCATCTCCTCCAACTCCAACTCCATTTCCTCCCCCCTCCACCCTCATCTTCCACATCCCCTTCACCTTTCCCCAAAAATTCCTCCCCCAATAAATCTGATGGTGATCTTACCAACCACTCCTTTTACCACTCAGAGGCCCACTTTGAGCCCACCAAGGAGCAACATACCAAGAAGTCAAAGGCTGCCAAGGAGCCCACCTCTTCTTCTGGTAAGAAAAAAAAGGCATTCAAGCAGGCCTTGAAGAACCCTTCCCCTCTCCCTCCTGATGGCTCTTCCCCCCTCCCTCATCTGATCCCCAAAATGAGCCGGAGGAGTACTCCAAGAAGTTCCAAGCTTCTGGTCATGTGGCTTGGGATCCACTGGCCATCCACAATATCTGTAATGTGGAAGGAGAGTTCAAAGTCCCCAAGCGCTTCCCCCAGTACTTCCCAAAAATGCCTGTAAAGGGCGGCCCTGGCTATGTTGCTGACAATTACATTTTTAATTGTAACAATCAAAAGCGCCAGACCAAGAGCAAGCACTCTGTCTGTGGGGATAAGACTTGCGGGCCCTGGCTAAACACCAAGGGCTGGGAGCAAGTAATGGCAGAGAAGAGGGAGCACACTTGTGAGCCCCTAATCATCTAATCACTCAGATGTTAAAATAGTACCTTATTCAAATAATACCCACCTCCTCTCACCTCCAGCTTCTGATCTGGCCGTAAAGGCTTTGCAACATCTCAAACCCAACAATCTTAAGTTAGTGCCAACTCAAGAGCAGTTGGTTAAGTTCATCAGCAATAAATGTATTGCTGCCAATCCCCCTCCCCCCAAGGCTTTGGACGTCCTCTCAGAGCTTACGCTCACCCACAAGCTCAAGCAGCTTCCGAGTGGGGAGCACTTTCTCCTTCATGACAACAGGCCTGCTGCCAAAGACCAGATAATCTGCTACTCAACTCAGCAGAACCTGATGGAGTTGAAAAGGGCTTCAACCTAGCTAGTTGATGGTACCTTTGCCACTTGCCCCCGGATGCTCAAGCAGTTCTGGATGGTCCATGCCCAGATTGACATACAGGTGATTCCACTTGGGTTCTTTCTTCTTCCTGGGGCCACTAAGGCCATCTACACCCATGCGTTCACAATCCTCTGCCAAGAAATTGCCCTCCTTTCTCCTGCCAACAATGAAAAATCCAAGAAGACTCCCCCCCACACCCGCGCCAACCCACCTGCCTCTGGCAAGAACCAGGCCACCCTGAACTCGGAGGAAAAGGCAAGGCTAAGAGCTCTTGGGCCTTGCGTGTGCATCATGGACTTTGAGCCTGCTCAGTTCAATGCATTTGAGCAGCTGTTCAGCAGGGAGATGCAGGGGTGCCACTTCCACTTCCTCCAAGCAGTTACTCATAACGTGCAGGCCCACACCAAGCTTAGTAGGTTGCACTGGAGGGACACTTTGGACACCTGCAGATTTGTGCTGGCACAATTCAGTGCCTTGGCTTTTTTAAAGCCAGAGCACACTGCACAGGGGTTTAAAGTGCTTTCAAAGGATCCCTACATAGCAAAGCACCCGTAGTTCAAGTCTTTCCTTGAGTACTTTGAGCCCCAGTGGATTGGGAAGGTTGTCACGCAGAGGCAAGGCAAGGCCTGGGCCAAGGCCAGATGGAATGTGTACCAGGCAGCTGTCAATGGGGAGCTTAAGACTACTTTGGCATTAGAGGCTTATCACAAGCATCTTAAAGCCAACTTTGGGCTTCATCCAAAGTCCAATAAGTTCTTCTCTCTCCTGCAGCATAGCAAGAGAAAACAATCTCCAAGCTCCGAGATCTCTCCAACCGCGTCCCCCCACCAAGCCAACCACCCGCTGTACCCTCTTCACCAAGGCCATCTAGGGTGCAGCCAAGCGCAAGTATAAGGCCTCTGAGCTTAAGCAGTAGCTTGAGCTTATTTCCACTGCCCTCCTGGAAGGGGCTAAAATGAAACGGGGAAAGAATGATGAGGAATAAACCTGCTTGCTTATATGATGTTAACTTTTAACTTTTTAACTTTAATTTTTACTTTTTTGTTTTGATCAATTAGTTTTTAGCTTTAATTTTTCTATTTTTTGATTTAATTAGATAGCAGTGATTGTTCTATGTATGCATGGTAAGTTTGAGATGACTATTTATAGTTCAAAGTAAGTGGAATATCTAAATTTTTATTAATTTTCTAATAAAACATATGATATTCACAGTTGTACTTATATAAACCATATCAAATAAGTCTTAATATTTCTTCATATTTTGCATAACTTTATTTGTTTTATTTGTTAATTTTTGGTTCATTGGAATTTTAATTTTTATGATAATAAAAAATATTTTTATATTGAAGAGTGTAAATTACATAGTAAAATGAAAAATAATTGCTTATTTCTCCTTATTCACATTTATTTAGGTACACTTTTTATTGCATTTTTGAGCTCTTTGAAGTCACTTCAGTATACCATATCTGTAAGGCTTTTATTTTATATTAAAAGTTTTCAGTACATCAAGATCCGTTAATTAAAAAAGTGTTGATTTCCAGTTGTCAATCAGGGCAAAAGCTGAATTCTCACTTTACTATAGTGTTGACTACCAGGGAGTCAAGTTTAAGGGAGTCAATCACCAGGGAGTCAAACTTACCACAATTACCGCTGAGGCAAAGGCAGGATGTGTGGTACTTTTTGATGATGGGGTCTTTGGCGCTATAGAACTTGGCCAGATAGGTGTTTATGTCTGGTCTGTACTTGATGACTCTTCCTGGTCCCCTGTGTACTGAATCCAGCTTCTTCCTGTTTCTAGCCAGGATCTAGACAGGGAGTTGATTGGGAGTTGTTCCTCTGTAGAGGTTATCTTTTGTGTTTTGAGCCTTTTTATTTCTGCTATTTTAGCTTTGTGGCATATGTGTTGTAGATTTGGTACTTTTTCTACTGTGGGGGTTTCCCTGAGGAGATATTTATGTATGGTTGATTTTTGGAGTTAACTATCTCTGGTTTGTATCTGTATGTTAGTTCAAACAATGAGTAGCCTGTCCCTTGATTGGTGTGGACACAGGATCCTAATAATGATGTTTCATGTATAGCAACCATGTGTCTTTGGCTTTGCCATCCATTATTTTCTTGAGGGTTCTGATAAGGCTGCTGTTTAGGCTTTCAACTCTGTGTTGGCCTGTGGCCTGTAGGGTGAGGTTGTAGAATGTTTGATGTTTTTGTATTTTAAATTGTTGTTTACTATGTACCTGATAACTCTGTTGCTCCATCAGTTATGATGTAGTCTGGAGTGCTGTAGTCAGCTATGATTGCTTTGTTAATAAATTGGTTTATTGTTTCTGCTTTATGGTCCTTTGTTGGCCAGCAGATGGACCAGCATGTAGCAAAGTCAATGGCTACAATTAAGAAACATTGATTTGTCCTAGTTTCTGGGAAGGGGCCCACTACGTCCAGTCCCCAAACCTTGAATGGTTCAGGGTCAGGTACTGGGTTAACCATTGGCTGGGGAGCCTTGGTGCTGATGTATTTCTTGCACACTGTGCACTTTTTCAGAACATCAATTATATCTTGTTTAAGATTGTGCCACCATACTATCTCTTTTAATGTGAGATATAGATTGTTAGCCTTTGTATGTCCTAGTAGGCGGTAATGTCTTAATATGGTGTCAACTCTTTGTGTGAGTGGGATGTAGGGAACATGTTTATTGTTAATGATTCAGTATAAAGGGCCACTTGATACAAGGAAATATTTTTTGTTTCTTACTAATGTATTGTGGGTTAGCTGATGTGTTGAGGGGTCTTTCCCTTTGGTTTCATACTCAGTATTATATAGGTTTGGCCAGTCAGGGTCCAGGTAGTCAGGATGATCCTCTCTTGGCTGACATAGCCTAGAGAGAGCATCAGTTATGACCAGCTCTGCCCCTTTTTGTATTGGATGTCCAAATTAAGCTGTTCCAAAAAAGACATCTATTTGGCTTGTCTCTGTGCAAGTGCATTCTGAGCTTTGAAATATATTAAGAATTTATGGTCAGTATGTACTTGGATGTTTAAATGTCCTTCTAGATAACATCTCCATTTCTTGCATACATGATATATTGCTAGCAATTCTTTATTGTGTATTGGGTACCTCTGCTCAGTGTTGGCTAGTTTTCTACTTTTGTAACATACTGACAGGAAGTCTTTCTGCCCTGGCTGTCAGATGTGTAGGACTGCGCCAATGGCGGTGTCACTGGCATCCAACTCAAGCTTGTAGCACTGTTGTTATTATGACATTGCAAGATTGATGATTTGATCAGATCTTGTTTTAGTAGTTGGAAATTCTTGTTGCATTCTGATGTCCAGATGAATTTCTTTTTGACATTGCCCTTGGTTAGGTCATTGATTGATGTGGCTAGTTTCCTGCATTCTTTGATGTATTTCCTTAGGTAAGCTATCATTCCAAGAAAGCATCTAACTTGTTTAACAGAGGTGAGGCTTTGCATGTTATTTGTAACTTTTATTTTGTCTGGATCTGCTTTGATGCTGCCGTCAGAGGCAATATGGTCCAAGAACAAGAGTTCATTTTCCATAAATTGGCACTTGCTAGGCTTTTCATAGAGTTTGTGCTTTGAGAGTCAATCAAGTGTCTTGCAGACATGTGTGAGGTGTTCCTCTTTGGTTTTTGAGAATATGATGATGTTTTCAAGGTAGCATAATGTGTTTGAGAGACTGTTTAATGCTTGGTTCATCATTGTGACAAACGGTGCGGGAGCGTTGGCCATCCCAAAGTTCATTTATTTGAGTTGTCCAGACATTACTGACTGGTGCAATGAGCCCATAGGGCCGAAAAGATATTATTAAAAGTCTCATATAAAATGTAAAAAAAGAAGAAGGGTACAAGGAACCCTCTAGGGAAGGGGGAAAACCTTGGGTGAGAGGAAAGATTGTGAAGGGGAAAAGTACTTTGCGCTATATATCCCATTTTGGGGCAATATAACTTTCAGGAATTTTGGGATAGTGGATGCTGTCAGTTCCAGATTGAATTGTTATTGATTCCATAAAAAACCAGGCCAGACAAAATTTGGGCCTTTGGCCTGCATTTTTTGTTGGTGATTCCATTCTATATGCGTGGCCAGTGGTGTGCGTGTGGGTTGGGAGGGACAAGATTTTAGGTTAGAGCCTCTTTTTTAGGCCCTAATGATAAAAACAGTGAGTCAAAACTGTACAGAAAGCCCAATAGAAATGTGCTGATCTGGAATAATCCGGGCAGAAATTTCCTGGGCCGGCTGTCTGCGTTTTTTGTTGAACAGCCTGATACACATTTTTTGTGGCTAAATCTGTGTTCAGCTATGGTTTTAGGGTCAATGCCTAGGGTTAACACCCCAAAAGAATAGGATGTAATCTCTAGGGTCTGGTGTGGCGTGGAGTGGTAGATCAAAAGACTAATAGCTGATCCAAATTAATCCGGGCCATTAGCCCTTGGGCTGTCTGCCTGGAATTTTTTGTTGGAGGGTCTGAGCCTGTTACAGGATGGTTCATTATGATTGTGGCTGAATTAGGGTGCGGAATTTCAAGGCTGTGCCCTCAGTGCAACTGGTAGATCACATGTGAGTACCAATCTGCAGAGAATGTGGCTTTCACATTTTGTGTTAATTGCTGGGCAACGTTTTTTAAAATTGCTGGTCTGCCTTAGATTGTGTAACGTTATGTGGTAAGGATATAAAAGGGTCTGATTTAGAATGTGTTGTTCAATGGCAGAAAATAAGGTGCATTTTTGCAGACCATGTTAAACCAAAAAATGTGGTCCTTTGGCCCAGTTTTTTTGTTACCAATTTACTTCCATGCTTGACTGCTGCTATGGTGAACTCTATTAATCCAGATGCAGCTTCTTATGTTCCAATTATATCTTGGAGAATTAAGGCCATAAATTGGCCTTGCTCAAAGCAGTTATTAGCACATCTGGGCTAATTGGTACTGCTTTGAGGTTGCGGGAAAATCCTATTCATGCCTGGGACTAGGGCCAGAAATCCTGCAGAAGAGTTTCTCCCAATTTGTGAGGTCTATCAGCCACTATACATTAGTGACCCCACTAGATGTAGGACCACTTCTGTCATTGGCTGCTACATCTTTGGCTTTTTGGGTGCCCTAGACTGTTTGGAATTCCCTACTGTGTAAGGGGATGGCTTAGTTACTGCAACAAGTTTGGTCTGGAGCTTGCGTCTTGGTCTTCCATTATCCTGTGCAGAAGATGCCTGCTCCTGATTGGGTGTATCCTGGGTTTAATCCTGCTGCAAATTCTCTTGGGCCACTGCATTGTGATGACTATTCAATAAAACTTGGGCCTGGTTGGCCATTAATTTCTGGGTTTGAGCCTGCTGCAATTTCTCTTGGGCCACCACATTAAGGTGATTATCCAATAAAACTTGGGCTGGGTCAACCATTAATTCCTGCACCACCAGTTCTGGAATTTCCATTGGTTCATCAACCACATTGCCATAAACTGCCTGTGTCTCTTGGGCAGGCATTTGTATGGGTCAAGGTGCTTCTTCTTGGGCATATTCTGTTTCCTTGGTTGGTTGATGCTAAGAAAAATTCTGAGCCTTTGCATGAGCCTTTTTCTGGCGGGATGTGATTGGTTTTAGAACTGCATACTCAGCCATAGTGCCCTATGCCAAGGCTACAAGATCATTGGATTGAGTACCTATTGGCTCACTATTATGGTGCTCCTTGGGGGTGTCTTGTTCTGCAGCCTGGACTCCTTTGATGGTTGTAAGAGAGAGCCTCTCTGTGGACAAGAGCTGAGCGTAGCACACAGATGGGTGAAGTTTGCTCAGAGAATACCTTAAACTTGCTACTAAGGGTGCCATCTTTCTTAAGAATGTTTGTGCAATGGGGAATGGATGCCAAGCTGTCACCTACAAAGGGTTTGATCATGGCCATGGCTTTTGGTGTGGTCAGGTGGCCCATGTAAGGATTCTTGAGGAGTTCAAACTACACTATTTCTCTATACTTGGCCAGCCCTTCCTTGAGCTGGGATTCAACCATCTTTGGGCATGTATAATGGTAAGGCCTCAAAGGACATAAAGAGGGTGGTATCTTGATTGAACCGGGTGTGGGTGGTTGGTAGGACTTTGTGGGTCTTCTTACCCTTGGGGTCAGTGATCTCAAGAGTGAAGATTTCCTCAGCTTCCTGATCAGCATCTGCTTTACAGAGGAAGCCAAGATAAAAGAAGTCCTTCATTGGGCTTGGGTGAAGTGACATAGCCTTGGGCTATGCTGTGGCAACTGCTTTTGCTGCCTCCTGGAACTGAGTAGGGTCACCTCCAAAGTTGACTCTGATCCCATGGGGCACAGGGGACTTGGGGAGGGCTCTCGTAATGTCTTGGAACCAGTGTTCAGAGGTCACAAACTTCATCCATCCTTCTGATGGAACAAATGGTTCCTTCTTGGTGGTTCTTTTAGGGTTCACCAGTTGGCCCTTGACAGGGCGTTTCTGGCCCTGGACCACCTTGGCCCTGGATCTGGAGTTATTGGTTGTCATACCTTTCATACCTATAATAAAAGCCTACAGTAAACTTAGAATCTTATGTGATTTGATTGCTTTATTAATGATTAGGTTCCAAAAAGCAGAGCTAAACTGTGAAAGAAAGGTGTCATCCCAAAGTTTATTACTCTACACTCAAAGGATACAGATTGTGTACGGAATAGAGTTTTTGGTATGTCACTTTCTTTTACCTCTACTTGGTTGTAGTCTGATGTGAGGTCAATTTTGGAGAAAAATTTGGCTCCAGAGAGTCTTGCAAACAGATCTTCTAAGAGTGGTTGGGGATATTTATTATTTACTGTGCTTGCATTGAGGGCTCTTTAATCTGTTATTAGATGGAGTGATATTTCCCTTTTCTTTACTTTCAAAACAGCAGGCTTGACCTGCCAGCAAGGTTCTGAGTAAGCAGGTTTGTGACTGCAATCCAATTATCCAGTCAATTAGAGCCAGACTAGGAAGTCAACTCAAATTTCCAAATCCAACAACATGAACAAGAGATGATCCCTTACAATGGATACCTTGTTTTGGCACTTAACTCATTACCAGGATCAAGTCATCCCCTTCACCATATCACCGTGTGATCAACATAATCATGTTCCTGTTATCCATGACTCACATTTACTATATAATTATTATCTCTCAATACTAGAATATTATCTAGATTCTAAATAATTTTCCCCTTATAACTTTTTCTAAAACAGCACAGTTATGACATTGGTAGCACAGTTAGGATCTCCATCCTACCTTATCTTGCAAAGTTTCACCTGTTGCCTGTACTTGCCACAGCCAACAAATCCTCAATAGAATCATGTCTGGCCTCCCAGTAGACTGGACACTGTACACAACTGGTTCCAAGATACCTGATGGTTTTGTCCTCTACCAGAACATGGTGATTCCACTCCATGTGTTTAATGCCCTGTCCGCCCAAGGGTTCTTCCAGGCTCCCTCTACTATGCCTTGAGTAACTGACAAAACACTATGTCAGCCTATGTAGCCCAGAGACTTCAAAGCACAGCCCTGAAATCTTTTGCTAGGGCCAACAATGATAATGCCACTGCATGGATCCAATCTGCCCAAAGTAAACAGGTCCAAATGAAATACCCACAACAATTCTGGATTGCAGAGATCTCCATCCAAATGACTCATGACGCTAGCACTTGGTGCAACAAGTGGCACAAAAAGAACACAGAGAAGGACTGGGACACCTTCAAACAAGACTTCTTGGCAAGATTTGTGCTAAAGGACACTGCACTTATGATCATACACCATGTAAAGAGCCAAACTGGACCAGCACTGTAAAGGAGCTCACCTGCGCCTACAGGGAACTCTGACTATGTGCCCCCTTGGATATGGCCTTTGACACTCCAGCTACCCATCTCATGTACTACAATGCTCTCAAGTTGCACGTGATGAGACACATAAACCAGGACAAGGTAACCAACCTGCAAAGCTTGTACCAGGAAGCAGAAAAAGCGGAACAAACGTCCAACACTCTCCAAAAGGCGCAAACTGGAAAAAGAGAGAGACCCAAGGACTCTCACTAAGCTGGGCGCTCAAGTTGACCACCCCCTGGGAACAACGGCAGCAAGGTAAACCATTAACCCACAGGTTCCAATAGGCACAGAAGCGGGAATAACAGTCAGTCAAACTGTGCCCATTTTTGCATCACTGCCACACAAGGCAAACAAGACAAGGGAAAAGCCCGGGGAGAGCATTAAGCAAGCCAAGCTCTCTTGCACAACTCCTGACTTTCCCAATGATGAATACCAGCCTGAGGACGTGGACCAGTTTGCAATGATCCAAGTGCCCTCAGAGGTCCTGGTACTTTACACCATTGCCAGACACCCCAATAAAATGATGTATTAACCTTTCTGATTTTGCAGTTTCACGGGCTCAGCACTCCTGGACTTGGGCGCAGACCAAACCCTAGTCAACAGCAGCTTTGTAGATAAGTTCAAGCTAGCCACTAATCCTTTGCAGATTAAAAACATGGTTTTAGCTGATGAACATCATATTGCCATAACAAGGGAAATTGCCCCTTCTCTGTCATGCTTGAGAACCTGCATTCCACCATCCAAGGCCCTGTTATTAACTTTCATAAGTTTCACATTGTACTGGGTCTGGAATGGTTGCAAAAAAATAATCCCCACAAAGACTGAGAAACTTTGGTATTGATCATCAAACACAAGGGCGTCAACCACCAGATCTACACTGACTTGGTAGACCAGCACCTATGCAACCACGTCTTTGTGTGCATCATGCAGACCCTGGACAAAAAATAAAACATCAAGGCAATTGACTGGGACTCCTGCCAGTATGAGATCATACACTTCAAAGACCACCAGAACACCACTACACCCCAAGATTGCAAAGTTGTAGCCCACCATCCAGAAATCTTCAAGGAGGCTACACCTGGGCTGTCTCAAGAAAAACATATCCAACACTCCATCCAACTCAAAGAACCTGTACCTAAGGCACAACCCATCTATTGCCTGAATCCTAACAAAGTGGACGCTCTATGTTCTTACCTCAAAGAGGCGTTGGAGAAGGGACTTATCTGCCCCTCACAGTCTCCTTTTGGTGCTACTGTGTTCTTTTTAGCCAATAAGGAGGGTACCCTGCACCTAGTCACAGATTATTGGGCCTTAAATGAAGTTACCATCAAGAATTGTTACCCGCTGCCACTCATTGACAACCTCTTTGATGCCCTGGGCAGCACCACTTTCTTCTCCAAGATTGACTTAACAGCAGGCTACAACCAGATCTGTATCAAAGATGAAGATACCCCAAAACTGCCCTTCACACTAAATACAGCTCATAAAAATGTGTAGTGCTCAATTTCAGTATGATAAAACGCCCTATCAACTTTTGTGACCTTCATGAACAAGGTGTTTGCACCTCACATAGGCAATCACACCTTATTCTACCTAGACAATATGATTGTCTATAGCCTCCTGGTAGAGCAGCACCACAAGGACTTAGAAGCAGTCTTTGCTACCTTGGCGCAACACAAGCTGCTAGCCAAGCCCTCCCAATGCCAGTTCTTCTGGGAGCAGCTGCCCTTCTTAGGCCACATAGTATCAAAAGATGGCATTAAACCCAACAATCAGAAGATCCAGGCCATCTTCAAAATGCTGCTGCCCAAAGACAAGTTGGATCTCTGCACAGTCTTAGGAATGGTTGCCTACGTACATTGTTTTATACCTGACTGCAGCGTTCTGACTTCACCCCTTTCCGCCATAACTGGCGCCAAATCCAAGTTTGTATGGACCCCCAACAAGACCTCTATTTTAGATGCCTCAAAGAGAAACCTACAACAGCATCTATCCTAAAATATCCCAAACAAGATGGGGAATACCAAATGGAAACCAACGCCCCAGACACATCCATTGGGGGAGTACTACAAATTAAAAACAATTATGGTAACTTCCTGCCTGTACCCTAAAAATCACGCAAACTGACAGACAGCAAGTGCCAATACCCTATACACAAGAAGGCATTGTTGGAAATTGTGCACTGCCTAGCCAAATGGCATTGCTACTTAGAGCAACAGGAAGAATTTACAGTGTTGACCAACCACAAGTTGCTTATATATTTCAAAACCCAAGCAAATCTGTCCCGCTGTCAGGCCTGCTGGATAGAACTCCTGGAGAGATTTAATGTGCTCATACAGTACAAGCCTGGTCCAGAGCTTGCCATGGCAGACGCCCTCTTGCACCTGTACATTATAGCCACAAGGTGAGAGAATGGGCTTGACCCAGACTGGTCCCTCATGGTACTCCAAACAAAGGATGAGGGGTTCCCCCTGGTACCACAAACATAACAAAGAAAACAGTCATTAATAACAAACACTTATTTGCAGACGTGTATGGAACCCTACATCAAAAAATGTTCAACTGAACCACCATCCTTTATGTCCCCACACATCAGCAAGTTGACACCATCCTACATTTACCATAGAGATCTAGGGCACACAAAAAGCTACAACCACTACAAATTTCTTAAACACAAAGCATGGTGGCCAACCCTGTACCAAGACTGTTGTATTTGTAGCAATAAGGGGTGCTATTTTCTATAAATAATTATTCAGTATCCTAACTCTTAATACTATACCTGTAGATGGTATAGGACAGTCTTTGGTAAAACAGAAGAATAAAAGGATATACTGAAAAAACTGGTTATTTATTTTATTAGAGTTGCAGTTATATAGTATGAGATGGGGGAATTTACACCAGGGGAAAGGAGACACAGACAGAAGGACTTTTCTAAAGAGGAGAGTGGAATGGTGCAGTAAAAAGAGCTGCACAAGAGAACAACTGGTTTCACAAAGCTTGCCTAATGGAGGCAAGTGGAAATAACTATGTCATTCTATTTTTAACCTTGGAAGTAGAGCCTGCACCTGGTACACATTTTTTAAGCGCTTCACCCACTTGTTTTTAAGGAGTTTTTAACGTGATTAACTTTAATTAAACTGTGCTGCAATAAAGCAATTGCACACTTGCGCAATTGTTATATTGCTTAAGCCCTAAGTAGACAGTACTTTTTCTAATCCATCAAGGATCTGCAACAGAGAAATTCAGGAAGCCTTGGATCAATGCAAAGTATGTGAGAAATTTGCAAGAAGCAAAACCCCACCTAAGTTAGTACTACCTATCTGCACAAAACTACCCTTCAAGGTGTGGGCCCTAGAAATTGTGGGCCCCATGCCAGGAAAACATAATGAGAAGAAGTACATCTTTATTGCAATAAACTTTGCCATACAATGGCCAGTTGCATAAGCAGTAAAGACACACACAGGCAATGATATGCAGCAGTTCATAGGAAAATAAATCATCAGAAAGTTTGGAAAGCCAGAACTCCTGATAACTGATGGAGGCAAAGAGTTGACCTCTGAAGACACCAACATATACCTCACCAAAAATGGGTTCAAGCACACAGTGACAACACCTTATCATCCTCAGGCCAATGGACGTGTGGAGTGTCTAAATGGCAGCCTTGTGCAAGCCCTGGCCAACCTCACTGCCAGAAGACCTGAGGAATGATACAAGCATCTATCAACTGCATTGCTTGTATGCCAGACTTGTATGAACAGATCCACTGGGAAAAGCCCCTTTGAGTTAGTATATGGCACACAGCCCAATATTATCCAAGCATTATCAGGACCCAAGATGGAAATACTAAGTAATGTTCCACCCTGATCATATCCCCAGGTCATAGAGGCCAATAGCAATCAAACAGAAAGAGAAAAAAAGCGTCTACAAAAGGCATTTTTCCCCATCCAAAACAGACATGAGGTCAGCAACAAAGCTTGGGTCATGAACATTGATAAAAGTAAACTAAAGCCAGAGAAAGTAGGCCCAGCAATCATCCTAAAGGTAAACAAAAACAACATTTACCTTGTGCAAGGGCTGAGAAACGTAAAAAAGACAAGATACTCCACCACAATTGCCTGAGACCCTGAAAGGCAAGACAGAAATAGTGTGATATCATCCTATCCGCCACAGAACAAAAGCTAGTCCAGTATAGCGCTCAGGCTCCCAACAACCTCTCTGACAACCTTTTTCCAGAGGAGACCAACCTTCAGTTGGAGGTGTCAAAACAGCAGGCTCAACCTGCCAGCAAGGTTCCAAGTAAGTGGGTTTGTGACCCATAATCAAATTATCCAGTCACTTGGAGCCATACTAAGAAGTCAACTCAAATCTCCAAATCCAACAACATAAACAAATGATGATTCCTTATAGCAGATACCTTGTTTTGGCGCTTGTCCCATTACCAGGATCAAGCCACCCCCTTCACCATCCCATCATGTGATCAACACAATCATGTTCCTGTTATCCATGTTACACATTAACTATATAATCATTATCTCTCAATAAAGAATATTATCTAGTTTCTAAATACTTTTTCCCTTGTAACTCTGCTAAAACAGCACAGTTACAACATAACAAAAAATACTGCTGCCCCCACAGGAATTCAAATGGGCAAATAAAGCCTTTAGCTAGGTTATCCTTGATGTGATTTTTGAGGGTTTGTGTCTCCATGGGGGAGTCTTATAGGGATGCAGGTTTGGGCATGGCTTTACATAGGCCAATGCAGTGTTTGACCTCTTGTTTGGGTGGTAGCTCTGTGAGCTTTTCCTTGAATACATGGGTGTATTCATTTGGGAGTGCTGCAAGTTCTGGGCATTGGATCTTTTGTGTTTGTATATTATTAAATTTGGAGTACCTCATTATGTGGAGGGTACTGTCTTTGGTTAGATGTTCAGAGTCATCTTGATTTATGACTTGGACAAATACTGTATCTCTTAGAATGAGGTTGTTGGGTTCTTTGAAGATGTTAAAAACAACTCTGTTGTGTTTGATAGTCATGGTTTTTGTTTTCCAACATAAGCTGGGGCTCACTTGGGTGAATCAGTTCATGCCTGCTACAATGTCATAGTTTATGTTGTTCATGCAAGTCCTTTGATGGACGTTTTTATGCCTTGGAGGTCAATTCTGAAGGGGGTTGTTTTGCCTTTGAGTAGAACATTTGATTTGTCTGCCATTCTGGCATACATGAAGTTGAATGTAACAACTGGTATTTTTTACTTGGTTAAAAATGATTTGCTTACCATGATTTGTTGTGCACCAGATCTAATAAGATTTTATGTGTATAAGATTTATAAGTGAATGGGTAGACAAGAAGTTGTGATCAATCTTTAATTTTTACGTTCATAAAAATGGAGGATTGCGGGACACAGGGGATGCGAGCAGCAAAGTTTGTGCCTTGGTACTTCTTCTTGTCATGTTGGGGGGAGACAGGGGCACTTAAGCCTGTTTCCCCTCCTCTTTTCCCTGTTTCTCTGTTTTGAGATCTTTGAGATCAACAATGTGGGGTCAGATTCATAACAGGTTGCTGTTTCAGCGTTGTTCAATTTAGTGGTGTCCTCTTTCTTGGGACGGGAGCGTTTTGCGCTCTAGCTACAATTGCAATTGTTTTGATCAGAATTGCTGTTGTTATAGTTGATGCTTTTGCATTTATTGTCATTGAAATTATCTCTGATATTGCAGTTGGAAGAACACTTGCCATTGTGTGCATCATATTCCATGTTTGCTTGTTTTTCTGTGTGCTTGGCTTCTGCAATGAGCACAGGAATGGAGGTGTTGGCCTCTGGATGGATGAGTTCAGCAACTGAGGGTTTTATTCTATTGATGAATGATTCTCTAGTGTTTAAGCCGCCAGCTTGTACTGGGTTCTGGATTTTGTGTTGTATTTCTTCAAATTAATTGATGTAAGCTGTGATAGTGGTCTTCTGAGGAAGATCACTGAGCTGTATTGCAATGTCTTGGAGGGATTTGGTGACACAGAAGTTATGAGTGGGGTCTGCTTTGAACTCTTCCCAGTTTTTAAGCTGGTTTTCAGTTTTTTGAGCCAACCCAAGTGGTAAACCAGTTAGCTGTGGCCTTGTACAGGCGCTTGCTGGCTACCTGGATCCATTTTTTGTGGGGATGCAGCTAGCACGGAGTTTAGCAGCTGAGTGGTCCAGCCAGTTGATGATGTTTCCTTTGTTTTTACCAAAGAACTTGTCAATACTAATGTACTTGGTGTTTGTAACTTTGTCTGTGATAGGCATTTGTGTGTTTTTTGTGGTAGGAGAGAGCACCTGTATTGAATTATCTTGGCACATGCTTTGGGCATGACCAGTTCTTCAAATATGGTGCTTCCACTAGGTATATCTTTGTTGATATCATGGGCACAGAAGTATGTCTTCCAGGTGTCTTGAGATGTGGCCTGGTTGAGTACGTGAGCAAAGGTGGGCAGGTTTTGGTCAGTCATTTTCTTTCTCATGGGTGTGTTTGAAAAACCGTAGCTGCTACCAGTGATAAGGAGCGCCTTTTGGGGAAGCTTCAAATATGGAATTAAGAAAGAAGAGAAGTATATTTTATTGGATAATACTTTAGGCTTATATAGACTTGACTGTGGTGGGGATTTAGTTGGATCAAAGATGAGTGTGGTCATGTTCAGAATGGGTTTGAGTTTCTGGATGCCTGGAAAAGTCATGTTATATTGGTTTGTTGCCATTTATGATATGTTGAACTGTATATCAGATTGGCATCAAACTGGGCAATGTCTGGATGTTAACTGTGTGGCAACAACCAGAATACCTGTACATCCAGCTCCCTGACAGTGTCTCTACCAAGCCCTTGCAATGATAAAATATCAAATGTACTTAAATAGAGCCTGGTAGCTTTGTCTCTACTATGTACTTCATTCCTCCTCTATAAAAAAATGAGAGGGGTAATTAAAATTCTTAAAAAATCAGATCTCTTTTCTACTGGTAATGACCTTGATGAATTTTCAAATTCCCTTTCAGCCAATCAAAATCTGGAAAGTTAGAGCTTCATTAAGGTGTTTATAATAAAAAATGATAGCTTTATCAAAATTTAAATGGCCCAATAAAGGCTTCCCCTTAAAAGCATCCCAAGCCCTGAAATCACTGGCTACATCCAGCTTCCTCTTTTGATAATGCAATGTCATGGAATTTAAAACAACTAATTAAAAGCTCAAGTCATCAATAAGAATAGCTAAAAATGATATCAAATAAAGCTAAAAATATAAGATATAGATCAGAAAAACATAAGGAAAAAAAGTTAAAATATCACCCATAAATTCTTTGGGAGCAGGCCAGTTTACAAAGAAGTGCCCATAAAAACTTGTATCAGTATTGAAAGAGAAACATGTCAAGGCTCACAGGAAGCAGAGAATCCCTGATTAACGTCCAAGAGAGATATGCAAAACTATAGCAGCTTTAAAACCTATGGCACCAAGTGTGATAGAGCCATCTTTAAAAAATGAACTCAGATGAAACCAGAATCAACTAATCTCAAAGCAAAATAAAAAACCATGTAGTCTATATCAATTAATAATATATTTGGGTTTGATTATATTTATTTATGAGCTGAAAATTTTTTTCTTAAAGCTGTGTGCATATATCTTACAGATGGCTAGATCTTGCTTGCTGCCACAGCTTTAAAACACTGTATAAAAATAATGGAATGGAAACTAAAAATAACTTTTGTAACTTTTATAAATTACTACCTAAAAATTTAATGAAGAGTAAAGAGTGAAACTGACATGTGCATCATCTGTGACCTAAAAAATCTTTTAAAAAGAGGTAAATAAGGATGCAAAAGTAAAAATTTACCATTGTCAGCACACTTCAACAACAGCTTAAGAGCTATCATTTGCCCCAAGACTTTTATGCTCCTTAAAATAGACAATAAAATCCTGCATCATAGCTATAGATGATACAGAAGATTTAAAATCTGGATGTTGTCCATTCAGAACAAAAAGTGATATTTACTCAAAAAACTAGTTCATTATAAGGATTTGCATTATCAACATGAGAAGATTCTAGTGTTGAATAAAACTCATGGTTTTATCTCAGATATTTTCTCATGATTTTCTTTTTCCAGGGGATATCTAATAAGCTCTATTAAAAATAATTTAAACCAATTTAAACATCAAATAGGGCATGATAAGAGGATCATCATGAATGTCATGAATGATAATTATTTTCTTACTGAAAATCAATGCATTAAAATGAGATTGATCCATGGTTGGCCTGGCCTGCAGGCTGTCAGCCCTAAAGGTCAGACACCTGGCTGTCCATGTTGTTTGAACTGGAATTAAACTTCAAGGATTTGGATCCCACTGTAGCCAACAAGAACAGAGTTGATATTCCAAATAAGGCAGCTCTCAAGGATCTGGGTGAAAGTGAAAAGGGACCCATAACATCCTGGGATTGATGAACTATGCCAAACTAGTGGCCTGCACTAAAACAATTAAAGCCCCACCAATTCATTAGAGGTAGGCCCTAATAAGGTAATATATGCTAATAATGCTTCAACTCAGCAAGGACTTGGAACGCCTTCCAACTTAAATATAGTAATAGTTCCCAAAAAAGTTGAGGGTAAAAAGCATATTTGGCTCAATAAAAATATTCTAGCTCCCACACTACCTTGTTGCCCCAGCTCTTACAGCCAGAAACCACTTGATCTGGGGCCCATGAGATAATTTTTTGAAAGATGGTATAAAACCCCCTGACATGAAATGATTGCTATTGTCATTTTCAAATAAATGGTGTATTAGGCTTTGGTTTGCTCAATTATTGACCTGGTTTTACCAGGGTTTTACTGTTTAAATACAACCCCATCAAGTCCAGACATTTCTCTAGATTGTCCAGTTGTCTAACCCAAAGACCCTTTTCCTAAATATTTCAGTCCCCCAGGCTTGATGTGATGATCCTGCTCCTGAAAGGTCACAAAAGTATGTCCTGGATTAAATCTATGGACTGACTGGGTTGGGGTGACATCCTCTTGGATACTAGTTCTATGGAAAAGAGCAAAGTGAATCCTTTTGATGATTCAAAAAGGGAAAACAGGGGTTGAGAAAATCTTTGTTAACCCAGAACAAAGATCACCTTAGAAACCTTCTGTGATTTAACTCTTTCTTGGTCTTGTACATGCTCTTGCTATGATCCCCCTTGAAAGCACATCAATTTCCCACTGTTCTGGTTTCCTTTTAACCAGCCACCCCTTCAACAAGTACTTCTGTAAAGTTCATAAGACATCCAGTTATTCAAAACCATCTATATGTGTATCCACCAAGATGCAGATTAAGAGTCCAACAAAGTTCTTGCTTGCAACCAAGAGTATTTGAAAAGCCCCTCTAACTTTCCAGGCAGCTTCCTACTCATAGTGCCCTTTCTCAGTGTTTATGTCTCTAGAATAGCTTTCTTTAGAAGATTGAACTTTTGATGATCACCTTCTTCTATAACAAATTAAGCAAACACTTACTTTCCCAAAAGATTAAAGCATTGATTCACTAACTTCTTTATGATACAGTAGTTTTAAAAGCTATGATGACAACCAAAAATGCCTCAGATTTAAACAAAATACAAGTTGCTTGAGATTCAGGATTCAAAATAAAAAAACTGGTTAATAAATGGACTTTCAAATAAAAACCAAAATTTCACTAGCCCATTATACAAAGTTATAGCAAATATCAAGCAGTGTTGTTTAAACCACAAACAAAATGAACTTGCACAACAAGTGAGATGAGTGGATACTGTTCTGGAGTATATTGTAATCCAATCAGGATTCATATGAGGCACTGACAGAAGAACTAAAATGAAACAAAATTTGAGCAAACCAGAAGCTAGATTCCACAAATACAAAACAAAATGAAGTCACACAAGAAGTGTAGTATGAGCAGCCTAAAATAGAAAACTATCAATTTAACAGCCAATCAACAGCTATCCAATTTAAGACCAGAGGCATTTTATCCATTTTCATGGCTCCAGATTTATATGGAATGGTTTTGTGAACCTTCCAAATGTGGACTCAAGATTACAATAAAAATAAATCATAAATTTTTAATATCTACTTTTAGTGATTTTATCCTAGGTTTTTTACAATGGTTTTTACTAGCAACATCTTCAACGGCACAAGCAGCCAAGCCAGCTTCAATGGAGGCAAGGCTCATAATGTGGAGGCACCTGTTTACATCCAAGCTTTTGAGGCAGGCAATGAGGAAGCTGACCTATACCTGACCCCCAAACCATATGGCTTTGACTTGTTCAATAGTCACTTTGCATCTAGCTCTGCCCCTGCTCTTTTACCCACCCCCGCATAAGCTGCCTGTCAACCAACCAATCAGGATGTCAACTTTGATTTATAACAACTTCCCACCACAAGCCAATCTTCCCCCCTACAGCCAATCATGCGTCAGTTCCCCTGGCCTAGCGCCCCAAACACATAATAATTACTGCACAAACTCTTCAGGAAATTGTGGCACTGAACCTTCAGGGTCTGTCCTGGGAACAGATTGCAACCCAATTGCAATTCACCCAAGCCACAAAAATGTGGGAATTCAATAACTTAATGAATAAGGAGAAACTAATTGGGACAACCAATAAGCCAAAGAAGGCCCCTGAGTCCCAAATCACTGAGGTGTACCCAATTATGCTTGACCTCCTGCAGTGGGACCCCAAGATTCCCCTAACCCAGGCCCAGAAGCAACTTGCACACCATAACTTATGGGTTTCCAAGTGTATGGTCCAGCTCTGGATGCACAGAAAGGTGGCTTCAATCAGGGTTCTTACAAGTGTTCCAGAAACCAATGTGATGGTGTTGAAGATTACCCATATAAACATGCCATCAAATCCACCCTGGTCTAATGCCTGACAAGTTTGTCTTTTACTACAAGTTATCAATTGTGTTTGAAAATTTTGGCAAGCAAGGAAAAGCTGCTGCCAAGAATATAAGGAAGAAGGTCAAGAAGGGGATGTTTATTGATGTGTTTGTTGCTGTTTCAGCCAAGGGTTTTTTCTACTATCAGAAAAACCCAGATTTTACCAATGGCTACAAGTGCATCCACATCATTGGTGGATTACTTGACTCCTGGGATGGCTAAAATTCCAAGCACTGGGTTTTCTTGAGACACCAGATGAAGGGTAGCTCCACTGCCCTTGAGGTCATCCAGCAACGCAGGCACCAGGCCTCCATGTAGCCAGCCAGCTATTCAGACATCCATCTGGGTGATGTTGTTTTCTTTAACATTGGAGATACACTCCAGGAGCGCCGCCCTCAGGCTTTCAACAACCTCTATCTTGGAGTCCTTGACCACAATTCTCTCTTTGGTCACCAAATGGTGGATGATTTGTTTGTAAAAATGGTTTTCCATGTCAACATGGGCAATCAATCACGCAAGGATAAGCAATCCCAACCCGTGCTACAGCCGCCTATCAACTCATCCAGCCAATGACATACAAGGAATATTTCAAGCTTTATATGGCGGCTATCACGCATAATCCTCATACCCCTTCCCTTGCTACCACTACCCCCACCTTTCAGCCCCACCCAATCACAGACCCCCAGGCAAGCGCTGGCTCAATACCTTCCTTCCCACACTTTTCTGCCTACTAGGCATCTCTCTTCCTCTCCTCCCAATAAGCTCCCTGTTGCCAAACATTTTTTATTTATATTATCTTTATTTTGAATTTCAATTGTTCATTTTCTCTTTGTTCATAGTTGACTTTATTCTTTATATTCAGCTTATTTTCTATAAAAACATATATTTACTATGCCATGTATCTAGATCCAGAACACAGTTATTTTTAGCACTTAAACACAGCCTCTTGTGAAAATATTAACAAAAATTTGGTGATCATCAAAATTTGAATTAGAAAATTATAGGTTAATTGTGCTTATATAAAGTTGCTACTGATCTGAATTCAAAACCTTAATGATAAACTTTAAGCTAATCAGGAGCCAAGTGATAAAGTGATTGTTGTGACATAAAGGGTCATTCAATAATTCTTTTATGCATGTGTGCTGATTAATATGATTGGCTGGTTGTTTTGCCATTGTTTGCCATTGCTCCTATGGCAAATTGTTGATGGACTAGTGCTAACCCGGCAGCTGATTGAGCACTAGTCCACCAACAACTTGCCACAGCGGCAATGGCACTCAATAGAAAAACAACTAGCCAATAATATTAATTAACACACATGCACCAAAATATTGAATAACCCTTTATGTCACATCAATCACTTTATCACTTGGCTCCTGATTGGCTTAAAGTTTATCATTAAGGTTTTGAATTTGGAGCAGTAACAACTTTATATAAAAACAGTTAACACTATAATTTTATAATTCAAATTTAGCTGATCATCAAATTGTTGTTACTATTTTCACAAGGGGCTATGTCAAGCGCCAAAAATAATATAGTAATCAAGGAAACAATGCCAACACAAAGCAAACAACACATATCAAGATGAGCATAAAACATATACACAATGGGCAAAAAATGGGATAATGTAGTAAATGGGAAAACAAACAGGAATAAATAAAGAGGAAATATTCTCAGAATAATACAGATTTTATTGGGGTGAAAGCTATAAAACCATATGAAAAGATTAGTAAAAAATCATATGAGAGAATTGGAGAAGCTACTAAAGGACCTCAACTTGGCAATTGCAAAATTAAAATAAATTGACTGCAAGGTCAAAGCAAAAGTCAAGGCCACCGTTCTTACTGGGGACAAAATCAACAAGGTGTCTGCCAAGGCACTTATGGCTAAGATGTCAGACACCCCCAAAATAAAAATGGAGCATCTTCTCAATGTTCAAAAAACTGCAGTTGAAGGCCTCCAGTTCAAATCATTTGCCCTCTCTGCGCTGTTCATCTGGGTCAACAACCCTGAGATGTATGCACATCTCAAGCCAGCCAAGCAGACAAGAATTGAGGATACAGAATTGCCTGCCCAACTGCTTGCGCCAAAAATGGCCAAGCCAGCTAAGGCTGCAGGCAAAGAGGAAACATGCAAAGGAACCTAATAATCAAAATTAATAAAGATTTCAAAATACTTACCTTTTTTTAGAAAACATAAACGTTAAAATCCTCTGGGTCCTGGTCCCCTTTGTCCCTGCCACATTATACACAAACTATCCCAATCATGTGGCAAGGCAGCTGTTTCTTTCCCCCTTGTTTTGCCCAAGCTAGAGGTCCACATTCATGGTACCTTTCCAATGTCCTGTTAGGAGTCAGCTGGGCTGACACATGGCAAGGGGACATCTAAGTGGGCAGTTACTGCCTACAAGGATGCCCAACTGTTTTGCCTGGACCCGGTATCCCTCAGTGGAGTTTACTGTGTAAACTCCATTGAGCTTGTTTGGGACGTCCTGGAGATGCTCCCATTCAAGAACATACTGGAGATGGGCTGGTCACACTTGGCTGCTTGCTTCTGCTTCCCTTTGGAGCATACACTCTCTTATCTATTGGAAAAATTTGCGCATGAGGTGTCAAAATTGGCTGTTACTGATTCAACAGCCGTAAAGAAGACCAAAATCCTCCTTGCCAACTTTGGGCTGGCATGGAGTGCTAACAAGACGGGGGTCCATTCAAAAATGGATCTCATCTTTGCTAAAACAAACTATGAGAATAAGATTAGTACTGTGTTCAATAAGCTGTGTGAGTTTACTGAAGCCTTTGCTGGGAAAAGGCTTCACCTTGTGGTTTACTTGGGGTTCCTCTTTTACTTTGGGATGAGCGCAAACATCGAGGACCTGGACAGTGTCCTTCTTGGGATCAATAAGGACAGGCTCTCCATGGATGAGAAGAAGTTCCCCCTGGGTATGACTCAGTTGACCATATGATCCAGGATGCCCTGGTCCTGGCTGGGATTTATGGGTCTGCAGCCCTATCAGAGAAGCTGCTTCTGGACTCCCACCTGACCATAATCTCTTTTACCAGCTGCCATGAATATTTCTATCAGGGTGTATCCACTGTCTATGGTGTGGCAGTAAAGGTTGTGTGCCACCTCCATTGCCAGGTGGGTACATACCAAAGAACCCATTACAGGCGCCCTTAAAACTCTCTTTTTCAATAAATATATTTTTTAGATTATTTTTATTTATAATAACTTTTATTTTAGCAAACAAGTTTTGAAAAATAAATCCTGGAGAAGGTTTTCTTAAAAGCAAAATAATATACATTAATAAAACATACCTCTAAGTTGTACATTAACTATTTATTTTTTAATTTCATTTTTATATTTATTTTTTAAGAGTGATATAAATATATTTGCATAATCCAGTATCAAGTGTTTGGGATAGCCTCAGATGCCATAATAAAAAATTAATATAAAATAAATACATTACAAACCTTCATTGATGTTCCCGCTGAATGTGATTGTGGGCTTAGAAGCTTCTAAATATAAAAAGTCAATTAATAAATCTTAATTAATGAATTAGAGAATATAAAAAAGTTGGACACACTAATCCTTTAATTGATTGGCCGTTTGGCAAGGCATACAGGAATGAAAAAATCAGTGTGGCCATAGAATTTGACCACAGTCTCAGCTGAGAGGGTGTGGATACCGTCCTGCAGCAAATCAAAGAGGTCCTTGGTCTCAGTTGGGGTCCCTTGATTGACAACTTGCTTGAGCCACCCAAAAACTTCCTTGATGGGATTCAAGAAGGGCAAATAGGTGGGGAGGAATAGAAGGCGCAAATTTGCTGTGGCCAATTGCTGGGGGCCCACTGCAGCGCTAGTGTCAATCATTGGGAATTCCTCAAGAATATCTGCCACCTTGTGGAGACCAACGTTATGCAGCAGAATTACGTTGGTGAAGCCTGGGCTTGTGCGCCTCAGGTGCTCCTGGACCAATCAGAGAAATGACAGGAAGGTCTGGCTATTCTGAGATCCCAATATCATTTGATAGAGCTCAACCCCCTTTGGACCGAGGAGAGCCACCATCAAATAGGCTGTGGCACGGACTGCAGCACGCCAAGCCATCCCGTCATTGGAGCCTCTGGGGACATACCCATACTCATTGCGCATTGACAAGGCAAATGCTGATTTGTTGATGTAGTAAAATTTGACTGTCTCCTTGGCTTTTAGGACAGTGTACGCCTCAGCGTAATTTTTCCGGGTCTTGATATTGGCTGGGCAGTTCCAATTGTATGGGGATACCCCAAGTTTTTTCCAGGAAAATCACATTCCCTTGACCAAATGATAATAGAAGGAAATTGAGGCCTCAACCCCAAAAGCAGACTTGACCATGGCCTGTATATTTGCCAGTTCAACATGGCAATCTCGTGTTATCCACTGGCGGATTGCCCATTTGTGCTCCTTTGTGAGCATGGTTGACACGCGCAAGGATTTCTCCACAGCAAGGACTCAACCTGTGTTGAGGAACTTGTTGAAGATCTTTGAGGTGTACTTGGGATCCACCCCAACAATGGCTGCGGCCGCCTTGTAATCGTCTGATTCATGCATTAGATTAAGCAGGATGATGCATTGGATGTTGGTGATGCGCTTCTGAGCGGGCTTTTTAGCAGTGGGGATTGAATCATCAGCATTGGGCAAGGCACAGGGCATAGGCACCTTGTTGTAGAAGGCTGCAACTTTCTTGTGCACCAGTTGTCCCTCATCAGTTTGAAAGAACTCAGGCTCCTTGTTGTCCTCCTGATTGCCATCACTTATGTATGGCTCATAGCTAGTATCAAGTACAGGCTTCACCTTCTCCAGCATGGCTGACAGGACCAACTCTTGCCGGTACACAGCGTCAAACACATACAAAGTAAGTTCTACCTCCTTGTTTCTAATCATTTTTGTTGTGGTAACCTTGGTGGGCTTCCGGGTCAGCTTTAGGACCCAAGGGTTGATGCTCTGCACCCTAGCAGCTTTTGATCCTTGAACTGGCTGTGTCAGTGCAGCGTTACTAAGAACTCTCCTCTGTCTCCTTCCTGAGTAGGCGCTTGTGTTGCACTAACTCTATTCTTTGACCCGCAGGGGCAACCACAACCGCAGCGCACAACAGGTGCATTGGTACTCTGTTGTTGTGTTCCTTTCATTTGAGAATTTAATAAAATATTAAATAACTTCCAATCAAGTTACTCCCTAATGTAAATTTTTGCTTTTATATGAATATGTATATTTAATTAGAGTTTTCCCCACCCAATATCACAATTAAATATTTTTTTATTTCTTAATTAGTTGTTTTTGGTTTTACAACACCCATTTTAGAATGCCCAAAAAAATTCCACCCATTTTTCAAGATTTTACTGCCAAATCAAACACCCATCATAATGTTTTTAAAATTTGTGTTTCAGATTTTGTGCCCTATTATAGATACCTTAATATCATTCTTGATTACAATTTATTGCATACAACATTTGAGTAATTTTTTTTACATAGTGATGTTGTAACTGTGCTGTTTTAGCAAAGTTATAAGAGGGAAAATGTTTAGAAACTAGATAATATTCTTTATTGAGAGATAATAATTATATAGTTAGTGTGATTCATGGATAACAGAAGCATGATTGTATTGATCACACAGTATGATGGTGAAGGAGGGGCTTGATCCTGTAATGAGTCAAGCGCCAAAACAAGATATCCATTGTAAGGGATCATCATTTGTTCATGTTGTTGGATTTGGAAATTCAAGTTGACTTCCTAGTCTGGCTCCAAGTGACTGGGTAGTTAGATTGCAGGTCACAAACCTGCTTACTCAGAACCTTCCTGGCAGTTTGAGCCTGCTGTTTTGAAACCCCCCAATCAAAGGTTGGCCTCCTCTAGGGGCCAGTTGTCAGGGAGGTTGTCTGGAGTTTGGGGGCTATACTGGACTAACTGTTGTTCTGTGGCGGGTATGACAGTCTCACGTTGTTTCTGTCTTGCCTTGCAGGGTCTCAGGCAATCATGGTGGAGGACCTTGTCTTTTTTAAGTTTCCCCAGTCCTTGTAAAAGGTAAGTGTTGTTTTTTTACCTTTAGGATGATTGCTGGGCCTACTTTCTCTGGCTGTAATTTACTTTTGTCAATGTTCATGGCCCAAGCTTTGTTGCTGACCTCATGTCTGTTTTGGATGGGGACAAATGTCTTTTGTAGACGCTTTTTTCTCTTTCTGTTTGATTGCTATTGGCCTCTATGACCTGGGGATATGAGCAGGGTGAAACATTGCTTAGTATTTCCATCTTGGGTCCTGATAATGCTTGGATAATATTGGGCTGTGTGCCATATACTAACTCAAAGGGGCTTTTCCCAGTGGATCTGTTCATACAAGTCTGGCATACAAGCAATGCAGTTGATAGATGCTTGTATCATTCCTCAGGTCTTCTGGCAGTGAGGTTGGCCAGGGCTTGTACAAGGCTGCCCTTTAGCCACACCACACGTCCATTGGCCTGAGGATGATAAGGTGTTGTCACTGTGTGCTTGAACCCATTTTTGGTGAGGTATATGTTGGTGTCTTCAGAGGTCAACTCTTTGCCTCCATCAGTTATCAGGAGTTCTGGCTTTCCAAACTTTCTGATGATTTTTTTCCTATGAACTGCTGCACGACATTGCCTGTGTGTGTCTTTACTGCTCATGCCACTGGCCATTGTATGGCAAAGTTTATTGCAATAAAAATGTACTTCTTCTCATTATGTTTTCCTGGCATGGGGCCCACAATTTCTAGGGCCCACACCTTGAAGGGTAGTTTTGTGCAGATAGGTAGTACTAACTTAGGTGGGGTTTTGCTTCTTGCAAATTTCTCACATACTTTGCATTGGTCCAAGGCTTCCTGAACGTCTTAGTACAGGGTTGGCCAGCATGCTTTGTGTTTAAGGAATTTGTAGAGGCTGAAGCTTTTTGTGTGCCCTAGGTCTCTATGGTAATTTAGGATGGTGTTGAATCACTGATGTGTGGGAACATAAGAGATGGTGGTCCTGTTGGACATTTTTTGATGTAGGGTTCCATACACATCTGCAAATAAGTGTTTGTTCTTAATGACTGTTTTCTTTGTTATGTTTGTGGTGCCAGGTAAAAAACTTGTCCTTTGTTTGGAGTACCAGGAGGGACCAGTCTGGGTCAATCCCATTCTCTCTCCTTGTGGCTCTGACATACATGCGCAAGAGTGTGTCTGCCATGACAAGCTCTGGACCAGGCTTACATTGTATGAGCATATTGAATTTTTCCAGGAGTTCCATCCAGCGGGCCTGATGGCAGGACAGATTTTCTTAGGGTTTGAAATATATAAGCAACTTGTGGTCGGTTAACACTGTGAATTCTTATTGTTGTTCTAGGTAGCAACACCATTTAACTAGGCAGCGTACAATTGCCAACAATTCCTTGCCGTTTATAGGGTATTGGCACTTGCTGTCTGTCAGTTTGTGTGATTTGTAGGCTACAGGCAGGAAGTCACCATCATTATTTTTGATTTGTAGTACACCCCAATGGATGTGTCTGAGGTTTTTGGTTTCTATTTGGTATTCCCCATTGCGTTTGGGATAGAGTAGGATATTTTCTGTTGTGAGTTTCTCTTTGAGACGTCTAAAGCAGAGCTCTTGTTGGGGGTCCATACAAACTTGGATTTGGCGCCAGTTATGGCAGACATGGGTGCAGTCAGAACACCGCAGTCAGGTATAAAATGACGTACATAGACAAACATTTCTAAGAATGTGCGGAGATTCAACTTGTCTTTGGGCAGCAGCATTTTGCAGATGGCCTGGATCTTCTGACTGTTGGGTTTAATGCCATCTGTTGAGAATATTTGCCTAGGAAGGGCAGCTGTTCCAAGAACTGGCATTGGGAGGGCTTGGCTAGCAGCTTGTGTTGCGCCAAGGTAGAAAATACTGCCTCTAAGTCCTTGTGGTGCTGCTCTATCAATGGGCTATATACAATAATGTTGTTTAGGTAGACTAAGGTGTGCTGCCTATGTGAAGTGCAAACACCATGTTCATAAAGGTTATGAAATTTGATGGGGTGTTTTCATACCAAAATTGAGCACCACACATTTGTATGAGTTGTATTTAGTACAGAAGGCTGTTTTAGGGATATCTTCTCTTTGTTATGGATCTGGTTGTAGCCTGCGGTTAAGTCAATCTTGGAGAAGAAAGTGGTGCTGCCCAAGGCATCAAAGAGATTGTCAATGACTGGTAATGGGTAACAATTCTTAATGGTAACTTTTTTAGGGCTCAATAATCTGTGACTAGGTGCAGGGTACCATCCTTCTTGGCCACAAAGAACACGGCAGCCCCAAAAGGAGACTGTGAGGGGCAGATAAGTCCCTTCTCCAGTGCCTCTTTGAGTTAAACACGTAAGGTGTTGTCTTTGTTTGGAGTCAGACAATAGATAGGTTGTGCCTTAGGTCCAGCTCCTTTGAGTTGGATGGAGTGTTGTATGTGCTTTTCTGGAGGCAGCCCAGGTAAGGCCTCCTTGAAGATTTCTGGATAGCAGGCTACAATTTTGCAATCTTGAGGTGTAGTGGTGTTCTGGTGGTCTTTGAAGTGTATGATCTTGTACTGGAAAGAGTCCCAGTCAATTTCCTTGATGTTTTCTTTTTTGTCCAGGGTCTCTGTGATGCGCAAAAAGACGTGGTTGCATAGGTGCTGGTCTACCAAGTCAGGGTAAATCTGGTGGTTGACGCCCTTGCGTTTGATGGTCAATACCAAGGTTGCCCAGTCTATGTGGGGATTATTTTTTTGCAACCATTCCAGACCCAGTACAATGTGAAACTTATGAAAGTTAATAACAGGGCCTTGGATGGTGGAATGCAGGTTCTCAAGCATGACAGAGAAGGGGCAATTTCCCTTGTTATGGCAATATGATGTTCATCAGCTAAAACCACGTTTTTAATCTGCAAAGAATTAGTGGCTAGCTAGAACTTGTCTACAAAGCTGCTGTTGACTAGGGCTTAGTCTGCTCCCAAGTCCAGGAGTGCTGAGCCAGTGTAACTGCAAAAGCAGAAAGGATAAGACATCAGTTTATTGGGGTGTCTGGTAATGGTGTAAAGTACTGGGACCTCTGAGGGCACTTGGATCATTGGACACTGGTCCACATCCTCAGGCTGGTATTCATCATTGGGAAAGTCAGGAGTTGTGCAGGGAGAGCTTGGATTGCTTAATGCTCTCTCCAGGTTTTCCCTTGTCTTGGTTGCCTTGTGTGGCAGTGATGCAAAAATGGGCACAGTTTGACTGACAATAATTCCCATTTCTGTGTCTATTGGAACCTTTGGGTTTATGGTTTGCTTTGCAGCCGTTGTTCCCAGGGTGTGGTTGACTCAAACGCCCGTCTGAGTGAGAGTCTTTGGGTCTCTCTCTTTTTCCAGTTTGCGCCTTGTGGAGAGCATTGAAAATTTGTTCTGCTTTCTCTGCCTTGAGGTACAAACTTTATAGGTTGGTTACCTTGTCCAGGTTTATGTGTCTCATAATGTGCAACTTAAGAGCATTGTAGTACATTGGATGGGTAGCTGGAGTGTCAAAGGCCATATCCAAGGGGCACATAGTCAGAGTTTCCTGTAGGCACAGGTGAGCTCCTTTACAGTGCTGGTCCAGGTTAGGTTCTTTACTTGGCGTATGATCATAAGTGCAGTGTCCTTTAGCACAAATCTTTCCAAGAAGTCTTGTTTGAAGATGTCCCAGTCCTTCTCTGTGTGCTCTTTGTGCCGCTTGTTGCACCAAGTGCCAGCATCATGAGTCAGTTGAATGGAGATCTCTGCAATCCAGAATTGTTGTGTGCATTCCATTTGGACCAGTTTGCTTTGGGCAGATTGGATCCATGTAGCGGCATTATCATTGTTGACCCCAGCAAAGGATTCCATTGCCGCGCTTTGAAGTCTCTGGGCGAGATAGGCTGGCATAGTGCTTTTTTAGTTGCTCAAGGCATGGCAGAGGGAGCCTGGAAGAACCCTTGGGCTACAGGGCATTAAATGTGGGGAGTGGAACCACCATATTCTTGTAGAGGAAAAAACTATCAGGTATCTTGGTACTAGGTGCGTACAGTGTCTAGTCTACCAGGAGGCCAGACATTTTTCTATTGAGGACTTTTTGGCCACAGCAAGTACAGATAACAGTTGGAATTTTGCAAGATATGGTAGGATGGAGAACCTAACTGTGCTACCAATGTCATAACTGTGCTGTTTTAGCAAAGTTACAAGGGGAAAAGTATTTAGAATCTAGATAATATTCTTTATTGAGAGATAATGATCATATAGTTAGTGTGAGTCATGGATAACATGAACATAATTGTGGTATCACACAGTGGAATGATGAAGGATTGGCTTGATCCTGGTAATGAGTCAAGCGCCAAAACAAGATATCAATTGTAAGGGATCATCTCTTGTTCATGTTGTTGGATTTGGAAATTTGAGTTGACTTCCTAGTCTGGCTCCAAGTGACTGGATAATTGGATTGTGGATCACAAACCTACTTACTCTGAACTTTGCTGGCGGGTCAAGCCTGCTGTTTTGACAGTGAGTTGCTATTATGTTTTTGTTTTGGTTTTGGGTTGAGTTTTGACTCACCGCGCTTGGGTGTATTTTTTCACTGATTTACATAGTAAACATATGTACATCAAAAGTCAACTCACACCATTTTGTTTTTGAATCAGTGTATTTTGTATTGTATTTTGAATATTCTTGCTTAGCGTATGAGCAATTCTTTGCTGTGTTGACCCATTTTAGCCCATTAACACCAAAAATCTCTGTTAACAGAGTTTATATTTTAACCTGATAGTTGGAATTTGCTTAAATCTGGAATCATCTGGCTTATAATCTGAGGTGTTTTTTGGTTGTTGCTCAGCTTTTAAAGCTTCTTTAATTATGCTCCAGGTCTTATTATCTATCTTTTTGAGGAATTGTAGTAAAGGCGCTTACACTAGATTATCCCTGAGTTTTATAAAACATAAGTCTTTCTTTGTGTTCCAAAAAAACTTTTTTTGGTCCTGGGATAATTGACAGAGGTGCATTTACACCACCAGATTGGGGGGACTAAGTATATCACATAGATTATCATTACAAAAAATTGAAGACCACCCTTATATCTAGATGTTGGCATTTTTAGCTAGGGGTTATCTTTTAGAGTCTGGTTGTATGTCATATGAAGAGTTTATTGTCTAGAAAGGGTGGTTCTTTTTAGAAAAAAAATTAAACTAGATAGTTTAGTCAGGAGATTATTTTTTATGAGGATGGAGAACATGGATTCCTGATCTAACTGTTTCTGCTACTCTTTAAATCTTTAGATCTTTATATCATCCATTTAAATTAACACATACTTATCAATGTGCTATATTAATATCTTAATTATAAAATTCACAAAGATAAAAGGTAAGACAGTTATTCAAAAATTGATTTATTGAAGATGCCCATACATTGCTGACTTGGTATAGCAAGCTCATAGGGCTAAAAAGCATTTCAAAACTTTTTGTATAAGGGGGTCAAGGAACCCTGAAGAGCAGGGGAAAAACCTTGTGGAGAAGAGGGGGTTTCAATTCATGGAGTCAGGTTCATCCGGCAGACTTGGCCCATGGGCTAGTTTTTCTTAAAAATGCTCAAAGGAACCAAACCAAGAGGTTGCAGAATCTGCCATGTGCAGATTTAATAATGACATGGTTGTTCTCCTGTTTGAGAGAGAGGAATAAGAATAAATGTAGTGTGCAAAAGTAGCCAGGGCTTCATTGCATCTATTCTTGCCTCCAGGAGTTTTTTTGGTGTTTCTATTAATGGGAGCTTATCCCTTGACTGAATAAATTGTGATGTAAGGACTTTTATATCCTTTAGGCACTGTTGCGCAAAATGAGTTGACTTCTCAGTGCATATTGAAGCTTGCTATGGTTATTATTAGGTATTTCCATACAAGAAATATTTGCTTACACTGCAGTATTGAACCTGGTAAGAGTTTCAACTTGACTTAAAGGCATCTTGCAGTTTGTATTTTTGCAATATAATTACTGTTGGTAATTGTTTGGATTGATTCTTGGGTCAAAATAGTATTTTTTCATGAATATTGGGGTTTTCAAACCAGTCATTTGGGCTTAGATTATCAATATGGACCTCTGTATTATAATTATAGATTTGAAAGTATTCCAGAATTTTGAATATGTTAACAGAAAGTACCTCTGGTGATGGTGGAAAACATGAGAGTTTCTGAGAAGACTTTTCATGTTGCCATTATTGAATAGTATTATTTTTGTCATTATTGGGTTGATGGATCTGATTAAGATTAATTGAGTTTGTTGGGTGCCTTATGTTTAAAGCATTGTCCTGCCCTGCATCATGTGCATGTTCTTGGCTTACCTCTGTGCTGACAGTTTGATTGGCTTGAGCTAACACTGCAGTATTATGCATCCAATTCAACTCAGTTGCTTGAATGATTGAGTCCCTTGAGGCGCTTTCATTGGTTAACATATTGTTAATGCATGGATTCAAACTGCTAGAATTTTATGTTTGAATTTCTACAGTTACATTAAATATCTGAGGGATGATGAGTGGAGGGTTGGCAGCAGGGAGCAGTGCAATACCCCAAGGGGTAGCATGAGGTGTGTTAAAGACAGGTGGATGGAGAGGGCAGTTTAAATTTGGGCAAGTTGGGCCATAATGTCCCATTCTTTTACACTTTAAGCACGCCTTTTGGGACCCTTGAAACTGGGCAAGTTGGGGATGTTCCTTTGTTGATTGAACTGATGCCCATGTCAGGATATCTAAAGGGTTGATATTTTAATTTATGACTATTGTTGCCATGGTGCATGGCCCTTCAAGATGAGATATTCCAACTGGCACATCAAAAATCAATTTCTGGGTTGTTTCCATATGATAATATCCCTTTCAATAACTATTTTCTGAGAATATTATAAGGGATATGTGTGAAAAGTTTAGATAGCTTTATTATCAGCAGTGACTGTAACATAAATAACAGGGTAATATAAAGAGGTCTCCAAGTGGTATGATATAACCACCTGAATCCATAAGGAGTTGATGATTGGCCACCACCAAAGCTTCATATACCATTTAGTAAAATTTTCAAAGGAAACAATGGGAGTTAGCAAGATAATTAAATCCAACCAAAGAAGTCCAGGATAGATGATCTATGACAAGATCTAAGTGTCTTCTGAATAGAACTCCAGACATTGAGAAGTAACTACTTTTGGAGTTTCAGATTCTGTGGAAAAGGCTCCAAGATTGGTAGACATTGGGATAACGTTAGGTGGCACCAATGACAAAGAACCAAAAGCAGGGTCTCATCTTCCTGTTATAATTCAATTCTTGATCAATTTATACAAAATATAGCAGAGTAGACCCACTACAGGATTCATAGTTAAATAAAGTTAAACCAGGAGACAAATTAGTTTATTGTATTTAGGAAGGACTCAACTCTTTAGAGCTGAACAGCAAAAATTTTCCAATATGTACCAAATTTTTGGCCAAGAAATACCACCTGAATCCATGGCTTCTATTCTGTTCCATTATCTAAAGAGTACCTTGTCTAACACTCAAAAAACCCTTGTGTGATTAAATTTTGTCAGCCATTCTGATATACAGGGTTGTATTGAGTGACCCTCAGATTATGCCTATTTATCAGTGTCAAATTGCACTGGGTAATTAAATCATGCTTAAAAACTGGAGCAGCAGTGATCCATTTCTGATTAACTGGTTTGGTTCAAATCTATCTGTTTGGTTAAATTGGTTAACTGCTTTCCCAAATTCCTGGCTTTGCAATTAGGATGGACAATACCAGCCATTATGGAACCTACTGTGACAGTGACTGGAAATGGTTTGGGTTCTGGTTGTGGATATTTAGTGCCCTTTTGGATGATCTTAATTTTTGATTTCCACTCTGCTTGCTCTCTAGAGGGGTATCTTATATCAAAATATCCTTTGAATGACTGTATGTCAATATAGCCTGCGGTCAAAGTAAGAGGGGATAGAGCAGTGTATATTTCCATGCTATAGTATGGGAAGGTATGTCTATATTCAACTCAAACACCAAATTTTACAGAAATATTGGTGCACTTTAGTGGGGTTTTGGGATGGGGGTATATCAGACAGTTGTTTGGTTAGATTTTTTGGGGGGAGTAAAGCTTCTTTTTTGAGTTCAGATCTGGTGTACATCTTGCAAGAGGGTGCAGAGCTTAGCAGTTAGTTTTCTAACAACTGCTGGAATGCCCCCACCACTCCATGCAGGAGCTTGAGTGGGTTTTTGCTCTTGCATTGAGTTTGGGTTGGGTAACTTTCTTATTAGCTGCTGGTTTTATAAATGAATTTACAAATTAAACTCCAAAAAGTGGAGTTGAGCTGAGAAAGAAAGGTGTTATTAAAAAATTGAGAACCACACACTTATAGAATAAATATTTGATATATAAGGCTGTCTTAGAAACATAATCTTTTTTGATGTGAAAATGGGTTTAACTGGTGATGAGGTCAATTTTTTTGAGAATTATTGAGTCCCACTAAGGGCGTCAAATACACCATCAGTAATGGGGAGATGATATAAGCTATTTATGATTATTTTGTTAAAGTCTCAGCAATATTTGACAAGCCTAAACTTCTCTCCTTATTGGTAAAAAAGAAGAAATAGGTCTTAAAAAGGTAACTGGAATGTAAGATTAATACTTTTTAAAGAGCCCCCTTAATGTATGCTTTTAGGTGCCATATTAATTTAAAGTCAGGCAATAAGTGGGTTTAAATATTGGCATGTTCTCTTTAAGTGCATTAGAATGTTGAAGTTTCTAAGGAGGTGGGATTCTTGAGAGTGCTTCTTCAAATTTATCAGAATTTTCTTGGACTATATTACACTATACACTGTAGAATTTGAATTTGTTTGGTTTAAAATAAATAACTCATAGGTAGAAGTGTTTCATAAAATCTTTTTAAGCCTGATTATTCTTCCTTTGCTTTATTAATTCAGGTAAAAAATTATTGATTAAAAACTGAGCTATTATAACATCAATGAATGTGGGGAACTACTTGAGCCAGGTAAGGCACTAAGTTACCAAGTTCAAACCCAGCTAAAGCTGTGATGATTAATAACAGTCATTAACCAGCAAACAATTTGGTGTGGACATAAAATCAATAAAACTTACTGGTTAATTATGCCAAGAGGTAGTATACACCAGTATATATGACTAAAGATACAGTAGGAAAAGGGCACCAGGGTTGATCAGACAGTGGTTTGTGAAGAATTAAGTTGTTGTAGATCTTTATAATACCAATTTTTGGTACATTATAAGTGGTTGTCTAAAAAGGTGGAAGTTGATTGTTGGGCCCCATACCCTAGGAAAGATGTTGACACATTGTAAAAGATGAGTTGGTTTATTTTTTCCTGGGGAAGGGGAATTAGAGCTTGGTAGTGGGGCTTCTAAGACTAGTAATTTTAACTAGAAAGTTTAAACCTGTTCTGTGTGATATAAAATAGGAGGTAATTCTCTTAAAAATAGCACAACCTATCACCAAGATCTCAATGTTTATTATATGTTGTTTCTTCTGCAAAGCAGAAACAACTGGAAACATTGAATTGGGTGTCCTAACAATGGAAGCTTAGGGTAAGTTCCCTTTATGATATGTCTCTGGGTTTGGTCAAGATCAAAGATTTAGAATATGGCCAATTTGACCTCTTTCTGTTTGAGATTTTTCTTCTTGGAGAATCTAAGTTCAGGATCTAAAAATAGATCCCAAAATTTATCACATTTGGGACTCTATTTTTGATAACTTCTGGGTGTGGAAACTGGACTTGGTGAATTCCCAAATGTGGGTAACAAAGGGGGGCCCAGAATTCAAGACAAAATAAAAATTTTGTTATCCCCAAATCTGGGGTTCCAAGGGTTAACCTGGGGACTACTGGCTGGACTGTGGCCCCAGGATGGGCAGCCCTGGGGAGTGGTTGGCCACTCAAAGTGGAATGAATAAGGCCAGGAGAAGGCTGGGTGGGTGGCTGGATGTAATTCAGGGGTGGAGATGGGCTACATAGCTACTATGCAGCCTGTAAAGACCTATTGGCTGGTTGTGCAGTCTACAGTTGGCTGAATGGAGGCTGATGGGCGAGCAGCAAGACCCTGCAGTGGCAGAGATAGGATTTTTTAGTTTAATTTTACCCAAAATCAAGTTTTTGTGTTTTAGTAAAGTTTCTCCAGTAAGGGGAAACTGCTGCTCATATTTTGTATCTTTTGTTTTTTTTCCAAAGTATTGATGCTTGTTTTTGTTTAATTTCAGGAATATACTGAAATCCATTGTTTCTGGGTATATCTTATTAATGATATCTTCCTGCTTGATGGTTAATGCTTATATTACTCAGCTCAAATGTGGGTTATTACGTTCCAAAAATAGAATCCAAGCACTATGTTGCATTTGAGGTGTTGATATAGGTCCTTGTTAATCAACTTAAGGGGTTTCAATGCAATGATGAATTGGGATGCCTCATCTTTGACCTAGATCTGTGACTTTTTATATATTAATTAACCCACTAAGTGTTAGTGAAAAGTTTGGGCTCATCAATGAATATTTTCTTAACAGATTTTTGTCAGCGCTTGGATAAAGAAGATTGGAATCTATGTAAATTCAAAAATGAAAGTGGTAATATATCAGCTTACTGGGTTGATAAGCAGCTAAATATAATAAAAATTAATCTTGTGATACCTGTATAATAGTGCAGTTTTATACATTCCCAGGGAAAAAATCTTTTTATTGAAAGTCAAATCAGGGCTAGAGTGAGATTGGCTATCTTAGTTCTCTCCCCAAATTTTCTGCTCATCCTGTTTGTTTTCAATAATTTGATTAATTCTGAGCTAGATGCAATTAATCTAATAATTTGAGGTACTGGGGTTGTTGGGTTTATGTTGATCATTGGAGCTGGCCCTAGAAGATGGTTATGTAGAACAGTTTCAAACCTAGCTGTCACTATATTTAATTGCTGGGTTTTCATGATTCTGCTCCTGGGCCTTTCATAGAGTGTTTGGTTTTCTTATCATTGCTCTACTTTGTGGTAAAGGCTCTGGAGAGTGGTAAAGTTCTTGAGGTTCACATAGTACATGTCATATGATTTAAATGTGAAAAAGTAGTTGAGGTGCATCAATGGATTTTTAAAAGACAATCAGATATGGCATCTTGGTGTAAGTCTTTGTAGGCTCTGATTAGCTCTTTAACAATCCATGTTTGTAATAAGCTTTAGCTTTTCTGATAATCATGAGAGAAGTATCTTTCAATATAAAGCATGATAAATTTATGTGTTAAAGTTAGTTAAAATTTTCTTGTTATTCTCCTTGTTTCATTGAACACTCAGATTTCTGTGACATGATTGATCATGATAAAAGCTCCAGCAATCCAGAAAGGTTTGATTCATTTAATATGAGTAATTTTTCTTTAAATGAATTGTGTACATGTGGTAGCATTTTCATCTGGGAACTTTTTTGATGGCAGCTTTTTAATGCTAGTTTATATGTTCTAGCATCTGGTTTGGGTTGATTTCTTGCTAATGTTGTTGATTAACTAGTGCTGGGGTCTGGAAGAATTCTTTAATGGAGAGAGCATATAAGTCTTCTAGGGGTACAGTGATTTCTTCATAGGCATCATATAATTAAAGGGCATAAGTGTTAATGACATAGATTATAAAGCATTTGAGGATGTCAGCAATGCTGCTCTTGTAGATTTCTTGTGTGTGGTGTATGCACTATGTGTTAGAAATCTTTTACAGCTGGCAGATAGTATAGAAAAAACTTTCCAGGATTGACATTAGAAGCAATAAAACATCCAATAGCCCCTAAATATTGAAATAACAAGCAAGCCACTGGCCCCTAAAAAATAATGGCCTTCTCCATAAACTAATACCTGCCCCAGATGTCCCACTTCCTAAAATATTGTCAATTTTGCAGCCCTTAATGAGGTCTATTAATGTCAATTATTATGTCTGCCAGCCCACCTGCAACCCAGAAAATCCCTCAATTCCCAATAAGTAAATTCTGGACAGCTTAATTGTGATGTAGGGAGTATACCAGAAACCCAATAAACCTAGGAATCACACCAACACTATGAACTACCCAAGTGTGATTTGCCCCCCAGAAAATCTGAGAGCAAGAGATATCACCAGGAAACTACTATTGACTCAATAATAGCTAGATTTCTTTAAATCAGCACAAATTTGGCTGGACATCATGTACTCAAAAGCATTGAGCCTAAATTGAAATTTTACCAAGGTGGCTCTGAAAAACTAGGTCAGGAAGTGAACCCAGAAGCCCAATGTTACTTAACCATTTCAGAACCCTTGTCTATCCTCCCTAGAATCTCCAAGTCCTGAGCTCAACAGGACAGCACCCAATAAGACCAGTATAAAAAACCTGAGATCTAAGACTGAAACTGTAATGTGATTACAAGTATATTGTTATGAGCCATTAGCTTAATCAAATTTGACAAAAATTGACAGGTAATATGAAGAGGTCTCCATGTGGTGAGGAATTATCACCCAAATCCACATAGAGTTTATAATTAACCACCAACAAAGCTTCAAGTACCATTTTGTAAAATTTTCAAAGGATACATTTAGGTTCAACAAGATGATTAAATCCAATCAGAAGAGTCCTAGATATATTACCTGAGAAAGGATTAAAGTATATTCAGCATAGAACTCTGGGAATTGAGAAGGTATTACTGTCTTGGCTTCAGATTCAGCAGAAAAGACACCAAGATTCTGGGGCATTGGAGTAATATTAGGAGCACCAACAACAAAGTACCCAATTCAGGGCCCCATCTTCTGGTAATAATTTGACTTAAGATCAAGTTGTATGGGATGTAGCAGAGTAGACCAACTACTGGATGCATTGTTAAAATAAAGTTAGCCCAGGAGGATATTTGATTTATTGTATTTAGGGAGGACTCAACTCTTAAGAGTTAAACAGTGAAAATTTTCCAATATGTACCAAAATTTTGACTAAGCAATACCACCTGGATCCATGGCTCATATTCTGTCTACATCATCTAAAAAGTACTTTGTCCAGTACTCAAAAAAGCCTTGAATGATTAACTTCTGTCAGCCGTTCTGATAAATGAGGTTATATTGAGTGACTCTCAGATTACGTCTATTTATCAGTGTCAACTTGGATGGGGTAATCAAATCCAGGTGACAAACCTGGAGGAAGTAATCCATTTACAATCAACAGTTTGGTTTAAATACGTCAATTTGGTTAACCTGTATAGTGGTTTACCCATTTTCCAAGCTTTGCAATTAGGTCAGGTAATATCAGGCATTATAGAAGCTACCGTGGCGCCAAACTATACCATGCCATGTTATAAAACTATAGCATTTGCATTCTTCTCCTTCTAGCCCAGAAGGAACCTAAGGTATCCCATCTAATTGCCTCAACTGAATTCCCCACAGCCCAATTTTCACTTGTCTACCTGGTTTGCTCTTTGGCCCAATACATTTTATAGAATATTGTATGCTGTAGATTTCTCAATGGTGCTGTTTTTTAATGATTGATTTGATCTTTTATGCCATAATATTACTAAAAATCAAGTCAAGAATATTTTTATCCTGGATACTAGTATAGTAAATTATCTATTTTTAAGATGAAGCTCTTTATTGAGACAAAAGGCAAAGGAGTTATATGGGAGATGGGCTAACTTCACCTATCCCCAATCACTATTAGGATCCACTAAATTTCAGTGGGACACTCCATATAATTTTTCCCCAGTACCTCTTTTAGAAGCCTATTCAGATCTGGAATGATAAAAAATGATCTTCTAATAGACTGTAAATTCTTATAAATAATCACGCCAATCTGGCTAGGTATTGTTCATCATCTATATGCTGAAACCCAGCCCAAAACTTTTATGGCCAAGTGCTGGACAGCACCATTCAAAGAGAAACAATGTGGATAGAGCAAAAAGATTGTCAACTGCTTGAGGAGCAACATACAAAATTGGGAAGGGGGTGCAAGAACCTGAGAACCTCTTGATATGTAGCAAAAGGGGGAGGCCAAAATTGAAGTCAGGAAAATCATTCTAAGAAGAAGATCAGAATAATAGTTTGATGGAGAAGAAATATAAAGGGCAGGTCAAAGGACAGTCAAGGTGTCAGCTGCTAGCTGAACTGCAGCAGTGACAAAATTATCAAACAGGGAGGCAGAAGGCCCAAATTTTCAATCATTTTTTAAAACTATCTTTATTTTCAGTGTGAGTAAAGTATCTAGAAACAAGTTTCTAGAGTGGTATGAGGAAAGTTTTGAGAGAGTTTAGGATGGTAATGGTGGGGATTCCACAACATCTGATTGGTTGGTACAAATATTTTCTGCAGTTGGGGGACCTGTGTTGTAATTCAATTTGATGATGTCATAATTCATAAAAATTTGGTGGCCAGCAGGCCAAGCACAACTGTCTCCAAATGATGTATAACACTTAGTTTTATTATCATAATTAATTTGCACTGTTGTGCTTGCCTCTTGGAGACAACATCCAAGAGGACACAGCAGGAAAACTTTGTTATAAAAGGTTTGAGGTTTGAAGCTAGCCTTGGGTTAGCCTTCAGGGCAAAATTAAGGGGATGTACCTTAACTTCTGGAACAAGTAAAGAGGTGTTCCTTTTGGCAAAATTAAAGGAATGAACTTAAAGAATATGGAAGTCAACACTAATGTGGATAAACTTGTCTTTTTTAGAGAGAGAATGTCATATGTATAGTAGATTGAGAGCAGAGATTGTTCAATAAGTAAACAAGGGGTTGATTGGGAGAGAAATTGTACTGGGATCATAATAACCCAAGTAACATAATCTGGAATATGTGGATATTGATGTCAAACAGTTTACAGAAAGGGGCAACTATTGAAATCAAAATTGACCCCAACAAGGTCATTGTAAGTATCACAATTTTCCAACCATATCAAAATAGCATTAATGGCACAATTTATAACAGGCACAGAACAGGTTAGGTCCAGTTTTTTTAGGGATATCTGAAAGACCCAGCTTTAACACATTTTTTTCAATAACAACATTTAAATAAGCCATCATGGTTAAGGGTTTGGCCACATTTCTTTGCTGTTTCTGTATCTTCTGTGGGCACATTATCTCTTCTATTTGATATCCTACTGTAACAAAAATATTGCCCAACCCCATGTAGCACTTATGGCTAGGTTAACTAATCTTTGGCTGTGATATCCTCTAAACCCTAACTTTAAAGGGGTTACATTAGAAAACCTGTTGCTAGCTGACCCCCAGGGAGTGAAAGAAAGATGAAACAGGTCAAGTGGGATGAGATCTGGTATATAATACTGCACCAAGTATTTTTTTAAAAAAGACAACTGCTTGTCAATGTATCTTGTACTCATGATGATGCCTCTCACCCTAAAGCCTAACAACCCATCTAACATTGAATTCACCTTAAATCCCCCATCAACCAGCTCCTTGAAGTCATCTATATAACTTGCATGGAGTTAGTTGATTCTATAACAAGATCCACTGGGCCTTGGTTGATATTAGGCCACTCCTTATTGTATGATCAAGCTTACTCTAATCCTATGGCGGGCCAAACCTACTTTCTCCACTCCCTACCTGGCCCAATTTCTAAGTGAACATGCTGCTAGGGCCTAGAACCCTGAAAACCTACCTGTGCTACCAATGTTGAAACTGAGCTGTTTTAGAAGAG